>JBBUKS010000066.1:607035-617874 GCA_038050645.1 Hedychium gardnerianum
GTTACTGAAATAAATAAGAAACTAAGTTACTGAAAAGAGATTGTAGGACTCAACTCGAGATGAGGACTAAACCATCCGGCTATCTCCCACTTCCCACTGCTTCCCATGCCCACTTGACTAGATCGAAGGCCCCGTAGAGGTAGAGTGGCATCACGCCGACCATCAAGTTCATTTGGGCGGAGGAGAGACTCAACGGAGCCTAGTTCATGGGACACCAATAGAGCAAAGGTGAGTAGGCGAGGATAGGACGGGAGAGATGCGAAGTCGAGGCTCGGCTCGACTGATAAGGAGAAGTTTGCATGGTGGGAAGGAAGGGACCGGACTATAGTATAGGTGGGTGGAGTTCAGAGTCTCACGAACAAAGCTAAAGTAGGGGGCACCTATCATGTATAAGGGCTCAAGTACCAATAGTAGAAGTAGCAAGAAAAAGAAAGCGAAGTAGAGCGGAAAGTAGTCGTAGTCCCAATCAATGGAACAAGAAATGGAGTTATAGGAATAAGGCTAACTGGGAACGCAAGCAAGGAAGCACGAAATGGGATAAGTGGTTCGGGAAAAGAGAACTGAATAGGCTTCGGGAAAAGAGAGTCCCGAGAGAAGACAGGCTGCGAACTCAATCCTGGCACCGAACGAAGAGTACTATTAGGTACGAGTGAAAGGACGTGAGTAGGTTTTTGCGCTATTCTTCTTCTCTCTCTCTACTGTCTCTCGCTTGCTTTTTTTGTCATCTATTTTGTGCCTTTCCACTTCTTTTCTTTCCACATCTCTTGTTGAGGAACTAAGACCCGTGACGAGCGAATTGGATGAGGCGCAAGCAAGGTCTCTATCTACTGAGAGGACACGTCGCTGCACTCGTTCATCAATTCAGAGCTGGCCCAATCAATCCTTTTAATAAGAAAAGCAGCCGCCTACCTTTAGTGTTCGCTGAGTTCGACCATTGGAGAGGCTCCCACTTCAAAGAATGGTCTTCGATCCGGGCTTAGGTCCTTGAACCTGGTCTTAGAGAACCGGGAAAGCAGATGGGACGGAGAGGCTCCCACTTCAAAGAATGGTCTTCGATCCGGGCTTAGTTTCGCCTGCACCCGCTTCTCTGCTATCAGCTATAGGGTGGGGTGGTCCTTCCCAGTTATATCTCTCTCTGGCTACGCACCTATCTTATAGTATAGCAAGTTCATTCCACTCGCTTCTTCGACTTCGCGTTGGTCTCCCTTCCTGAACTACGAGTCATCTTCTCTGATTCTCTTCCGGTCCTCCGAATCAGTCGGGGAGCAAGCCTCAGATCATGCGGAGTCAGGATTGGATTCATCCGGCTCTTGCGAGGGGCAAGGAGAAGAGTGGATTAAGGAACCACGACCAAATAGCTTGTATTCAAGTCTGGGGATCTGACCAAGTATTAAAATGTAGAGATTCTTTCGTGCTATAGCATCATATACTTGATGAATTGGACCGACTTCCAACTCGTTAATCGTCTATCTGTCCAGTGCTAGGATTCATCTGTCCTTTGCAGTCCTCTCCTCTTCATCTCACCTGTCTTTTCCAGTCCCCATCACTCGGGCTCTCGCTAGTCATTTATAGTGGAACTGGTCTAATCGTCGTTTGTCGGCTCGCTCATGGGCCTTAAATAGGTGGTTAAATTCCTGCCATTTCGTCGTTGCACTCTGCCCTTCCCAGTAGTCGCTCGGTCCTCACTATTTAGAATGAGGTTGAAGCATGACGGATCTACCCCGATTCAGGAGCACTACAGATAGAGAGGCGAGAACGAAGGGCTCGGAGAGAATGACAAGTTCAAGTCCCGTCTTCTTTGTGAAAGGAGCCAGCGAGTGGAATGGCCAAGTCGAGATTCTATTTTAGTATCCATGAACGTATTATTTTCTTTTCTAGGCGCAGCAAAGTCGTTAATGGTATTTCCAGCTAGCTGGCACCAGGTCGTGAATGTATACATTCACGTATTATTCCAGGTCGAGATTCTATTTTAGTATACATTCACTCCTTCCAGGAGGGAATTCCATTCCCTCTTTGGTGCTAGCCAGCCAGCTAGCTGCAAAAGAGGGAATAGCTTGGCTTTGAGCCATTCACTCCTTATTTTCTTTTCTAGGCGGGAAATACCATAACTCTCTACGGGAAATACCATGCACTCTACGGGAAAAAGAATATTACCATTACTCGTAGGGGCAATGTTAGACTCAATATTAAGTTCGCCATTCACGCTGTAATCGCTGCGGTAACGAGACCGCGTCGTTATCACTCGCACCTTTCCTTTAGGTCAGTCTGCCCAGGAAAGCTATAAAGCCAGTCTGGAGTTGGAGTCAAGTCATTAGGCTTAGGCGGGAAAGTGTGATCCCCTATCTCATTCAGTGGGATAGGCAATGTTTGCTTCAAAACGTGACCATTGACACTCTCGAAATCAGAGATTAGCTTAGAGACGGATCAAGATGAAGTGAAACTCCTTAAGTGCGCCTAAATGAGCATATCTTTCTCTCTTCGCTTGACCTGTGCATCTATCTGGTCGGCGTCTTCCCATTCTTTTGGCTAGTCAAACAGTTGGACTCGCACTTAGCCACAGATTCATAGGGTGCCCTAACCACTCATCCTCCTTGAATGTGGAAGAGGGAGCAGGGAAGAATCTCTTATTCGCTATTGGCTCACCCTTGTATCAGGCCTTGGTACGGCCTATACTGGGCCATGACGGTTTTGGCAAGGTCTTGAATGGATGGTACCTATAACCAGACCCAACCGTTGCAGTACTTTAGAGGAAAGATCAAATTCTTCTCTTTTTATCTCAAGGCTGCTACCGATTCCTTACCTCTTATCCTGACGTCCTGTATGGTATGATTGCAGGGTTGTTCGGCCACTCAGCTTTATGTTAGTTCTTGTCAGAGTGCCTTTGCTACTTCCTGGACGTTCATACTTTGTTCTGTAGTCTTTCAATTACCATATAGTCATGATCAATAAGGCTATAGGTCATCGGTTGTGACGACGTCGCCCCGTCTACACGTCGCCCCGTCTACACGTCGCGATGCTCGTACCTCTCCTTTGTGAGTTCTTGGCCTCTATTCACACATCATATGCTTGTGTGGATAGCTGCTGAGAGGGTGTATGGCACGACGAAGCTTTGCGACTATGCGACGGTGATCGCCGCCGAGAAGAAAGATGCTGTGTCCTCTGGGGTCAGCTGAACAGGCTGACAATCGGCCTATCCTGGAGTTTGACACAATAATGAGGACCATTGGCACCTGCTCTCCTCCATGGGGGGAGGAGTTATGTTCTATATATTCTGCCTGTGGCTGTGCCAAGAAGCAGCAGAAGGCCCGAGATCAGCTACGTCTATTTCAGTTCCTCATGCACCTTCGCCTTTGAGTCCATCAGAGGCCAGCTCCTGCACACCTCTGCCTACTCTATATCTTGCACTTTCAGAGCAACTATCTGAAGAGATTCGTCTGCGAGTCCTGGGCTCCTCCCGTTCTGCTGAGCCTGCTACTGTGCTTGCTCTTCTATTCTCTATTCCTATCCGAGTCCCTCTTTCAGGGATAACCTACCTCTTCCATGGTACCAAAACTGATCCTAATTCCCCTTAGTCAATCTGTCAATCTTGAGACAAGCCTAACTCTGTGTACTTTTTTTTTAGCCTTTTACAAAGGTACGAGTGATAACGACGTGTGCAGCTCATGGATAGTATCAACATTAGGAGAAGCACACTAGACCAAGAGAGAGAAAGAAAGCGCCCTAACTCAGAAAGGCACAGACCGCGCTGAGGAAAGAATGGCAACAAATAGGGGGCAATGAGAGCAGAGAGAGAAAGCCCCAGGTAGTGGTGTGTAGCACTTCGAAGAAAGAACCTACCATCCAGAACTATTTCATTGCCTAAGGCATGGGCGGTAGGTGAGGTAAAAAGAACGAGATGTAGCACCATCACACAAGAGGTATGAGACTGGGTACTAGACGAGGACACTTTGACAATTGGCTAGATCTCCGTTCATAGAATGCCCGTTTCGGAACTCCCATAGGATAGGCAGGGAAAAAGTAAGCATGAGTTTTGCTGGTCATACATATGATATAAAGCAGAAGTCGTGCTAACAACCGCCTTGGACGGATACTGGCTTGCAACAGCCGATTCTCTGTACTCCTAGTGTCAAAGATCCGAAAAGCTAGACTACAACTAGTTGATTCATGTGCTCTCGCACTATGCTTAAAGCCGATTGGTCCCGCTTGGCACGCTTGATTGATTGAAAGAGCGGAATGCTACTCTTTGCCCGTTGGACAGCTACCGAACTGGCTTGCGGCTTACTACTCTCTTGCTTACGACTCTCTTATTATAAAGTGGTTATCGGAAATCTATATCCTTTATTGGGATTGAGGAAAGAAGCTAGCATAGTTTCTGTTCCAGAGGTCATAGAATAAAATAAAGAGAATGATTGTGGTTTCGGCTTCGCGTCGAATATTTTCTCACTTATTATTATTACTCGCCCCTCTCTCAGCGATTACAGCGTGAATGGCGAACTTAATATTGAGTCTAACATGGAATACTTATTTTTCCAGGCTACTAGGCCCCCCCCAAAGAAAATAATACGGGAATGGAACAAATCCAAGCTACTCCCTCCAGCTAGCTGGGGGTCAGATAGCTCGCTTTAAAGGGCATATTTAAAGGTAGGGACAAGTAAATATGCCCTTTCTTTTGAACTAGGAAGAGCACCAGCAACTATTTGTTATACGTCCCGTACCACTTAATATTCTTTCAGTCGCTCCTCTCCCAGGCACCAAGAGGGAATTCCATTCCCTCCTGGCCCCCCAAAGAAAGTAATTATGTGAATGGCCCAAAGCCATTCCCTCCAGCTTAAGGAGGGAATGGAATTCCCTCTTTGGTGCTAGCTGGAGGGAATGGGGGCCATTCACTCTCCGGTCGAGCCTATCGGGGATACCCCAGCTAGCACCAGGTCGTGAATGGCTTTGGGCCATTCACTCTTTCCAAGAGGGAATTCCATTCCCTCCTTAAGCTAGCACCAGGAGTTAATGGCTTTGGGCCATTAACTCTAGCGCCAGGAGTTCATGTATCCATTCCCTCTTTGGAGGGAATAGCTTGGCCGGCACCAGGTCGTGAATGGCTCGGAGCCATTCACTCTACGGGCCATTCACTCTAACCCTAACTTTAAAACGAGCCTATCCTGTCTTTATAGTCTGCCCTCAATCGTGAATGGCTATGAAAAACGTAGAAAGATCTGCCCGTGGGCTTATCATCTCCCGGGCTTTGGGGTACGCTCAGAGGGGTGCGACCAGACAAGTGGAGCGAAGCGCACTCAGTAGGTAGGAGCCTCGAGTCGAGTTGGGAAGGACTTCCACCGCCCCTGCTAGTGAGGGAAGACCTATCAATGCAATGGCCCGTCTCGTCTGGCTCTGACCAAGAGGGTGACGAGGCTAAGTTGGGGGCAGAGGCAGAGGGAGACAGCAAAAGCAACTAATCGAAGCGCTGGGAATGCATCGTACGTCCGGCCCAGCTAAGCGAATTTATTTAAAGGGTAGAGTCTCACCGGGCTGATCAGTCTCGTATGTTTAGTATTGAGATATGCTGGTCAAACACTTCCTCTTCCTAGAGAATAAGAGAATAGGGGCGTTCAAGTGGCAGTTTCGAGCACTTCTTCAAAGGGTATGCGTTCAAGTGGCAGAAAAAGACAGTTTCTTAGGGGCGTGAAATTGTCAAGTTGGTGCATGAGAGAGAGCTAGGGCCCACGGAGCGGTATGCGTGAGATTGGCAGATTGGAACAGTGGTATGTGAGACACATGCTTGTAGAAGAGTCTCAGAAAGGACTGTCTCAGATCGAACTGAGATTTGGGCACGCTAGCGCAATGCTTAACACATGCTTGTAGAAGAGAGTTTATTCTTGCTTGAACTATTTGCTTGAACTATTTCTTGCTGACGGGTGCGATGGGGAGTGAGCAGACTAGAATTCATGCTCATGCAGGGCACGACAATCACACTCAAGTGCCGAGGTGCGGAGCGTCAAAGGAGCTCATGCCAGGGCTAGAAGAAAAAGAGTCATGCCAGGAATGCCAAGTCAGAGGAGCGAACAGCAGTGACGCAAAGGTGAAACGACTATGACCAGCCCAGGTCAGCTACTCTTTGACTCAAGTGCCGAGGAGGTGCGGTACGGGTGTCAGATCTGAGCTTGGAATCCGGGAGTTGAGGTTGAGGTCGGGTCCTCACTTCTTCGTTCTTCAAACGGGATCGGAGGTTGCGACAGGTGAGGCGGAGGATCGAGTTCAATCAGTGCCTGGGGTGAGGGAGGCAGAGTCAAGTCACCCATGGAGCGGTCAGACTTACTTGAATTATAGATAGTAGGAGTGATAAGGATTGCAAATGGGAAGCCCAGCTTTGCTCATTTATCCCCCACCTACCATCCCTGGCTGCTGAGTCAGTGATGTGCTATGCGACCGACCTTAGCACCGATTCATTCATCAAGCGAGAGCCACGTCGTTATCACTCGGCCCTCATTCTTCACTGTGGGTGCGAGGTGCGGAGATCCTTTCCTAGGCGACCATAGGGGGAGGTTCGGGACTCTTTCTCTTCAGATTTGCTTGCAAAGATTTCGCTTTGCTCAACTTTGCCGCTCGGCTAGTCTAGTTGGGAAGTCTTAGTTCAAGTTCAATTGGAGTCCGGAGCGAAGGGAAGCTTTTCTAATTCAGGAAGTGCGAGCCTCAGGAAGGGCATGCTTGAGTCAAATCAAATAGGAAAGGGCATGCTTGGGAAAAGAAGACAGTGAGGACGGGGGAGAAGACGAAGACAGTGAGGACGGGGGAGAAGACGAAGACAGTGAGGACGGGGGAGAAGACGAAGACAGTGAGGACAGGACCCCACGGAGCGGTGAGTTCCAGTCGGGTAGAGGAATGGTAGTTGAGTAAGGTGCCAGAGCCGGGATGAGTTCAAGCAAGGTGCGAACAGTTGTGACGCGGGTGTCTTTTCATTCAGGTTGGGGTGTTTGTGTTTACCAAAGCCGACAAGGATCAGTGGTGCAGAACCAGTCCCGCTCTACAAGTTGGTTCTTTTGGCGAATAAATTGATCCGATATAGCATCAAAACCAGTTCCGCTCTAGAGGTGGGTGAATTTCACAAGAATTTCGATCTCCGTAAGGGTCAAAACCACTAGTTTCCCTTGGTTTGGTCCAGAGAAGAAAAGAAATGACTGCTACTCTATTGCAAGTGCCTCTGCCAAGACCTCCGAAGCTTTGACAGGCTCAGGACCTGCACTCAACCAACTCAAGTCAAAGGCAAGGGGGACGGGGGAAAGAACTGAACAAGAGAGAATCAGACACTCGCGCATCCCATTCTGAAGTTGATTCGTTAGGGCAGGTTCTTCAGTTGATTATTCGTTAGGGTAGGGATCCGAGCTTCAGTTCAAGTTCAACTGGGCCGGAAGAGAGATTTCAAAGTTGCTATGCCGACGACAAAGGAAAGGTGCGGAGCGAGTAGGGAGGGGAATCGACAAGTGGAGCGAACGCGGAAGAGCAGCAGCAGCAGTCGGAGGTGAGGACGTCGCGATGCTCTAACAATCTCCCTTTAGGTCGATCCCTCCCAGCAGCGGAAATAAGGTAGTCTCAAGCAATACAAAAAAAGAATACAAATATAATACAAATACAACACTCTCTCACTCGCCCCCAGCTAGCTGGCTGGCACCAAAGAGGGAATGGAATTCCCTCCAGGAGGGAATGGAACACATTCCCTCTTTGGAAAGAGTTCATGGCCCAAAGAAATGCCATGAACGACCTGGTGCTAGCTAGCTGGAGGGAATGTATACATTCACTCTTTGGCCTAGAAAATGGAATAATACGTGAATGGAACAAAGAAATAGAATATAACCATTAACTCCTTCTCGGCTCAGCAGCCAGAACAGACAGGACGCCTGTCTCCTATCATTTTGGTTGTCCTCTTCGGATCAGGGCTGGGGCGTATGCCAGGTGACTTAGAAAAGGATAGGTAAGCCCCTTCGAATAGTGAGTTTTTCATTCGGGCTTGCACTTAACGCTATTTATTCTTGGATTCTGGGGGGAAGGCCAGATTAGATATTCTTGTTGTGGTAAGGTAGGACTTTCATGGTATTGGTTGGGGTAAGGGCTAAGGACCGGCTAATTTGAGGTAAGGAACTGGGACCTCTTTCCTACCACGGACCCCTCCTGAGACTTATGGTGATGTGTTCTATGTTCTGGTCTCAGCCCGGATCCTTGTACGCCTCTGCTGTCAAGTCCGTGCGAGCGGTAATGACTCTTTCTTTTTCACTCTTCTTTTGAACTTACACCCGATGACACAGTCACTGCTATTCCTACTGTTATCACATTGATCATAATGAGGAAATTCATGTTCATTATATATCTTGGGTGAGTGTGAAGCGTACCGTGGGAACTCATCATATTATATCGCAAGTGATGAGCTGTTGTACTGCCTTACACCACAATTCATAATCTGACTACCGAGACAGCTAACCACGTCGCTGTCGCTCGTCCCTTCCTATTACTGAAGTGCCAGTTCCTATTCCTATACCTTCCACCTTGACCCTATTCCTATACCGACAGTACCCTGTTTTCCTTTGACTGCTTGCTTGATTGTTTTAATTGACACACTTACCTTACACTGACTTTTCTCGTAGAATGATCACAGAAAAACCGAGATGCAATGTGTGGTTAACCGGTGGAGCTCAACCCTAGGATCCCATAGCGGATTGGAAGACGCAAAACTCTTGTCAATTCTCGGTTACGAGACGGCAGTGATCAGGTATCGGGATCAAGAAGGTGTGAGTGCTTCTTTAGCCGTGACTGCCCAATGTTCACTCTCGAGGTAGAGTTTGGGTACGCCGACCTTCCATAACGTGAATGGAATTGCTCCTAGAACTTTGACCATACTATAACAATAGGAAAGGGATCGGTTTGCACTCAACGGCAAGGAAGGTTTTCGTTTTGGGATGGTTTCACTCTACTTTCTGGCAAGGAAAGATCTCGTTCACCATCCTCCTTTTTTCTCAAGTATGTGTGAAAATCTGCTTTTTAGGTTCAATTTCACTTAACCTTTCATGAAAGAAAAAACATTGATTTGAGATTGCCAACCGGAAGAGCTCTCACTACTCACTTCCTGAGGGGCGACTAATTCCGCATAGGCCTGGGGTAGGAGCAGGTAGCTACCTTCCGCACCCGGAAAGCCTCTCAGCTGGTGTGGTGGTGCGGAGAAGAGCGGTGCTATTGAAGACGAAAGTCGGCTACTTCTTTTTCTTTGTCGATGCATTCATACCCTGCCGGATAGGGGCAATCGAGCCAAGTAGGTGCTCAGCGCTTTGGTTTGTTACCGTTCCATTGGTCAGTGTGGCGCGAAACAGAATCAACTCCGGGACAGAATCTCACTCCCGCCTCTCAACGGTTGGAGCTCCTTCCTTAGAGAGCGTACCAATCCACTTCCCAAGTCTGATTTTGAGCCCCAACTCCAAAGGAAGGGCATTTTCGTGGAATAGCCCGCTTCCCATTAGTCAATGGGGCAATTTCTTCGAACCTAAGACAGGGACCCAATACACTTTCCCCTGTCTGCTGCTCCGCTTTAAGCCGACACTGGGCAGAACGCACCTAAATGGACCGACAAGAAGACCGAAGGAAATAGATGCACGCCTTATCAACCCCTCTCAATAAAGCCCGAATCCGATGTCCCCCAGGCGATTCACTCAAACTAATCCGAATCAACCCAGGTGGTAGGCTTCCCGGTTTAATCTAAGAAGAAGGGCTTCCCCGGAGAGACGGAGTTCACATACTCTCTATATCTTCCGGATCCGGCGGAGGAGCTGAAATAAAGCTTTCATGGAAATACCTCGCATAGGACATAGTTGATAAATTCACACAAAACTCTATCTCGAAATAATCTCGAACGATACTCAAGAAGATGCCCGCAATGGGCTGGCTCCATACCGAACACACTCCTTTCATTTTGTTCTTCCCTTTTTTCATGGACGAGTCATAGTCATGTCCAATATACGTAATGAGAGAAAGGAAGCTACCAAGGATAGTCTTCCCCGAGCCCCGAATACTCCTTATTAGTAAGATCTTAGGCCTATCAAGACTTTCTAAAGTATGACTCAAGTCTCAATATCAAAGTGCATCCACTTTACCTAGACAAAGAAATTAGCTGATCAAATTCTACCTACTGCCCATCTTACAATAGGAATCTTTCTCAAAATCTAATTCAAGTTGACAGGCAAGGAGCGAATGATAATGGTATTTTCGCGCTCGACTGATAAGGAGTAAGTACGCTTTAATTTAAATAATTTAGACTCCTGAGAAAATCAAATAAGTATTGTACTCGGCCCCAGCTAGCTGGCACCAGGTCGTGAATGGAAATCGGTTTTCTAAAATTCTTTTCATTCAAATAATTTTCTTTCAATTAGATTCTTTTTCAACGTAGAAAGATCTACCCCTATCTGTATTTCGTACTTATCGGATGCCCTTATCAGTCGAGCCTATCCTTACTTCTACAATCTCCCTTTAGGTCGATCCCTCGTTGTACTCGGCCCTCTCGCATACGCTCGAGCTATCTTACGATACCCTCTCCCGAAACTCTTCTTATAATAGGGCACCAGCGACTATTAGTATGTCATTTGTCCCAGTAGCCTTTGCCCTTGAAACCTCTCCCTCGAGCTAACATGTATTTGACCTCGGTGAACTTCACTTAAACCATTCCCGGCCTGCTGGTCTAGCTCCTGTGGTTTTCGTTTGCTCTTAAGCGGTCCGTTCTAGGTGCAATGCCATTGACCATTCTTTCAGTGATCAGCTCTGGGGAAGGAACCTGGCGGGGTTCGGACTCATGGATCAGACCTTTCTACTGCA
>JBBUKS010000066.1:632806-651167 GCA_038050645.1 Hedychium gardnerianum
ATATAAGATCTTGTTGCAACCATTCCCCCCGAGGATGATGCTAGGGTAACAAACCAATAGAGTAAGCTCTTCTCTTTCTATCATCGTTCGTCTGTAGGAATAGGAAGGCCCGAGCGGGGGCCCCCATTGCAAAGGAGAGGGTCGCACAGACCCCTATACCAGCTAACTCTCGTAACATAACCCTAGCTCTCAACATAGGTGGTATTATACCCTCGATCACACCCTCGCTCTCACCTTTGGTCGTATGATTCTGACACTCATTAATGTAAGGGGAGATTATACTAATCTAATCGTTATTACCGTCGGGCAGGCCACCTCATGTTCAGCTACCAAGAATCTTAAGACTAAAGCTAGGGACCGCCTTCACATTTAGCTAGGTAATTACTTATATGTAGATTCCACCATGGTAGGCGCATCTTAATACTGTCTGTGCGAGCAACTTGCTTCCCACATATATCCATTGGAAAAGCTACTAGGTGGGCGACCATACTTATTTCATTTGAACTTTCTCTCCATCAGCCTTTCTACTTAATATAAGAGACAACCCGTCATTCACTCTTGGTAGGGTGCCACTGACTTTGATTATCAGTCTAATCTTTCGGCCCACGAACTACTTGACGCTAGGACTAGGACTCAACTCCACCACTCCACAGTCACAGCTAAATAGCCCTGCAACTTCGTATCAGTGAGGAGATCAAACTCTATCATCAAATACATCCTATCCTTCCTTTGGTCGTTTAATTCCCTCACTCTATATAGTTTGGGCAGACAACTAATATGTTTCCCTAACATA
Organism: Hedychium gardnerianum; assembly: GCA_038050645.1. Lineage (NCBI taxonomy): Eukaryota > Viridiplantae > Streptophyta > Magnoliopsida > Zingiberales > Zingiberaceae > Hedychium > Hedychium gardnerianum. The sequence continues at coordinate 633,600 of JBBUKS010000066.1, forward strand.
AGAGAAAGTCTATTCTGAGTGAATGCGTGCTTTTTAGGTCAAAGTCATCCTATTATTCCACTAACTCTTTCTCCGTCGTACTCAATAATTCTCTCATTTCACTTTCATATTTTATCTGTCACAATTAATTCTATTTGGTATGGTAGGATTGAATAGACGTTCGTAAATGATAAGTCTTATTTTAATGTTTTATCAATTCCTTCACATAATATATATTCGCTGTCTCGTATCTCTTCGTTCTTGCGGGACTTAATACTACATTAAATCCCGTCGAGGTCGCCCACTCGTACAATCTCCGTCTTTTCTCTTTTTAAGCTTCTTTTGATCCCCTCAATATCATTCTCTCGTTCGCTCAAGTTAATCAAAGTGTTAGGGAAATGGGATCATATTATCTTTTCAGATTAATTGAACTCAATAACAAGAGAAAAAAGACCTTTCGAGCTATCCTTTACTTAATTAGGGAGCCGATGAGAGGCAAGGCTGGACCTTGGTCAACTAGCTCGTTTAAGTTTTTTAATAGTCCTGGGATAAAAGGAGTCGAGAGTCAAAGTGATAGGTTGTATTAAGAGAAGCGCACTTCTTACATACCTAAGAAAGTGCCACTCTTTTAATATCTATCGATTCTCTCGTTCGGGATATCGAGAGTGCTAGATTCACATCTAACTATATGGTATGGTCACCCTCTCACTGTTCGAGGTTAGAGTCGCATTTTAAAATCTTTTATTTAAGTTCATTCTAACTTTTGTCTGCGTTTACGCTTTCATTCTTAACTTCCTATTGTAGGTATAGGAACCCCATGACGGGGAGGGGGCCCCTATTGCCAAAAAGGAGGGTCGCTTAGAGTACCTATACCAGGTCTCCCCGAGGTCATTATAAATGGATTATTGTGCAGAGAATGTTAGACAGGCTAACTCTTGGACTTAGCTTCTCACAAACCTTGCCCATGAGATCACATTCAAGGAAAAGAAGAGCTTATACACTCGCAGCCTCTCAAGGACTGTCTTTAAAGAACTCGGTCGGGACAATAAACATACTATAAGGAATGCTCTCACTCCTAACTATCTTTGAGCTCTAACTCTAATACTGGGTCAATCAGTATTTCGAGCCCTCTCTTTGGTCAGCCCTTATGGTCGATCCCATCGTAGCACTCGGCCCTATGGTCGCCTATGCAGATTAGGATTCGTCCGCCCTCCGCCATAGAGTCTGCGTAGCTAGCTCTTAAGGGGAGATAGGACTCTAACTTAAAGGATACGATTCATTCATCTAAACAAGATTGTAAACATCACTCACTTGCTTCGTACAGTCAAAATATCACACTTACCGTTGCAATCTCTCCTATAGTATCCCATGCTCTCTCCTTTGGTGGTATGAATCCCTCGCTCTCTCCCTCGCTCTCACCTTTGGTCGTATGATTCACTCACTCAAGTGAAGTACAATGAGTGGTCGCATCTTCTCTTCTTAGTCTGATGTATGCTATCAAAGCCTAAAGGAGTACGGGAAGGTCAACCAGAGAAAAGTGCTGAAGGATGCTATAGGCGTGACAAGACATGAGATAAAGTAACGTCAAGGCTCTGGACTACTCACTTGCTATGCGATCCAAGTACTCGACCCGCAGCCCTTGGCATTTTAATAATGGTCACTCCACGTCCTGTTCCTCAATCAAAGAATCTAACGAAAGAAAGGGCTCGAGAAGCTTCAACCCATAGCATGAATAAAGGAGAGTGAAACCAGGGATTAGGCTACTTAAACTTGTACGCACGCAATTATTTTACCAATCGAGGGACTGATTCGCGCCACTATAGCATTGAGCCTAGCAAGAACCAGTTGACCTAGAATCCTTCTTTCTTTATGAATCCCAGGTAGTCCCCATTCAGCTGTCTCGGGGCTCACCGAGATTTGATTAGGGATAGAGCTTCAGCCACTAACTGAACAACTGATAGATAGAGGGCACCATCGGCAGATTATGAACGAAATGATGAGCCGTCACTTCCCATTATCCACTTCAGGGTCTTGGGCTAAATTAGACTTTAGGGATCGAAATACAGATCATTATACTTTTACTCTCAATTATCATTCTTTTTTCTCACAGGTAATAAATAGACTTATACAGTTAACGTTATCTGCTCTAACATACTCCCAAACGTTCGATCCATAAAGTCAGTGCATCTCGTCCCTTCCATTCACGCATGAACTCATAAAATACAAAGACTCTCTCAGCAAATTCACTAGTATTACGTTCATTCTCTCCTTCTTTTGAACTGGCATCATAATTCATTTACAGTTAACAATATCTGACCACGTCTTCCCGTCGTTATCACTCGGCCCTTTCTCTCAATAATGAATCTTTTTCTTTCGATCACTCCTCGGCCCTAACTTTAAAGCGAGCCCTACGGCCCTTCCATGAACGACTATTATTATTTTGCAAGTCAATATTAGACAGTTGCGGTTGGGACGAGTTCCGGTCGAGCCCTCCCTGAACGTAAGGTAGTCCCTCTCCCAGGCACCAAGAGGGAATTCCATTCCCTCCTTAAGCTGGAGGGAATGGGGACCATTCACGTATTATTATTTTTTTCTGGCCCCAAATTATTTTCATGAAAATAATTTTCTTATAAGAAAATAATACGGGAATTCCATTCCCTCTTGGAAAGAGTGAATGGCCCAAAGCCATTCACGACCTGGTGCTAGCTGGGGTATCCCCGATAGGCTCGAAATGCCATAAGGGAATTTGAGGGTATCAAAGATAGGCTCGAAATGCCATAAGGGTTAGAGTGAATGGCCCTACGAGTGAATGGCTCTGAGCCATTCACGACTGGAAAGAGTTCATGTATACATGAACGACCTGGTGCTAGCTAGACCAAGCTACTCCATCCTTTTCCTTTTGCTGCTAGCTGGCACCAGGTCGTGAATGGGGACCATTCACTCTTTCCAAAGAGGGAATGGAATACCATTCCCTCCTTAAGCTGGAGGGAATGGGGGCCATTCACTCCTTATTTTCTTTGGGGGGCCAGGAGGGAATGGAATTCCCTCTTGGTGCTGGGGTATCAAAGATAGGCTCGAAATGCCATAAGGGTTAGAGTGAATGGCCCTACGAGTGAATGGCTCCGAGCCATTCCCTCCTTCCAGGAGGGAATGGAACACATTCCCTCTTGGTGCTGGGGGAAAAACACGGGAAGTTCAACTACTTTATTAGTCGAACTGAAGGACCATTGACTTAGGGGAAAGTGAGTTTATGCGAAAAAGACGGGGTTTCTCACTTTCAGTCCAGCTGTCGGATAGTCGTTCATGGTATATTTTTCCAGGCTTTAAGGAGGGAATAGCTTGGCTTTGAGCCATTCACTCTACGGGAAATACCATGCACTCGTAGGGAAATAAAATACCATTCACTCTTGTTGCTGCGGTCAGGCAAATTCATAAGTATGATTCTTCCTCGTACACTCCCAAACAAGGACAATCAAAGCAGCTAAGGACTCGTATGGTACAGAATGAAACCTTTCTGCTGCTAATCAAAGGCATGACGCCTAAAACAACTCTCTTAAGCAAATACCATGAACAACTATCTTACTATATGATATTCTTTTTCTTTCTGCTGCTGCTGCTCTTTATCCTATGTTTGTTATTCAGTCAAAGTGCCTCTCGCAGTAGCTCCAGCGTATTTGATTTGATTATGCCGGGTTAGCTACACCCACGGGCAGATCTTTCGTAGTTTTGAATGGAATACAATAGCCCCAAAGGCAACAGAGCACCAAGAGTGAATGGAACAGTAGAGTGAATGGCTCCGAGAAATTTCCATTCCCTCCAAAGAGGGAATGGAACAAATCCATTCCCTCCTGGTGCTAGAGTGAATGGTCCTTTACCATTCACTCCTGGAAAGAGTTCATGGCCCAAAGCCATGAACGACCTGGTGCTAGCTGGCGCCAGGAGTTCATGTATCCATGAACTCTCGGTGCCGGAAATAGAATCTCATTTTTTGAGAAAGAATAAATTAGTTTAATTTAACTTAACTTTAGATTTTCATTTAATAATGGTATTATAGCACTATCCAAGAACATTTGCCAATCATGAGGAGTTTCGTATTCTTCTTCGCCTACCGCAAATAGAATAGCTTCGTCCCCAAAGAAAGCTCATAGTTAGGCACGGGATGATCCGCAGGTGGTCTGCTATTGCCTGCCCCTTGCCTTACTCATTTAGGGCTTCTAAAACTACAAGATACTCTGTCCCTCTTTTTTACGATACAGTTCATTCCGTCCCTTGAAACCATTATAAAGTTGGAGTCTTTACCAAGTTAAGCTCCTTCTCTTCTCGGAAGAACAACCAGACGAGTACGGTTCATAGCTTTTGGTTGACAGATTGAGGTATCCTGATAGCTTGTTAGCGATTACACCCATTGCAGGGATCGAAGAGCTAGCTTAGAGCTTTCACTTCATTGTTCAAGCTCTTGAACATAGGTTGAGTTCATACATTGAATGCTTTCCTATTCAAGACATACTACCAATTCCTTTGAAGCTACTAAGACTACCGAAGCTGGCTTGTTTGTTTTGGTTACCGGTTGGGGTTTTGAAACCAGAGAAAGAAGGGGATTTACCCTATCCTAACTGCTCCTACTCCGAAAAGGACTAGCTGCGCTTTTTTTTCCGCATCAACAGAAAAAAGACTGGCATCTGTAACAGGAAAAGCAATGATTGAATAGCTATGATTCACATCAAGAAAGAAGTCAAAATAACAGTTAGATCTAGATCTTCAACAAATCAATCCCCTCGTCGCTAGGCCCTTGCCAAATAGCTTGGCTTGATCTTTCCGAACTTGGATTCCCGGGCGATTGAATATTCCTGGTCCTTATCGAAGCAGCTACTTCAAACCTGGGAACAGGATGGGGAAAGGAATTACGAGATTCCTTATTAAGTTGAAGTTCCAGTAGCTAACAAAGACAAACCAAGAAAAACGTAGTCCTTTACTTGAAAGGAAGGGAAGAGCTAGGGCTAAGTAAAGTGCTCGAGTTACGGTTGTTGACTCGGAATTTGAAGTCTAAGAAGCATTCCTGTGACCATTTATGCTTTCTTTATCAATACCTGGAAAGATCCAAGATCACAGGCATACAAATTCAAAGAAGGTTCAAGGAAGATTCATAGCTATTCATCCCCCCCTCTCCCTTTGCTGAAAGCACTTCCTATAGCGCAAGGAAGATATCGAGTAGGTTAGAACCAATTCCTCCAGGTAAAGAAGGAAAGGGAGTGAGAAAGAAACTTATTTAGCAAGATAGCTGTCAGAAAGACGCTTAGGTGCGTAGCAAAGACTAAGTGGCTTCACTTTCGGATAAAGACAAGAGCTAGGAGGAGAGGACTTAGGGGCAAAGCGGTCTAGCTGCGTCGATAGCCTGGTTCCTATAGGCCGTGGGAAAGGGTGAGAGAGTAGAAGTTTTCCATATATAGTAGTTTCTTTTGTCCCGGTGTAAGAAGTCTAAGACTTAAGATTCCTACGGAACCTAAGTCGCATTATGGGAACAATCGAGCTCATAGTTGAAGTCTTTGCCGGAAGTGGATTTCTTCAGTTGGAGTTTCGGGCATGAAAGTTTGTATTATTATCTCTTGGGTATAGTCTAATAAATCTTTCTATTGGGGCATGCAACACTCCCAGAATACCACCCTTGCGCTTCTTATCTATTGGAGGTAATAAAAAGAGGGCTGGGCAGGAAAGCTAGTCTTCATAAAATACAAGAATTCACTCTTGCCGGGCTAACAAAGGGACATTGCTATAATATGTCTTACCACCCCCTAACCTCTCCCTATCGGGAAAGACTCTTTCCTCGGGTGTTCTTGCTTTGAGCTAACTTCATCAGATATGAATTTCTCACTGCTAGCAATCCAGGGTAATGGTTTAAGAATAAGGTATAATAGTATGCACCCATTAATTAAATAGTCAAGTATGCCTTTCTTCTCTAGAAGGCGATTTGGCCCATTTTCTCTTTCCTGGTAATAAGGCAAGGTCTTTCCCTATCACGACCGCCTTCCGAATGAATTGAATTCGTCTCAAAAGAAAGAGCTAGCGAACCACACCAATTCTCTCAAACAGAGCAGGATAGCTGCCATCAAGCTGACCCTTTAGAGCGATGGCCTCGGAAGGCTTTAACTGCTTGCACAGGCGTTGTGATGAGGGTAACATGGCAGTCAAGATCGACATTAGAAAAGCATTTGATACGCTCAGCTGGGATTTTCTCCTTTCTGTCTTGCATCAAATGGCTTTCTCCCCCACGTTTTGCCGTTGGGTGGATACTATCCTTAGATCTGCACGTATCTCCGTTCTCATTAACGGATCGCCGGAGGGATTTTTCTCTTGTTCTCAAGGAGTCAGACAGGGAGACCCCTTGTCACCATTATTATTTTGCATGGCTGAAGAGAGGTTCTTGCTCGCTATATTGACTACTCGACTCAACAGGGCCTTCTTCGTCCATGTATGTTTTGCGAGACGGGGTCTTCCCTGCCCTTCGTATTTGCTGTATGCTGACGACATTGTGAGATTTTGCAGCGCGACTCCTTCGAACTGTCGTCAACTACTGCGTATATTGAATGACTACGCCTCTATTTCCGGGCAATGTTCTAATCCGAGCAAATCACGCGCGTATTTTGGCCGTCATGCGACCACCAGAATCCGTAGACAAGTTCGCCGTCTGTTGGGGATTCCTGAAGGCTCATTGCCTTTTACCTACCTTGGAGTTCCTATTATTTTCTGTGGCTCTCCTCGTCGGGCTCTTTTCCAGCCTCTTGCAGATGGTATTCTTGCAAAATTCGCACGATGGAAAGGTTCAACCCTCTCCATGGCTGGTCGTATTTGTTTAGTGGAATCGGTGATTATGGGGTCTTTTGTTCATTCTATGATGTCCTATCGTTGGCCGGGAGCTCTACTAAAAGACATGGAGGTTGCTATACGGAATTTAATTTGGTCCGGGGACGTTCGCAAGCGCGGTTCGGTGCATGTTGCATGGTCCCAGCTCGACAGCAATTCTTGTGAATGAATCAGGGGAATCGCCTTTCTTTTCTCTACGCCTTGAACCTGGTCTTTCTCGCCTTTCACCGAGTGTAGGATCAAGCCCTTCTACTAGCCCTCCAAGAGCAATATCGGTGGCACTCGGGATCTACTCGACTTTAGTTACGATAGGACGACGAATCAAAATAAAGCTTCCTTCCCCTTAGTCCTAAGGGCCTTCCTTTTCAAGCAGGGTGTACGGCAGGGCGACCCCATGTCGCCGATTCTCTTTTGCATTGCAGAGGAGGTTCTCAGTAGATACCTGAGGATATCGGTGAATAATGGAGCTCTTATGCCTATCTCAGCTGGTAGGGGTCTTTCCTTTCCGTCTCACTTGCTATATGCGGACGACGTCCTTATTTTCTGTCGTGCATCTGTCATGAATTGTAGACACCTCTTCAAAATCTTGTCTGAATATGCTTCCCTATCTGGGCAACACTATAATCCTGCTAAGTCAAAGGTTTATTTTGGGCTTCACGTACGCCAGAGTGTTAGGCGGGCTATTCGTCGTATTCTGGTCAGAAGGCAATCTCCCGTTTGTGTACTTGGGTCTTCCTTTATTTCGGGGCGTTCCCCGGAAAATCTTTCTGCAGCCGCTGGCGGATAAAATCCTTTCAAAGTTTTCTCGTTGGAAGGGCACCACCTTATCGATGGCAGGTCGCATTTGTTTGGTGGAGTCTGTAATTCTCGGATCTTTGGTACATTCTATGATGGTGTATCGGTGGCCTGGGTCACTTCTTAAGGAGCTGGACTCGGCTATTCGTAATTTTATTTGGACAGGCGATGTTTCACAGCGTGGTAATGTTATGGTTGCTTGGTCCAGGTGCTGTGCACCTAAGTCGAAGGGGGGTCTGGGGATTAAATCCCTAGTGACGATGAAGAAAGCTTATTTGCTTCGTTTTACTTGGGATTTTCTTACTAAGGACTCGGAATTCTTTTCTTTCATCAGAGGTAGATATCTTGATAATTTGTTATTGCCTCGAGTTCGATACATCTCCTCCTCTATTTGGGGTGGCCTGAAAGAACATATCAGCGCGCTTACAGCAGATTCGAAATGGCTGATTGGGGACCGCTCGTCTGTCAGGTTTTGGCTTGACAACTGGCTTGGATTTGTTATTGCTGATAAACTGGACATTCCTGTTGAAGTTCGCAAGTTTTACACCCAACCAGTCTCTGATTATTATATCAATGGTGTCTGGAACTTCTCGCCCGATTTCATAATCAAGTGCTTAGATATTGTCCGGTTGATTGTTACTACTCCGATTGCTCCAAACTCGTCAGATTCTAGGGTTTGGAGTAAGTCGCTGCATGGACAGGTTACCTCTCAGTTGGCGTACTTGCATCTAAGACCATCTTTTCCCTCGGTAGCCTGGGGGGAAGTGGATTTGGGCTTCCTTTATCCCAGCTCGTCGCTCGATCGTTGTTTGGAGGGCGATTCACAATCGTCTCCCTACAATGGATTCTATTCGTCGTCGAGGCGGGTCCATCGATTTGTGTCCTTTGTTTCAAGAATGCAGAGACCGTCGATCACATTTTCTCTGAATGCAGTTTTACTAGGACGATATGGCAGCGTCTGTCGGCCGTGTTTCGCTTTCACTTGGATGTTACAGGGGGTGGGCACCACCTTTGTCTTCATGCCATGCGAATCAAGCTCAGTCCGCAACTCTCTTCCTTGTGGAGAGCTGCTTTCGTTTCGTGTGTTTGGCTCATTTGGTCAGCTCGTAACAAATTCATATTCGAGGGAGCTAAACCTAACTTTAACTCGATCATTGCTTCTCTTTGGTCACATTTTCATGAAGTTAACCAGTTTGATATTGGTGTGATGTTCAATTCGCAGGATGACCTTCTACGTTTGCATGACTTACGTATTTCCGGGAAGCCGAGAAAAGCTCCTTGCATTCTTCCAGTGCTCTGGAAGCCGCCTCCACCGGGCTGGATTAAAATAAATACAGATGGCAGCGCGCGAGGGGTTCCAGGCCCGATTTCGTGTGGCGGGGTTTTTATAAACTGCAGGGGTTTCGTGCATGGCTGCTTCGCGCTTCACCTTGGCAACGGATTTTCTTTTCAAGCGGAGTTGGTGGCAGCGTTGACGGCCATCGAAATTGCTTTTACAAAGGGCTGGCGGCAGATTTGGTTGGAGTCGGATTCCTCCTATGTTGTTGGATTGCTCTCGTCTCGCTCAAGTGTAGTCCCCTGGAATCACCGGAATAGATGGCTATATGTTCTTCATTTGCTCTCTCAGATGGATTTTGTAGTGTCTCATATCTTTAGAGAGGGCAATAAGGTTGCCGACATGCTCTCTAAAAGTAGTTTCACTTCTATGTGGTGGTCTTCTGCTCCTCAATTTGTTCAGAATCTGGTTTCACAGGATATGTCTGGTAGAGAGCAGTTTAGGTTTTGTGTTTAGTTTGCATGGTACTCTTTTTCCCCACTGTAGTTTTTTCCCTCTGGGTTTTCCTTCAATTAGGTTTTAATGAGGCATCATTTTCTTTTATCCTTGGACTGACCGACCATAGTTAGTGTTGTATTCTTCCTTCTTTCGGTATTCGATATCGCCTATACTTGAATTTCTCATTTCTTCTCATACGAGATTTAACTTAACCATTTGGAGTCATCTCGAAATATCCTCGAAATATCTTATATAACGAGAAATGCGAATTTCGAAATGTGAATTCGATCATTCAATCTCTCTCAATTGGAAGTTGGAGCAAGAGTAGCTTTCCGACCCCATAAAGCTGCGCCTGTGAGTCTAAAGCTCTTTGCCGTGGGTAAGACCTTGGTAGAGACACTCCCGAGTTGGACTGCGGTCCCGCAAAGCTGGTAAGTCGCGGGAGCGAAGCACCTACTTACTAATACTAATGATTGAGTGAAAAAGTCTAATTCACATTTCTTGAATGAAAATATGGTTTTAATAAAGATATATACATTTTTAAAGACCGGGGAAAGAACCATTTCTGAACTTGTTTGTGACATATCCATTCATGAGATTGGCAAAGTGTTCCCGGAAGCTTCTCCGGTGAAACTGCTTTTCCATTATTTCGTATAGTAAAGTGTTTTCACGAAAAGGTGTTTTTGAGTGGCCAAAACCCGACTTTTTGGCATGATTGGAAGATTTGAAAGTGAGCCTTGTTACATGCTTAACACATCCAATTCGTACTTGAGAAGACTTCTCCGGATCAGCCTCTTTAATAGATGAATAGCACGAGGACCTCTCCTAATGACTCTCCCTACACGAGATCTGAAACTAGCTATTCTGCTTACGGTTTGAGCCGCACCCATTCATCCATGTCTTCTACTTTATAGATTCGATTCCTTTTCTCTCTACTTATTAGAGGAAGAGCTTGACCAGCCTCATCATTCGCCTTAGGTAGTACTGGGCCTAGCCCCTCGAAACAAAGAAAAAAAGGAACTAAACCCCCCGCCTCCTCTGTAAGCTCTAGCAGGTCGATGACCAGTGCTATTGATCTACTCATCTCGGACTAGTCATTTTTGAATGTTGAGAATTCGGCAAAAGGGCGAACTCTTCCTCGGTTGATTTCTTAGGATTGGACAACCAAGATATACTTATCGAGCGATAGACCATGTGGATTGGTGATTGGTAATCTGAGGTTCGAAAGTCGAGTTTATCTTAACTGGGATCGAGGCATGGAACAATGAATCCCCAATGGGGCAAAAGATAGGTTCTTCTATCTCGGGACTATGAAAAGCGAATTCTTTGTCCGATACTTAGCTAAACGAAAGGGTATGTGCACTAGCGGGTGCGGAAAGCAAGAGATTCTCATTATAGCCATATCCCTTATGAAGGGTTTTAGGAGAGCCATAGGGGCCTATACAAGACAAGTTTCCATTAAGAAAGAATCTCCTATGCCACTTTGATAGATCCATCAACAAAGATCAAATAGAAAGATGCACAAGCTTCTATCCCTATCCTATCATGGACAAAATCTGGTCTGTACCCGGTTTAAACCAGTCGGTTTTGATTGCTAACTCACGACCGGAACCCGTTTGGCTGGTCTTTTTCTCGCCTAAGTTGAAGCGAGAAAGGTGTAGAGGAATCTAAGCCCATTAAGAGAAGAGAGGCTTTCTGAGATCGAGATGCGTGCTCATCTCTGTTGTTTCCTTTTATGCTGCTGAACTACGTGTACCTTGTATAGTGAGACATATCCCCTAAGGTGAGGAGTCCGCGAGCCAGTGAACAAGGTGAACATGATTGTCTTAAACAGGCAGCAAAGCACAATCAGGTCTCGATTACCCAAATCATAGTCCCGCTTGAGCCTTTCCTTTCAGACTAGCCCTTTCTTCTGTCTTCCCTGACCGGGGCATGGGCCCGAACGGACTGACTGGCATCTGAAAATCTCGTCTACAAGGTTTCAACCGCTCTAGTGGTAGTTGCTTTTTCCTACGCTGGCTTCAGTCAATACATTGCATTGCGCGCTCCTTCCCCGGGGATCAAAATATTCTTAAGAAGGGTTCCGTCTCGAACTCCGAGTGCTTCCCAAGGAGATCAGGTTAGGGTTGGTGTGGCCATCTACTGTTATACCCGAATCAATTCCATTAATTCATGGCGTAGACAGATCAGGGTCGAAATCCTCAATGGGGCTTGTCCCCCTAATCACTACAAGACGGCTAGTGCCAGATCTGAGTCCGAGTATGAACAGCTGGAAAAAGGGCTGATTGGAGAATCTATAGTGGCTCTTGCATCTGACTTTGAGACCTCAACTGGCTTTCTTTTGTTGTTTGATGGGCGTATTGAATGTTAAAAGCATGACGCTATGGTTTTCCTCTCGTATCCAATAGATGGGCTTGCTTTCGTGCCTAACAGCTCATCTTGCTACTCCATGAGATCCGGTTCGAACTCAAGAATGGGGCGAGTCCCTTTGATTTGATGCTGCTGACCTCGATGCGGCTGTGCTGTTTGCTCTCCCTCTCAGCTGTCATGTCCCTTCCCGCTAGTGCTACTCTGCCTTCTTTCCCGGCATATCCGCTTTGTTGTCGCATATGCGCTGCTACTAGTTAGAATAAGCAACTAATAAGGTAGACTATCGCATATCCGCTTTCAGCTGGTGGTATACATGCGCATATCAGCTATAGAAGGAAGCGGAATAAAAGCTCTTAGTAAGAATCCCCTCTTTAGGAAAGGAATGGCACTAGACTCAGATAGAGCAAAGCAGACTTCGGTAAAACAATATGAGTGTTTGTTCTGCTTTCACTAAGGGGCAGACTGGCGGAATAAAGGCTTAGAGAATCAAAGAATAACACAACCCCCTTTATATGAGCTTCGACTCCGATATTCTCAACTATATTCTAGTTGGGCAATATCCCCTGCTGCTGCCGTTGAAGTGAAGGAAGAAGGGCTACTATTTAAAATGCTATAGAATTCGTTCTTGTCTCTTTCCCGCAAACTCTTAAGTTAGGGGGCCAGCCTTCCTGCTACTGCTTTCTACAGCTACGTTCTCTTACGTTCTCTCGCGTTTCCAGACCCTGTAATGGTTTCTGACGTGAGCCGCCTTGAAAGGGCGTTAAATCGCTTTCTTTTGGCCACCTGTTTCGAGCCAGTCTCACGCGAGGAAAACTACACCTGGTTGGCAGGGCTTTTCTAGTAAGGGCTGACCCCGAGATCTCCATTCTTCTTCGCACCAATTCTCCGCCTTTTCGATAGAGGAAGCTTTCTTGCAGTCGAGCCTTTCTTTTCTTTTTTGACTAGCGGAAGTTTGAAAGCTTGGTTGGGACAAGTAGAACAAGTAGAATTTGTTGAGTCAAATACGGATTTGAAGTCCAAAGGTGCAACTCGACTTCTTTCTCTTTTCTTTTTCAAAAAAAAAATGAGTAAAAACAGTGTTTCATTTTGAAAATGTGAATTCGATCCGAATCTGCTCAAAAAGAAAAGGAAGTTGACTTCACCTCCGGTGACCTGCTTCGCGGGATCGCCTTACGTATAAGGACCTGATCCACTCTAGGCTAAGCTTATTTGGGCGAAAGCTACTATGTGATCTTCCAATTGAGTTGAGAGAGTTTTCAATCGAATTCGCATTTCTCGTTATCTAAGCTATTTCGAGTTGGATGATTTGAGTGTGCAATGCGTGGAGTCAACTAGTGGAAAACTGGCAACCTATGACCAAAAAGCTTCAAATTAGGCACAGTAGCTGATAGAGTAGAAGGTGAGATTATATATTCTATAGCCTATGCGCCTGCTTCTGATGAGATAGAAGTAGGATCCCGGTGCGTCTTCCTTCGGTCGGCCTGTCATCGAAGGATGTTAGCAAAATCAGAAGAACTAGAGGCTTGAAGGCTCGGGTTGGTCAAGCGAACTGATTCATTTAATTCTTCGCCTAGTCTTAGCACCCGCAAACAGAAAAGGAGCTGTGAGGATCCGAAGTAGGCTAACTACTAAGGTAAGGCTCGAGAGACCATTCCCTAGGGTAAGATCTTATTCTACTGGGATTGACTCGCGTAGCGCGTAGAAGGGTGTCTCATTCCTTTTGTCTTTTGGTAGATCTATTTCGTGGTCTTCCGCTTTCTTTCACAACTGCGTCCTCTCTTTCATCCCCGGGGCAAGGTTTGGTCACTTTTGACTTTCCTTTTGAGATAGTATTCAGTCTCATTTCTATCTCACTCTCGTTCTTTTGAATTCTTCTTGTGCCTTCTGAACCTTTCTTTGGGAGTTGGACGAGTGGATAGTAAGGGGGTGGGTGCCCCGATTCCACGAGCGAGAGAGAGATAGCTATTCCCAGGCGGGGCTGCTTCCCTATTCTAAGTCGTCTTAGCGATGGGCAGTACAAAGTGTTCAAGAGCAATAAGAGGGCAAAGGGTCCCAGCATGAGTGGGTAGGGCTCATCGGCGACTGCTTCAGCCAAGGTACCATCCATCCATCTGATCCGTCTTGACTTTTAATTTTGAAAGACTATGACTTTCTCCTTCCTCTCCCTAAATTACGGTATTGCGAGCACCCTCCAATACTTACCTAAACTATTATGTCGAGCTTCAAACCTCAACACTAATAGTGAACTAAATCTTAGTAAGATCGACCTCAGCGGAATAAGGAGTGGTGATACTGAATTCATAGAACGAAATGAATAGTCGACCTAGGAATTGCATGTCTGAACCATGCGCCTTAAATGTATCAGCGCTTGACTATAATCACACATGAAGATCTTTTATCGCGCGATTTGGATATATAAAATACTATCTTGGAGGCAGTATCATACGTCCACCCACCGACAGCTGAGGCTCTTCTTTCTGTTGACCGCAGAAAGTCTCCTTACGTAACTATCAAAACAGAACCACTAAGGAGAGTCAAATGCAAAGGGCTTGATCTAGAGGGCAAAAATGCTCCATTTTGCGACGGCCCCCTAAGGGCACCCCATGTGACGGTCTTACGGCCGAGCTTTTTCCTTAGTCACATTCACTTTTCGGGTTGGTACCAACGGACGCCGCTACTCTTGTTAATGGGTTCCCAGAGAGGTCATATCCTGCTCGCCGAGACGCACTTTTCTAACTAAAAAAAGGGGGTCCTCATGTTATGTACATGTTATGTAACCAATTCATCAATTCAAAGGAGCTCTGCCCATCTGCAACTGCAACTGCCGTGACTGAGTCTTCTTAGCTTGATCTACGCGGTGTCACTTCTTCTAATAAGAGATTTTCCCTCTCTCTATACTCTATAGGGCGGCCAGTCCAGGAGACTCAAGATATAAGTAAATGTCATCCAGTTCAACACCCGAAGTGGGGGTTGTTCAGGCACCTGCGGCAGGTGGGTATTCAAGGTCTTCGCGCATTTGCCTCTCTTCAATTGGCACTACAGCCGTTGGCGTTGGAGAAGATTCATTCCTCCTTGCAGTGGAGGTTCCAAAACAAAATAAGGGCCGAAAGTCCTCTATTCTACTCTGAGGTAGACCTAAAGTCAAGATCTGGAGGACTTTATTCAATTCCTGGATTTGCTGAAAGGGCAAAAGAAGCGCTATTTCACAATTTGACAGACCCCGTAGTGGTATCGCCCACAGAGGTTCCAAAACCGGCGTTTTTATATAGTGACGTTGAGCTTTACGAGGTTTCTCAGGGAGAAGACCAGGGTCAGCCGCTACCGGAGGCGAAAGAGAAGAGACAATTGGATGAAATCCATGCCCGGGACACGCGAGATCCTAACCAGCGTCAGAATGAGCAGATCGACCAAGTAATCCTGGAATCCCTTTTGCTTTTGGAATCGAATCCTCAACCACAGAGGCTTCCTCTAGCCTAGTAGCCCCCGAATGAATGCTTTATAGAGATAGAGCCGGCATACCAAGGAGCAAAGCCGCCCTTTCGGCCCCTTCCTTCTTCTTCTCAGCCTTTAAGGGCTGGTGCCCGGGCTAAGCAAACAAAAAAAGGTGAGTGATTGCCACGGCTGAAGACTAAGTGGTACCCTAGTTTCCATCTACAGATGAAGGGGATAGATTCTCCAATACTGCTATGAAAGATGGAACCCGCATCTTTGAAGAACATGCAGGGGGGCTATACTGCCGCCTATTCCTCTATTCCTTTTATTCCTAATAATTAGTAAGACCCCGATGGACGCATTCCAGTCTTGTACTTTGGCTCCTCCGGATGATGCTTTGATCTCAGTAATAAAAAAAAAACGAACGTTTTAGGCCCTTTTCTTTTTAAGGCTCTGATGATCACCACGTGGATCTGTTTTCGTGGCTTCACACGCATCTATTTAGCTTTCTAGCTTGGCTCGCGAAGTCTAGCCTGCTATAATAAGTAAGGATAGGCTCGAGCGGCGAGAGGGCCGAGTACAACGAGGGATCGACCTAAAGGGAGATTGTAGAAGTCAGATAGAGCTCGACTGGGAGAGTAATGGTATATTTTTCCCAAAGAAATGCCAAGCTACTCCCTCCAGCTAGCTGGGGTAGACCCGATAGGCTCGACTGATTAAGGAGAGGGCCACGCGTGAACCTTCCGCATCTAGCCAGCAAAGGCGACAGGATAAAGCGGTGAGAAAGAGCTAAGGCTATCATATTCAATTTAATAATAAGATAAGAACAGGCATAAGAGGAATAAAAACGAATATTAGGATTCCGTAGGCCAGGTAATATTTCTTTCTTTTCTTTCTTATGCCCGGAGAAGAGGTTTAGTTTAATAAGAACTTCCTATTAACGCCACCGTAGGAGTAGTAATAAGCATCTCTTACCTTTTATTCCCGGAGTTAATAGGCCATTCCTTAACCTCTCTTATTCTTCTCTTCAGTAACTTTAAGCCAAAATAAGGTGAATAACCTATTCATTGAATAGCCTGCACCTCTTGGCTCCGTTTCTGATCCAAGAAGGCTGACAAATGAGAAATCAGGTAGAGATGGGAATGATACTGGTCAAACTAAATGGATGTGTCAGATTCCGTCATTGGATGTTTACAAGTTTGTATCCCCTTCGCTTTCTCTTAACTGAACAAGGTTGTACAGCTGGAAAGGATGACCTGAAAAACTACTGAAGATAAGTAAGTATTCGATGAACATTCTTTGTTGAGAAGAATCAACCCAAGGCACGCAAGCCCTAGCGGAGATCCTGGCACAAAACCTGTGAATGTGACGTAAGGGGAGTGCGCCTAAGAAAGCCTTTCTATTATGCCCTTTTCCTTTTGGCATTTTAGCCTGCTTCCGACCAGGCAT
The DNA here is from genome assembly GCA_038050645.1 of Hedychium gardnerianum. Lineage (NCBI taxonomy): Eukaryota > Viridiplantae > Streptophyta > Magnoliopsida > Zingiberales > Zingiberaceae > Hedychium > Hedychium gardnerianum. The sequence goes on from JBBUKS010000066.1 coordinate 650,257, forward strand.
GTTTATTCTATCACAAAAGTTGATTATTCTAGAGGATCAGTAGAGACCGGGCCCTTAGCCCCATCAGGGATAAGACAAGAAGGAGTTCCAGCTTCGAGATTTGCTGCTATTCCTTAGTCCTACCCACTTTTGCTGGATCAAAGGGGTCTACGCTTGGTTGACCGCTTCTTCGACTTTTTCATTCTGTTTTTGCATCTTGATCCGTGATCAGAGCTTGAGTTCTTCTGTAATATCCAGTAAGATTCTTTCTCTGAGGGCGTCGTGCGCCAGCCCGAACTGATCCGGTGATGGTAACAAGACTGACTCCATCTGTCTCTGAGATCCGAGAATAACGTATGCCATAGATATCCGGAAATGTTCATCGATTTACGGGAATATTAACGTAAGACCTTTTGCCCTTTGAAAGGGGGTTTCCACGAATATTAATGATTTAAAAGCTCTTCCGCAGTCGTGAATGAAGGGTAGAGTGAATGGCGCGTGCCATTCACGCAATACTGTAATCGCTGTATAAATTACAGGAGTCTAAATGGTATTGCCAGGCACCGAGAGTTCATGGATACATGAACTCCTGGAGGGAGTTCATGTATACATACATTCCCTCCAGCTAGCTGGAGGGAGTAGCTTGGCTTTGGGCCATTCACTCTAACCTTAGAACTTACTAAATTAAGGGCGAGCCTATCAGGGGATACCCTTCAAAAAAGAGAAAGAATTGATGCAAATTCTTTGAATTTTATGAAAAGAATTTAAACCATTCATAGAAAATAATTTAAAAATTTCATTCAAATTATTTGAAAAATGAATTCTTTGAATTTGAGACTTCTCTTTCGCTTTTTGAGTTCGATATGCATGTGTTAAGCATATAGCAAAAGGTTTTCTTTTGTATCGACCATTTCTTCCAGTTAGGATTGTTC
>JBBUKS010000066.1:663439-676898 GCA_038050645.1 Hedychium gardnerianum
TCCTTGTTTATGGAGTAGATCTCTTGTATTCTAGGGTTAGGAAGTATCTATGATGTGATTGATGATGTATGAACTATGAATATGCCAATTTCCTATTTCTATGAGATGCTACCTCTTGTGCTATATGTGTTGTGACTTGTACATGTTTGACAAAATGTGTATGTGAATGATGCATGTAGATCTAAGATCATTGCTTCTATGTTAAGGTTGCTACTAGACTGGATAATCGTGAGATCCTTAGTGACAAAGGATTCTCATGCAACTGAACATTTATGCCCTTAGTGACAAAGGGCATCGACACTTATTCCACTTTCTAGAGTTAAAAGTCTTGACATAGGAACTAACCCTAGTTCATAGGAGTAGTATGGAGAATTAAGAGATGAACATGTTATAGGGACATTATCTAACATCATAGTGAAACTAAAAATCTTGAATCGCTCCCTATACAAACCTTCACAACTCACTTCCCTCTCTTTTGGACCTAGACCTCACAACCAACTCTTTCTCTTTCAAGCTCTTTCTCACACTCTCTCTCTTTCTATTTCACAAGCTTTCAACCTCGATTAATCTAGCTACTAGCTTTACAAACTTACTAGTACATTAATCCGCACTCCCTATGGGATTGATATCTTTTTATTATTGATGACGTAGCCGTGAACTTGTGGCTTCGTAACAATTATCTTCAATTTTATAGGTTGTAGGCCCCGTGGCTTGACCTGAGCTAAAAGTTATACTTGTTTGAAGTTTGGCCTGCTTTTGGGCTGTCTCGGGAAAGATTGATACGGTCATGCCTATGAGGCACAACTTGGCTATGTTGCACTCAGGAGAGGAGCACGATCGTGGCTCCACCAGGGCATGTCAGCTTCGATGGAGAGGCACAACCTTGCTTGGGAGGCACGACCTGCCCATGTTGCCTTCGGGAGAGAAGCATGGTTGTGCCAAAGCAGCACAACCAAGCCATGGTGAGCTCGAGATGTCTTTGTGGATTCCAAACGAGGCATGACCATACTTGGGAGGCATGTCCAACTCATGTTTGCTGCTGTTGGTCTTGTTTTGCTCCGTTCTTCATTTAACTTTGGTCATAAGAACACACTTGTGTCATGGGATACAGCCAGAGTGTGTTCCTTGCTCCAACTCCACGTTCCAAGGGTTTTATGCTCCACTTTTTCTACAAATTCACGTCTTGTCAACATAAAAATACAAAGAGCAGATCTCTGAACAAGAAACATGGAAACAATAAAAAGAAGATGTATATATGCGAAATATGCTCATGCAATGATATAGAATGTATGTAAAACAATACTAAAAACTATGCATGAAATACATTCATCAAATATCTCCAGACTTAAACTTTTGCTTGTCCTCAAGCAAAACCTGCAATCTAGATCTATGTGTATAAATGATGCATCATAATCCCTAGTCCTATCATTTAGTTTCACTAATGAGCAAGATAACCGAATAATCTAAGTGTAACCTAACTGAAAGTTCTCCATGCTCAGTGCAAAAGTGGCTCAACTTTTTCTAGTTTCAATTTCCAATCCTAGTCAAGTTATCATCTAACCTTGTTCCTAATGCTTCTGACAATAGGCACTTGCCACATGCAAGGTTCATCCCCCCCCCCCCCCCAAAAAAAAGTGTTATGCACTGTCTACACAAGGTCTCAAAGGATTACTCGGTATCAAGAGAAACATGACAGGTAATTTCCTAATAACCTAACTTAGTCTTAAAGGGGTACTTTATCAAGTTCCACTCAAGATAACTATATTTTTTATCTCATACTTTTTTTTTCTCATTTTTTTCCGCAAGGTGCAACACATGAACAAACTTTTCTTTTTTCACCTCAATCTTTTCTCTCTATAATTTTAATTTTTCCTATGAGTATCACGATCCAAGTTTATCTGGGAACCAAAATGCAGTTCGGGCACCTAGGAGACAAGAGTACTAGTCTAGTTCTATAAATCATGACTATTTTCAGATATATCACTATCAAAATCAAGCATAAGTGTAAAGAGATTCTAATCAACTAGTCCAACACCAAAACTCATACTGCAAAGAATGCTCAAGTTATGTTACTACTGATAGAAGAAGATAGATCGCTAAGCAGAAATGCATGATGACATGGTAACATGATATGATGATGCAACAAAAGAAAAATTTATGATGCAAAAAGAAACATGATAAAACTAACAAAACTAAACTAAATACCAACAAACTATGTAACCCCCCCCCCCACTTGAATTTTTCATTGTTCTCAATGATTACAAAATATATTACAAAGACAGTGAGAAAAAGAGGGAAGTTAGGGAGTTACCAAGTGATGTGTGCCAAGCGTACAAGTCATTCCACTACCGATGTTACTCCTCCATCTAGCAGTTGCGCTCCTCTCTAACGGCGGAGTGGGTAATCATCATCTCTGAAAAATCATACACCGAATGCCCTACAAAAGAACTAGCAAAAGTAAGAAAATAGTGTCTAGGGGTCGACTCATGTGGATAGGTGAGGTGGGGGCTCTGTATCAAAAGGCTTAGGGGATGGGGTAATTGGTCCTTAAGAAGTCGGTAGTAAAAAAATCACCATCCCAAGCAGTCATTACAATGCAAGCCTCCATATCAATCCTCGAGCTACCTCTAGCTTCCTCAAGTCATAATCAAGGGTTTAGGTTATGGTGGTGATTAATCCTCAAATGACAATATTCCTTGACTATAAAATAATTTAAAATCAAATCAAATTCCTCGAAGGTCATATGATGATCATTTTTAAATAGTAGAAAAGTAATTCGACCTTCTTGACATCCTTTACCGTGTAAAATATTAAGTTCCACCAAATCCAAGAATTCAAGGGTAATCCTAAGATAAGTAGGACATGTCATACTCATCAATTAGTTCCATCTTATTTGACTTATCATTCAATCAATATCATCCCTAAGGCCTAGACTAGTGAAAACATGATTGTATAAATACCAGGAATTGATAATTTTCCTCAGAAAAGTATATCATAATAAGTTATATGATTATAAATCCCAAAAATAATAAAACCAAAGGGGTTAGAATCATTACCCTTATTGCATGCTTTGTTCTTGCCTTTGTTGTGCAAGCTTGGGCCCTTCCAATGCCATTTGAGCATCTTTATCCTAAACAAAGTTCTTTTGGGCTTCTAAGAGGTCTTTTAAATGACATTTTTAGGTTTGAAACTAGGTCATTACATATTGAATTTGGAACCATATTGTAGATCTTCGAAAGAGCTTCAATTTGAGTGGGTTTATGCATCGTATTTCATCCCAAATCAAAAGTTATAGCTGTTTGAAAATTAATCTGTAGTGAGACACATCCATTCCTAGGAGGCATGGCCTGGCTGTGTTTCATATATTGTGCGAACACAGTTGTGTCTAGGGGGCACAGACAACCTTGGTTGCTTGCTATTTTTGATGTTTATATGCCAGAATGTGGCTCAATCGTGGTTCTTGACACAACCTGCACATCACTGGAAAGCTCCCCAAGCCCGTGGAGGTTGCCATAGCCAGCTCGTGGATCCCTCTAGCCTTGAAACAAAACAAAAAGTTAGAACTACAAAATAAAAGAAAAACTTAAATGAAAACAAAAAAAATGAAATTTGGGTTGCCTCCCAAAAAATGCTTGTTTACGATCATAAGCTCAACCCCTTGTTAGTCTTAATCGGGAGTACATAGTTTGAGGTGATCGCGCCTCCCTCTTCTCTTATTAGGTTTGTCAATGGAGTATCTTTTGAATCTTGCTCATGCTGGAACAATATGCTTCCTTACATTTTTGCCTCTGGATCTTGGTGATTAACGAAGATGCTTAACTTCAAAGGTTCATCCATATAACTCTTCTTTTTCCTCCTACTATGACCACCACAACTTGCAACCATCATCCTCAACAAAAAAATTATTAGTAGCCTTAGATAGTTCAAATGAAATTTTACCTTCATCAATCGCCAAAGGGAGTTCATGATTTGTAATTTTGATTACAGCTTCGGCGAAGATTAAGGAAGGCTCTTTTAGATACTTGAATATTGAAGGTAATTGAATTAAAGAACTGCACTCCTTTGTAAAGTCTCCATTTCAAAATTTTCAAGTTCCTCTTCGTGTGATATTTGAGTGACTTCCAATGCTTTGCTTCTTGTGGTGAAGGAAGACTTTTTTGGAATATCAAGAGTTTGAGGATCCTCATCCATAACAAAAACGACACACATAGCTATGTTACCTTCTTCAAGTGATGCATTGGCCAATCATTGAGGAAATGGTATTGGCGGTCTATAAGCTCTTGAGTGGCAGGGTTAAGCTCTTTTGAGGGGTCCTTGTGTAGGCATCATTCTATTTTAATTTGACCATTGGTGAAGATTCAATGTTATGTTATCAATAAAGTCATACACTTCATCCACCCTTTTATTCATTAAAGAATCTTCTGGAGCTAAATCTAATAAAGTCTTATTTGAGAAAGATATCACCATATAGAATATATAGACAGTCAACCACTTTTCCAAACCATGGTGAGGACACTATTGCAATAAACCTTTAAATCCATCCCATGCTTTGTATAATGATTCTCCATCTGCTTGGGCAAATCTTATGATTTGATTCATCAGATAGGTCATTTTGCTAGGTGAAAAATACTTGTTCAGAAAATATTGCTCCAGCTCTTCCCATGTTGTGATGCTTTCCGGTGGAAGAGAATGCCACCAAGTTTTAGCTTTATCCTTCAGAGAAAAAGGGTATCCCCGTAGCCTAATAGCATATGTGGAAACACCTTTATAGAACACAATTTCTCAATAATACAGAAAGTTGTATAGGTGTAGATATGGGTCATCCGTGGTTGCGCCTCCGAATTGGTTTTGTTCTATCAAGGAGATTAATGCTAGGTTAAGTTCAAAGTTATCAGCGTCCATCAGAGGTTTTGTGATGGCATTTCTCAATCCCCTTGCACTCGATGCAACATAGTCTTTTAGAGGTCTATTCTTATCATTGGCCATGATTGAGATTGATTGGTCTTACTCTGCCTTATCGGACCTGTGCAACAAAAGGAAACTCTGATCACCTGTAGCAAAAGAAAGGTTAGGAAAAAGGAAAGAGATGAACAAGTAAAAAAAGAAGAAGGAAAGTGAGAAATTACAAAGACGAAAAAAAATCTAGATTAACCAAATCACGACTCAATCAATATCGATCTTGACAGTCCCCGACAATAGTACTAAAAACTTGATGTGTGCAAACCGCAAGTGCACGATTATCGTCAAGTAATAAAAGATATCAAATCCACAAGGATTGGAAAATTGAGTATTGATCGATTTAATGAAACAGGTTATCTAGAAAGATCATAGTTTGCAAGAGAGAGAGAGAGAGAGAGAGAGAGAGTTGAGAGAGGGTCTAGAGATCGCAAGAAATCATGGGTGAAATTAGGAATTTATAGAACGATCCTAGGATTTCGATTTCACCACGATGATCATTGACATCCTAAGTATTATTTATTTTCCTATCTCTATGTTTGTTCACGTGTAGGTGGGGTGGTTTATCCCGACATATTAATATAGACTTTTGGAATTATACCGACATGCCTAACCAAACATGACGCCTACTTTCAAGATGACATTGCTAATACAACTGCTTTCTCCTTGAGGCCCTTGTCATGAGAGCTCCATGGTCCCCTAGTTGCCCTCGTTTACTTCGTGATGCTGAATGAGGCAAACCCATTACGCTCTGTGATAGCCAATGGATCCCTTGCTGGGGAAGACATCCAATACCCCTCGTGACATACCTGCCTACTTTTGTGACCGACTCTCCATGTCTCGTACATTTATGGGTCGGAGATTTAGATTCACTTTTTGGTCCTTTCCTGCATCCTGTGAGATATGAAGGTACATGTTAGTGTCACAATTGTGTATGCACAATAAATCCAAACCATGGAATAAACATGTCATGTAATAGAGAAAGATAAACAATTATTTAATTCGAATGCCAATAATTACATTGGGCTACTCCCTAGTCCTAGAATTAAAAGAACTACTCTATGGAGATGGAGTTACAACTGAGAGACATCAATGAAAGCATCTAAAACTCAAAACTAAAAGTAAAGAGGAGAGAAAGCTTAGTCAGATGTGTTGCTAATTTCTTTGGATGATTTTCAAGCACTAAAGGTGGACGGATCATCGCGATGACTCCTTGGAATGACAACTCTAGGGTTCCCTAGAATACGAAAAACCCTCCTCCAAGGAAGGGGGCAGAGCCCCTGGTCCTAGATAATCTAACAAGAGTTCTATTGATTCTTTTATAGCTTCCTCAAGCCTTCCAAATCTGTTCGACCCTGCCTAAATCATCGAGGCACCACCAAAATGAGGCTTTCGGCTCATAGACTTGGTTTCCACGATTTTCACCCTAAACTAAACTTATTGATATTGAAATTATCTTCAATATGATAGATCGTAGGCCTCATGGCTTGACCCAAGCTAAAGGTTATGTCCGTCCAAAGTTTGGTCTTTTGTTGGCCCACCTTGGGAAAAATTGACATGGTCGTGCCTGTGAGGCATGGCCTAACCATGTTGCACTTGGGAGAGGAGCATGGTCGTGCTTGGAAGGCACAACATGGGCATGTTGGCTTCGATCGAGAGACACGACCATGCTTGGGAGGCACACTTGCTTGTGTTGCTTTCGGGAGACAAGCATGACCATGCCAGAGAGGCACGACTGGGTCATGGTGAGCTCGAGAGGTCTTTGTGGCTTTCGGGCATGGCACAATCATGCCTAGGTTTGTGGCTTTTGGGTGGGGCATGGTCGTGTCTAAGAGGCACGACCAGTTGTGTTTGCTGTTGTTGGTCTTGTTTTTGCTTCGTTCGTCATTTAACTTCGACCATAGGAACACGCCCATATCATGAGACATGACCAAAGCATGTTCCTTGCTCCAACTCCACGTTCCAAGGGTTCTATGCTCCACTTTTGCTCCAAATTCACGTCCTGCCAACATAAAAGCTCAAAAAGTAGATCTTCGAACAAGAAATGTGGAAACAATTAAAGAAGGTGTACAGAGGAGAAATATGCTCATGCAATGACACAAAATGTATGCAAAACAATACTAAAAACTATGCATGAAATACACTCATCACTAGGCTTAGTATAAATTGTATATATGTGCTTAACTCTGTCTTGCAAGAAATTGGAGTTGACAAAGACTTGGAGGATCTGGGAAGGATCGGGTGATCGGAACAAGTTCGGGTGACGGAAACAGGTTTTGGTGATCAAAAAGACTCGGATAAATCAGATTGAAGATCTAAGTGAGGCAGTCAATGGATCAAGTTTGACCAAGATCCATACAACTAGAGTTGGTCCAGGCGATCGAAAGTAGCCAAGTCATCAGATTCGAAGTTCACGAGCATCAAATTGATAACTGAGTCAATGAAGGTTCAAACTCCTAAAGGCTTCTAAGCAACTATTTGAAGGTGTCCGGAAAGAAGAAAGCAATAGTGCTTGCATTGGAGACAGCCTTGGATGTAGCAACCTTGGGGGTTGTAAACCAAGTAAAAACTAGTGTGCACTTATTCTTATTAATGTTTTTGTTTTTATTATTATTTTTTTCTACATATTAACTCAGTAGACAAGAACAACACGAAGAAAAAGAAAACATGTTATTCACCCCTTAGTGCATTTGGTCCTGACAATTAGTCCATAAAATACAATATATGTGTAAATTAAGTTTTGGACAACTCCAATTGTCCACCTTGACTTCGAAACACTAAGTGGTTTCTTCGTCAGGCTTGTGCCTAGCTAGTAAACTACCATCGACCCCAAAAGAGGATGCTCTCCTCACTACCTCATGTGTCAAAAGGTCTCTCATACCTTACCTTGCCTAGTTACTAATAATCAACATTTTGACACATTATTTTGGATCTTATAATTAACGTTTTAATCCTCTCATGTGCTTAAATGTTGATTCATATTGTATTTTATGTGTAAGGGTTAATTTAGAGCTTTATTTCAATTTCTCTACATTTATGGCTTTATTTCTTAAAATATGAATGTGGTCTTGTAGGGATCAAAAGAGAGCATCAACCGGAATCAAAAGAGGAACCAAAGCTCACCACAATAGGGAACACAGCCTAGCCATGTCACTCACTACAATTTGACCTGAAGCTCACTCAGTAGTGCACACAACCTAGTCGTGCTCCCTGGTACGACCGTAGCACGTGTGGCTGGGTTCACTTAGAAGAAGGCGGTTCATTGGGAGATATAAAAGCCACCACTTGAGATTAGGTCAAGGGAGCTTCTTCTTCCTCACCCCATCTCATGTCATCCATGGAAGGAGGAGAGATGAAAGGGGTTTCCCATTGTCATCTCCTCCATTCTCTTCCATCCTCTGGCCAACTCCATCATCACTAGCACCTTTAGGAGACGGGGATTCCCTTCCTCATCAAAGGACACCATTACCTCCTCTTCATCCATCGGAGCTTTGGGATTCCTAGTTCCGTACCAATTTCCTCCATCCATTGAGAAAAGACGAAAAAGGCTTCCCATCATTATCTTCATCCTTATCTCACCACTGGCGGAACCATTTCATCTACACCACCATTAGCCACCTCACAAGGAGGAGATAAGGATTCCCTTCTGTAGGACCAGATCATGTGATAGACGGGGATGAATATCTCTCATTTAAATCTTTCTTTTCTTTTTCAAAACCATTTGAAAAACCAGAGATGCAACGAAAAATAAAAACAAGAGACTCGAGCAGTTGCTTGGTTTACAATCCAGTGACTACCACTCTAAGGCCTATGATCTCGTGGATCATTTTGAATTGGAAAAATACTAATCTTCTCCTTCTGAGAATCTCTCGGAGGCAGAGAAAGCCTCGTATAGATGAAGTGTATAATAACACTTTACTATCTCTATAAAATGAAATATGCAAGTACAATTAATGTTATCGATAACACTTGAATAGAGATTCGGCGTAGGTTGTTGGAGAGTAGATCAATGTAGTAGACTTGAAGAGTTTCCTTCAAACATCGAGATGAAAAGAATTGGATCGTAGATAATTGTTGTTTGAGTCTTGGATCCCAATGCTCTTTTATAGTTTTTATCTGGTCGATTAAACACTTGTTCAGTCGATTGAACTCAATCATATCCCACTATCTTCGCGCGTGAATTTAGAGATTTTTGGTCGACTAAATGTCATATTAGTCGACTGAACCCCTAATCTTTCCTTGCTTGCTTTAATCCGATCAGATCAATCTCGCAAAATCTGCTTGATCGGTCGAGTGATAATCCTGATTAGTCGACTTAATCCTTATTTCCATCTTGGCTTTGATCAAGTTTGATTTGTGCTTATCTACTCATATCAGTCACAGGAAATTTTATTTTTTTCAAAATAAAGTAAGTACAATAGACATAATAATCTTGCAAAATAGAGTTAGTAATAGTTATGTATGCATGAATTATTCTGATAGTACAATTGTCTAATCTCGACTTAGAAACCTTCGTTGATTTCTTTAGTTGGATCAATGTCTAAGGTTTTTCTCAAAGTGAGAACACGTCCTCACACCTTTTGTAATATACATAAAAAATAGAGTATATATATATTTGGATATAATTAAATATATATATTTAATATCTAGAATAATAGGGATTAAAACTTTTAATATTTGACTAATTAAATTTAATTATGAAAATAATAATGATATAATTAATAAGGAAATACATTTATATGACTATATAGAATTTATTGGAATTTTATTAGAGTTTTAAAATTTTAAAATAATTTATATATATATATTAATGGAATAAATCGATTAGGGTTTAGGAAAGTCTGTTTGGGCTATCCTATTTAGGTTAGGAGTTAATTGAAATAAACTTAAGTTTTAATCATTTAACCCTAAGTTTTAATTAGCACCGTAAACTTCTCCTACCGTAACCTCTCACGCACACGTGCTCCACTGGTCCACTTCACCGTTGTGCGCCCGAACGCTAGTGCCACCCTCCGCCCACGTGAGCAACAACGACACCGACATCTCCTCCACTGCCTTCTCCTCCTTTCTTTTCCCTAGTTGTGTGACGTCGCGCCACCAAATTTGTTGCTACAATCTCACCGCCGGCCATTGGGAGAGCCACCACTAATCTCAAAATTTGGTCTTGTGAATCACTGTCATCGTCACCACCTGGATGCTGTGAGCTGTTGTTGGAGAGGAAGTCGTGAGCCATTGCCGAGTGAATTGGGGTAATGATTAATTAATGCAAAGTATATGATTGATTAAACATTTACTTTATAGTTAATTAATTGATAAGATTAATTAAGTGATTAATTAGCTAATTTGGGATGCATTAAAATTTTTAGATTAGATTAATTATCTCATAATCACTGAACTGAAGAAGCGACTTTGTTGACGAAGAGGGAAGCTCTACCCGGGGACTCATGCTCATAATAGAATAATTCATTCATCAGCCTCTCCACTGGTGCTCGGCCTAGGACTGCTCTTCTTCTCGTCTCTACCTCTGACTAGGATCCGAGATCAATCATCGATTTGCTTCAATTACAGAGATTGCGCTGCCAGCGACTGAGAGCAGAAAGAAGATGCGACTGGCCGGGTCCGTGCTGCTCTTTAAAACAATTATTCCCCGGGTCCGTGCTCTATTGGCTGACTGCAGCAGAGGCAAATCATTGGTCGGGTGCTCGGCAAATCATTCTTTTCTTCCTTGGCCGGGTCCAAGCTGCTCTATTTCAATTCTTCCTCAGATCCGTTTGAACAAAGAATTCAAATGCACCAAAAAAAGAAAAAAAAAAAGATAGCACCGAAAAGGAAAAGAGACAATGATTAGCTAGCGAAAGCAAAGGCTATTCCATTCTTACTCATTATAGAAGAAAAGACTGAAGTAGTTAAACAGAAGACTGAGCTCGAGCTCAGTCGAATGGCTCAGGTTGATTAAAAAAAGAGTCCTCTCTAATAGCAATAGCTTCAGTAGTTGCCAATTATCATCGTTCGGGTGAGCTCGAGCTCCTTTACTTGACTGTTCACTGACTGCCTCCTAGCTAGCTTGGATTCCTATGCCGTCAGCCGCGCAACTTTTAGTCTCGTATCTTGATTCTCTGCCGCTTCGCCCACCGTTTCTTCTACTTTGCCCTCCCTACCCATACTATAACCGACCGCGTAGTGGGATGCTTTTCGAACCCATGATATTGCTTTCTGGCTAGTGGAGCTCGTGAGGCTCATTGCTTTCTGGTCGGATCGCTCAGTAGGAGAGAGCTTCCCCTTTCTGAACCGAACCGACCTCCTAATCGGATCTCAGGCACTGACCGACCGACTGAGGATTCTTGGCTCCCTTTTTGAGGACTCTAATTGAACTCTTACTAGCCGAGCCTGATTTGATTAACCAACTAGACTAGTACACGTCGCTGGTCGTCTTTTTTTATGGATTGCTTCAATCACGGATTGCTTCAGTCGCGGACTGCCACTACTGGAACAGCTATGTCGGACAAGAAAGATTGTTAATTTCGACTCCTCTCCTTGCTTAACTACTTAACACTATTTGGACTCAGCCTTATCTTATCCAACCCTCTTCTCTATCACTGCCATTGGGAGCAGCCAACTGAGCTCACCGTAGCTGGTCGAATGATGTCTTACTCACTTGCAGGGCTCTATCACTCCTATCCTTCGCCGTACCTTGGCGTCGCTGTCGCTCGCTCTTTGAACTCAGATCTTATGAATAGACCCTCTGACTGAATCGCTTCGACCTTTGCCCTCCGATTCAGAGTTGTGCTTCCTCACCTGGCCTAAGCTCACCTGGCCAATCTCCTACCACCTAGCATAGCTTCACTTGTCTTCGCTTCTGCCCCCAACTTAGAAGGTCGGATCGCGAATGGAGAAAGAAATAGGTGTCTTGGGCCAGGCCAATCAATGGTGCTGCGTTGCGTTTCACTCGCTCGTGGAACTCCTACGCCAGGCAGCTACTAGTCCTTCTCGGTGGGCTCGTCTTCTCAAAGCCTTCCCTGGATGCGTGCTGATCGATCTGATCGCGGAGCACCTTTCCTTTCTTCGTGAACCCGATCCGAGAAGATTTGCAACTCGAAGCGCAATCTCTGCAAGCCCCGAAGCGCGGCAAAGTCGAGCGCTAGCGAGATCTTTGCAATCCGCTGCTTTACCACTTGTCCCCGAAATCTTTGCAATCCTTATTCGCTTAGCTGGGCTGGGCCGGACGTACGATGCCGTCCTTTAACGGAGAGCTGCCATCGATAGGGACACTCGAACTATGAAGGTTGCTAATTTGCAAAACCGAACCCGGCTCTCCGAGATCAAGTTTAAGGAAGGTCTTCGAATCCCCCGTCCCGCTGGTTTGCACTCGCTCGCTAACTGAACGGTTGGATTACCAACTCCAGATTCGTCTGCGGGCTCCTTCGCTGCTGCTTTCTCTGAGCACGTGCTTCTTTAGCGTTTCGCTCTCTCTTCCTGACTTGACTCGTGCCGTTCCAGCTACTCTCTCTTCTGCTTGAGCCTGGTTTGCCGCTCCTGTCCCCAACTGGTCATAGGCCTTGAACGAGCTCCTTTGCCGCGTAGTGGGGAGAACTCCGACTGCTCCGCGTCATATCAAAACACCGCGTAGTGGGACTCCCTTTGCGTCGGCTGGCTGCTCTTTGATTCTTCGTCGGCTGCTTTCCTTTCATACCAGGCATGATAAAAGATTGGTCGTCTTCCCCGGGTTCCGGACCGGATGGGAGGGCTTCCCTTCTCAGATCGGGTGGGGAGCTCGGGAGTGAGTCTTGCTCATGTGTCATTCATTAGCCCGGAGAGGTGGGGGAGAAATGAGCAAAGCAGGGCCTCCCTCCTTGAAGCGAATATCTTTGGCACGGAGCCTGGGACTCTTGTTTGGTCCTCCGCCAGCCCTCCATTGAACCGAACCTGAATATTCGACTGAGCTTTGCAGGGACGGACCGAGAACTCGCTGCTATTGAATGAAGAGTGCCCTGCCTTCGCATTCGCTTCGCATTCATGAGCGGCAGCCCTTGGGATGACCTGGGATCCGTTAAGTGTTCGAGTCGTGCCGGTCGCACCATCATGAATCGACTGATTGGTCCTCTGCCTCACTGCACCATCATGAATCGACTTCCATACAAGAACCTAGGAAGGGATCTCTTACCTCGAAGGACCGACCGACAGAACTATGGTTCCTTGGCCTCGCCACCCTTGATCTGATCTAAGCGCTAAGCCTTCCTCGACCACCTCGAATACCCTAAGATGATCTCAGGCACCTTACTCAACTACCGTGTAGTGGGATCTTATAAATGCATGAAATAGCCAAAGAGCACTGAAGCGCTTAGACCTATGAAGCAATCTCCTCCACTGGAAAACGGCAACTTGATATCTCCTCCTCTATGAGAGAGAGCAACTATTGGAAGTCCTCCTATGCAATCTGTCCGAGGTTCAAGCAACCCACTAGGCAAACTGACCTTCTCTTATAATTTGTCTCCGGTTCTCTTAT
>JBBUKS010000066.1:681759-702075 GCA_038050645.1 Hedychium gardnerianum
CCAGAACCGGAGAAGAAAGCTGATTACTGAGCCCATACTCCTCATGCCAGGGCTAGAACACCTATCCACTAGAAGCGGCAGCATCTACATCTATTGAAGCGCCACCCCTTACCGCTTACCATGGAATCAATCTGAGCTACTTGTCCAAACCCAGCTAACTAGCACTTCCTTAGAGCAGCGGGGCCAGTCCAGTGCTTCCCGGAAAGGATTCTACCGGAAAGGAGTCATGCCTGGGACTATACCCTGCCCGGGGCAGATAGCCATCTCATTTCTAAGGCCCCTCTCACCCCATACAAGGATCTAGAACCTGTGGGAAAGTACTTGCACTCTAGCGGAATAAAGTAGCAGCCTACTACCTTTCATCCCAGGACCCTTCCTCGCATGCTCCAACTCTGAGGAGGTACTTATGGCAGACTCAGAAGGAAGAACTGGAGCCCTAGCCTCTTCCTTCCATGCCAAGAACCTGGGGACTAGGAAGCGGGGAGCCTTTAAGTAACCTAAGGAACCCCTAACCACATTCAATAGATTTGAGTCCATAGGGCTAGACTCTCACTCTTGTAGGAGACCCGTTGAGACCTATTTCTCTTGTGCTCCCGGTCAAGCGGGCGGGGAAGGAGAAGGCCTCATCCCAGGGCAAGGGCGGATGTCTCTTTCTTCATGCCAGGGGAGGAGCGGTGCGAGGTTCGCCGAATCGGTATAGTAGGAATAGGGATAGGTATAGAATGTGAGTGCCATAGTCTGGTAGGGCTCTGCAATTCAAGATGAAATAAGAGAATCGTTGGGAGCAATCGACAAGGCAGGCGACCATAGCATAGGGAGGGCTCATCATATTGAATAAAATAATAGAAAGGGTGACTCGGGGCCCATCCTATGCTTTACCATCTGAAGCAATTAAGATGCTTGATAGGAAGGTTGAGCAAGCTAGTCTTTAGCTGCTAACGAAGAGAATGGGAATGCAGCTAAGCTAACGAAGGTTGGAGGTGGGAGCATAGACCGAGCAAGAATCATATGGAGAACGAGAGCACGCTCCGTCAAAGGCGGAGGAATGAATCCAAGGGAAGCAGCTCACACGACTCTTCGTTAACCAAGCAAGAAGAAAGAACACGATCGACTGCGGGATAGAAGGGCGGGAGATTGCACGAGTGGCAGTGGAAGTGGACCCATGGAGCGGTATAGGGGCTGGCTCCTCATTCCTGGCTTTGTAGAGATGAATGAAGTCTCCGGTTAAATAAACCATAAGAGAGGTCTAGGAACGGAGGCAGACTAGTGGAGCAGAGGGCATAGGCAGAGGGCAGAGGAGCGAATGCAATGCAAAGAAAGGCGAACGAATGCAAAGAAAGAAAGAAGCAGGCTAGTTAGGTGCGAATAAGGTGCGAAGCAAAAAAGCTATCGCTATCGCCCAGCCCACCTCAACTCCTGTAAGAATAAAGAACTACGAAGAAGAAAAGTACGAAGAAGAACTGCTATCGCCCACCTCAACTCCTTTCTTTAGTTCTATATAAGGAGAGTAAAATAGTTTTGCTATTTTGCTATAGAAAAGGAGCTCGTCTCTCTCGGTTCTTCAGTGATTAGTTGAATCATCAATCTCAGTTCGTTCAGTGAACCAAGCAATTTGAAGAGTGAACCAGACTTGTAAGTGAGGTGCGGAGCGGATCAACCATTAAGTGAAGCGTCAGACGAGTGAACCGGGACCGACCGGACTGGACTGGGAAAGAGATGAATCATAGGCAGACTTCCGGGAGCGAGAAGGAAGGAAGAGGAAGAGAAGGAGCGAGTGGAGAAGGCTATCTTTGAATTTTCTTATCGAAATGTCCAAGAAATATAGTTGATTGGTTAAGAGACGGGTGAGGTTCAGCAAATTAGCAACCAGAATAGAATAGTTCTTGTGTCTGTCCCGGGGAAAAGAGAAATGAATGTTTTGGTCCAGTGGTCTAGCAAAGAGAAAGCAAAGAGAAAGATTTGGAAAGCGGATGCACGGGTTCGATTCCCAGAAGATATAGGTACGGAAGACCTGGCTCAGTCTTTTGTTCGGGGAGCCGGAACGAGTGTCTTGATCAATCATAGCAGAGTCAAAGCAAAGGTGCGTAGCGATCGAGATCACAGAACCTAGGCTCCAAGTTACGCTTAGTCAAATTCATTCTTTATCCAGTAGTCTAGGAAGTGATCCATAGGGAAGGCGAGGAATTAAGAGAGCCCTAACGGAACGAAACGGGAACACCGTGGGATTAGCTCATGCCGATTACTTGAATTATATAGAGTGAAGTGGAGTTGCGGGCTCCAGAACCCGACCAGCCAGACCAGCCTATATTGTTGGATGCACGAGCGAGCTTCTTCAGTTCAGTTCATTGGATTCGGAAGTGAAATAAGCAATCTTCAAATCTTTTCTATTTTTCTTTCCACTTAAGTCACCTAATCGAAGAAGCTTTGGCAAGCTCAGTTGGATGAATTCAGGAGCGGTCTGGCTCGGACCTTTTTTATCTTTCATGAGTGGGCTGGCAAAGCAGTCAGTTCGAAGCATTTCAGTTCAACTACGGTTCGCTCTTTTGGCAGCAATCGCACTCACTGAATAGCACTTTCATAGGTGGGCTAGCTCGTTCCACTCCCACGGTGGGCTCAGAATAGCCTAGCTCTACGGAGCGGTAGTCAAAGGAGTCTAGGTCGGTGCCAGAGATCACAGAGTCAGTGCCCAGTATGCTAGACTGAGGTGCCTGAGATCAGGTTGAGCAAGCCTAAGGGGGGCTTCAAGTTCATCTGGATTGCAGAGATCGCGCGTAGCTTGACTCTGCCCCTCCTCTACAGCTCCGGACTTGGAAGCAGGTCCCACTCTGCGGTGTTATATTCTATTATTATATCTATTATAATAATAGATAGTAGTCGCGGGCGCAAGAGTGCTTGCAAAGAAGTAGCTTCATAGAAGCCGCTTGCCTCTGTTGAGTTCTCATTTGATTCTGAGTTCTATTTCGCTCCGCACCTATCTTGTGCTACTTAACTTAAGTCAACTAATCAAAGAAAGGTCAAGCACGATGAAAGAGAGGAAAGACGACTCTACTCTAATAGGTGCGAGTACCATTGATTTGATTGGCACGCAAGGAAAGCCGAAGTAGGATTAGGAGGTTTGACCAGAGACACACTTACTGATCTTTTCACTGATCGAGGGTTCGAATCCTACCATACCAGGTTAGGCAGAGCAGCGAGAAGTAGTTAGTTCCCAGATCGGGGATGAGAGGTCGGTGCCAGAGCCGGGTTCGGTTCGTTTCCCTCTTCTGGGGCGGATAAGATCTTTCGTAGTTTTTCATAGTGAATAGGATAGGAGTCCGGCCCAGCTAAGCGAAAGAAAAGAAAGAAGAGGGTCGATTCAAGATTAGTGACCGGGTAAGGTGCGGAGAGGCATCACTGATCGACCAAGAACTGGTGCTAAGAGGAAGGCACGGAACCAAGAAGGTGCTAAGAGGAAGGCCTTTCATCAGTCGTTAGGGCAGGCGGAGGACTCCAGCAGAGCACTTTGGAGAGGCAAAGTTCCCGTCCCTGGCTGCTGAGGTCGGTTAAGAGATCAAAGAGTAGAGGAAAGAGTCTGAGGGCTCGGCTTAGTTAGAGAGAGGCTCTGAGTTCCTGGACGGGATTGGTTCAGAAGGACTCCCAGTCAGAGGACAATCGGGATGCTAGTCTCTGGTATGCTATTCAAGAGATCAGGAGTAGCCGGATCCGGAGTTGCCTGCCTTTGACTGACAGTCGTTATCACTCCTTCCTCGGTGCCAGCCTTTGACTGAGGTGATGTGGGAACCGATGAGGAGGAGCGAACACAGTGACGCATGCCATGCCGGGGAAGACTAGCTACAGACCTTTCATTGAAAAGATTCGCTAAACCAATTGAAGCGGTCAAATTTCAGCAAATAATGAGATTCAGTTGTGTAGGTTCGAATTGGGCTATGCCCTTACTACTTGACACTTATATGATAGGTTCCCCCTATTAAGTCGCCTATTCATGGAATCCTCAGAGCGAATAGTGAGAGCTCACCACGAGAGGCGAGCCAGACTTCTGACCTTGCAGGAAGGTGCCGAAGAACCATAGGATCAGGCTCACCAAGTAGCACTCGTCTGAACCATTAAATTAAGTAGGTGCGAGCGAATGAAGCGCGGGATCTCTGCTAACGAAGACGAAGAGCACTGCACTGGAAGCTCTGCACTGGAATCTGCTGACGAAGCACTGGAAGCACTGCACTGGAAGAGCACACTTCACTGGAAGACGAAGCTCTGCACTGGAGGACAAAGCACAGCATTTCACACTCAAAGGGGATCGACGACTACCAGGATCTCAAGCCTGTCTCCTGTCCTCTCCTCTAGTCGACGAAGGGCTTGCTTGATCGGATCAGATTGGTGCTGCTACGGTTGAAGCTCCATGCGGCAGTGCAGTATTTCTCAAAGACATAGTTGTACAGGAATTGATTCCCAGGAAAGACGAGCCGGTGGCGAGGATCAGATTGGACGGCAGGCATCACTAATCGACCAAGAACTGGTGCCTAAGCCTCTGAATTCTTATCTTCTGGTAGCTTTAATTTAACTATATAAGCGTAGTACCTAACCCCCACTACGGGGTAGGGCGGAACTGAACTTCGATAGCGAGGTAGGTTCCCAATAAAAGCAGAGGACGAATGGGACGAGTGATTAGACAGAGTGAGTAGGTGGGAGAAGATAATCCCAGTACGAGATCCCGGTAGTGTGGAATTCAGGCTAGGGGCAGACGATCGAAGCCGGGAACCATCAGTCAGAGAAGCGAGACCCTTCATCGAGCGGTTAAGCAAGCAATCAATCTCATAAGAGAGAAAGTGCCGGGACTCTCATCAGACATAATCCCACAACCGAGCTATCAGTCCTCTCTGAGAAGTGTTTGTTTTTTGTCAAGCGGTAGGCGAAGGACGGGAATCGAACCCGTGCATGGTGGAAAGAAATTGGACCAATCCACTGCCTTGCTTGGCTACATCCGCCCAAGAGATAGTAGGTGCGAAGCGCTAGCTAGGAAGTGCGGCAGACCAGTTGGATTCACAAAAGCAAAGGCGGCAGAGCGGGGAAGAAGACTCAATCAAGACCTTAGAGCGGAACGGAGCTCGTTCAAGACCTTCTAGTAGTGTAGTGACCGAGACAGACTCATTAACTCTTTCATTAAAAGTCAAGAAAGGAGCGAGTAACTAGCGAGTAATAAGGAGCGGACCGCACCGTGGGATTATAGCTGTGCTAGATCTGAGTTTAGACTCGTTCGAGAGTTCACTTTTGGAGGGACAAGAGAAGAACAATGGGGACTCCTTCCAGTGATAGGACTTGTGCAGTGCAATAGGGACTCACTCCAGTAAGAGGTCAGAGAAATCAGATCACATACGAGGAGCATTTATAGGGGCCAGTGACGAGGAGCCTTCAGAGAGATCAAATATGGAGTTTGACCTACCGGACCCGAGCTCTGGTGCTGGTCGAAACAATTCATATCGATGGGCCTTGGCATGCCATTAATTAATTCAATCAAGAGGCTGAGGAGCGGCAGAGTTGAGCTTTGCTTTATCTTTGCAAATAGGCAGTCCAGTCGGGGCCTACTTATCTCTCCCCACTCCACGGTTCAGTTCAGGAGATTCTGATTAGACAGCCCACGTAGCGGTGAAATTCCCAGTAATCGGACTCGGAGGCAAGGAACCATTCCTACGGTGCTATGCGAGATAGTTGGCTGTGCGAGTGAGGAGATGAGGGCAGTTGCTATGTGGCTAGTTGGCAGAGTCTCCGATCGAAGCCGGGAACCATCAGTCAGAGAAGCGAGACCCTTCATCGAGCGGTTAAGCAAGCAATCTCATAAGAGATAAAGGGCAGACTGAGAAGATCTTTCGTAAGTGAAAAACTAAAAACGAAAGTTAAAACTCTAACTCTCTACTTGAACTCTCTACTTTTGAACTGGCATTCAAACTTCCCCGTCGAAGAATTTGGTTTGAATCTCTCGAGTCAGTTTTCCCTCGATTCTTAATTGGAAAGTTGGACAGAAAGTGAGAAACCCAAACTCTCTTTCCCCTAGGGAAATGGTCCAGATGTTGGACGTTAGAAACCCCTTATTTTGAGCCTAAACTCACTTTCCCCTAGGTACTTTGTACGAGGTCTTGTCGAAAGTACTACACCAAAAATGCACTTCAATCATATACTTATGATCAGAATCAGATAGTATCAACATTACTGTCTGGGCTCGAGCGTATGCTATAGAGATGTGCTCGACAGGGCTTAGTTTCAGTTGCTGCTCCAGAGTGCTATTATTTAATTGAATTTGAGACGGGTATACTGAGAGAGCATGTGAAGATGATAATTGTGATCATGCTTCTTAGGAATGTATGAACTCTGCTTCTCTGAAGAGTGCCTATCCCCAGCTAGCACCAGGTCGTGAATGTATACATTCACTCTTTCCAAGAGGGAATTCCATTCCCTCCTGGTGCTAGCACCAGGAGTTAATGGCTTTGGGCCATTAACTCTAGCGCCAGGAGTTCATGTATCCATTCCCTCTTTGGAGGGAATAGCTTGGCCGGCACCAGGTCGTGAATGGCTCGGAGCCATTCACTCTACGGGCCATTCACATAATTACTTTCTTTGGGGGGGGGTCGAGCCCTAAAGTACCAGGACTTGAAATGAACTTACACGAGCTATCTTGCGAGACCTACTACTCTTATATTAATTTCACGTCGCAGCCGCGACTACTCTTCTTTCTATTTTACGTAGCTGCCACTTTATGAACACTTTTTTGACTACAAGACATATCCCACCTCGTATTCTTTACCTCTATGGTGACCCTATGGAGGTTTCTTTCTCATCCTATGAGGGTAGCATTCTAATCGTAAGCAGCCCTTATTGGACTGATATTCAATCTGGCTAAATATACTGACCCTTGCATTATTATTTTGATGGACCCAATCTAGTATATGTTCGTTTCACTCTCTTTACAATATTACTTTATTCTCTCCTAATCTCTCTAAATCTATCTAATTTTCTCTCTTATTTTCCATCTATCTAAATCATATAGTTTCTGTAGTGGCGTACAAAATCACACTAATTCTTATACTTACTCGACCATTTTTGAGTGATGTTAATTTAATGGATAGTTTAGGACCATTTTTGTTCTTGTTGTATGGTCTGTTTTGATCGTTTTCAGGCCAGTTGGATCTCCAATATTTGGATTGGACTATTAGACTAGTGTTCTAGCGCTGATCTGGGAGTTTGTGCATCATTTCTTTTCTCTGATTTCAAATCAATTTAATAGTCCGGTCTTTCTTTTTTATTCGATTTTGGTCTCTAAGTTTACTTCTAAATTAGGTTCTGGATCTTGTTAAATGAGCTTCAGTGATTGCTTTGTACTTGATCGAGTGTTTTGAGAGTGTTTGACTCCAGATTTTCACTGTTTCTTGATTTTGATCTCCCAGTTAGTGTATCCAGCCCTATTCTCTCCTTAGCAATCAATACGCATCTCGTCAGTTGCTGAAGAGGGGAGAAGAGCTAGAACCCTAAGATCACTTCTTTATGTATATACTCTCTTGAATCATATAATCCAGCACTTCACATCTTTCTCGTTTTTCGTTTAATATTCATATACTTTGAATTTAGTGATAGATTCTCATTTTTGAAATATATGCATATTTGGTAGTAAGCCCCTCTCTCGTCCGCTTACGTAATAGACTGAATAATGCGTAATAGGCAGATGAGCTCTACCATTTTCTTTAGGTCATCTCATAAAGCAATATCTACTCGCCTAATACAATATCTAGAAGTCTATACTGAGTCTAATCTATGCATCAAGATCAATTAATTCACTCGTTCGTTCATTCTTCATAGTCTTTCCATGCTTTCTTTCTTGTCCTGTCTCTATCGTATGCTACAGATAAGTGCTCTACCTCTCAATCTTTCGGTTGGAGCTCGTGAGTTCGTACTTTTGTATAATTCAATTTAATTAACGAAAGTAATATATAGAAAGCATGTTCAGATCTTTATAGTCAGATTCATGGTCTAAAGAATAGAATAATCTTCAATGACAACTCATCCAAAATTTATTTAAGCGCGTAAATTAGATTATAGTTTTGGATCTAGTTGCAGCGGCACCCAATGTGCAGGGCAGGGACATTGCATTGTGCGGGACCAGCCCGATCCTCTCTTCTGCTGCTGTGAAAGAGAAAGATTCGAATTAATGATAGAATGACTAAGGAGTGACATTTAAGTGGACAGAGAAGCTTCTTTCCATATGCGTCACACATGGATCAATTTGTGCAATGGAGAGAATTGGTCCCGAACGAGAGAATCAGTTTGAGGGGCAGATGCGCTCAAGGGTGAAATATCTGGTACGAGCATTGCAACGTCGACGGTCTTACGTCGACAGGTTTCTCTCTCATCTGTCCCGGGCCGTGCCGCACGTGAACGATTGATAGATAAGTTTTAAATTTGCGTGACGGATGGTACTAGTTCTTTATGAGAATCTTTATATAGATCATCACATGTGTGTGAGAGATTCTTCCCTAGCACCAGTCGTGAATGGCTTTGGGCCATTCACTCTAACCCTCACTCTCGAGCCCTTACGTCCCTTGACTTTTCATTGACTTTGACTAGTATTATTGCGAGACCATTTTCAATCTACCTGCCACAACTACTCTTATGTTAATTTGACGTAGCTGCCGGTGCATATTAAGGAAGATTGATTTTGTGACTACTAGACATATCCCTGCTCGTATTCTGTACCTCTATAGTGACCCGATGGAGGTTGATTGTGTTTCCTTTGAAGGTAGCATTCTCATCCTAAGCTCCCCATATTGGACTGACTATCAATCTTTCTAAACTGACTGACCCTTGCATGACAATGGAGAAGGACCCTCTCATGTATATGTTCGTTTCACTCTCTTGACTTTTCTTCTTTTCTTCCTTCTCTTCCATATTTGGTCTATCTAATAGTCTCTGTAGTGGCGTACAATTTGACATGAGACAGTACTTTTATTGAGTGTTTTTTTCATGATGTTCATTTTGAGTTTAGTTTTGGACCATTTGAGTAATGCTTGTATGGCGGATCGTTCTATGGCATGTTGGCCTTCCCATTTTCATTTCTGTCAATGGAAGTACTAAACGAGTGTTCTAGCGCTGATATGGGAGTTTTTGCATTATTTTGATTTAGTAAATGCATAGTCTCTCATTATATAGAGAAGGTTTCTCTTCTTTTAGATCCTTTTTAGTGTCTATGATCAATTTCTCATTTTCTTCCTGATGTGGTTAAATGAGCTTCTATGTGCACTTAGTTTTCTAGTTCTTTTTTGAGTCTTGAACTCATATTGATGTATTAGTGGATTTAAGATCTCCCTTTTCTAGTTTGCATCCCTAGGTTCTCCTTTGCTAGCTATACGCATTTCCTCTGTTTCGGAATAGGGGTTCAGAGCCTGAACCCTATCTTAGGTTCTCTATATAAATACTTCAATTCTTCTGACACTCGTTCACTGGACTTCTTCAAACTTTGTATTTGATTATTCATATACTTCTAATTTCGTGACTGAATCCGTTTTAGTAGTTAAATGCATATTGCGAAGTAATCCCATGACTCCTCTTTCTTAGGTGATTTAAGTTAGGTGATTTAAGCTATAAATCGTAATAGTCGCAATAGCTCTCTCATCTTCTTTCTTTAATCAGTGAAAGCCATATTCCCCTCACATCCGTTCTTTAAGTCTATACTTACTTATTTGAATGTATGCTTCAAGATTTTACATCTTGAATTTGTATGCACGCAATCCTACCGTTCGTTCCGTTTTTTTTCTTAGTTCTTGTGCGTTCTCTATCTCCAGGTATCTTTCAGTGCTCGACCTTGCTTTTTTGAAGTTTGATCTCAATAGTTCGTACTCGTCTATTATTTCATTTCATTTTTGAGATGTATACAGAGATACAAATTGAATATGCAAATATTAATCTGAATGGTCTAACGAATCTCATCATCTTTCAATGAGCTCCCAGTCGTTCGTATCTTTGATTCTTGTTTTTTTATAGTAGGAGCGGGACCCCTATTTAATTAAGAAGTCTCTCCCGTATCCTGTAAGTCTCACCTCTGCCCGCAACTGAGCTAGAGAGCGCGTCATTCTCATTCGCAGCAAGAGTAGTGAAAAGAAAAGACTCTCTCTCTCTCCTTATTTACGCTAACACAACTACCGAGGAGCAAAATCACTCCTTACTCAAGGGGAGCAGCTGCTATCCTCGTGTTGCCTGCCCAACGAGCTCCTGACCTAGTTAAACTACTATCTGAAGGTGCGGAAGAGGGAGAGAGAACGAGAACCTGGTCTACCAACTGAGCTATCCCGACACCTAAGCTGCTACAATAGCACGAGGGGAAGCCATCACAATCCTGAGACGAGATGGAATCCTGTACCATCGATATGATTCAGAGCATGATATTACTCGCAAGCAACTACTTTTAGTAATGGTTATTGTCAGATCTTCTTTGGACTAGAAAGAGATTACGATTAGTGTCTAGGCAAGCATAGAGGGGTGTAAGGGAAGGACGAAGAAGAGGTGGCTACCGCGTAGTGGGCCAACCCCATCCTTTAATCAGCAGGATCTGAAGAGGCTCTCTCTTGAGTCAGTTCCGAGGGAAAGTACAATAAGAATTCCTAGTCTACCCTTACTTGAATTAGTTAGGGAAACGTTAGGTGTGAATGTGGTCCCGTGCGACCCTCCCCTTGGCAATGGGGGCCCCCGCTCGGGCCTTCCTATACACTAGATGGACGAGATCAGACTAGAGGGCATCTGACCTGAATAAATTAGCATAGCTCCGATACATCCTCAGGTATCTGGCTCCCAAAGGTTGGATCGGCCCGAGTGATGGATCCACCGTACCCATAGCCTGTCCTTCTTTTGCTGGATAGACCAAAGCACTCTGGTAAAAAGTGCTGAGTTACGGTCTAGCAGACCATATCAGCCCTCTTCCTTTGGGAGGCACATGGCTGCCCATGAGATGGGAGGGTGCTTCGTCGTCCATACAAAAGCTCGGCAGATGGAGTCTGTCTATCAGACCACTGGGAACTGGAAAGATAGAGAGCCAAAAGCACTCAATGCCCAGCGTCCGAACAAGCTCCAGCTTGCCAGCATCAGATAGGGTCCTTCTCGGCCAAGAGGTGAGCCGACCGACCACTGCCTCAATCAATGCACTGTAGTCAGCTGTGCGCAATCTCTCCGCAGCCAAGGGAATACCAAGATAGCGGAAGGGGAAATACCCCAACTGAAATCCAGAGATCTCCAGCAGTCGCTCCCTCGTGCGTCCATCCACTCCTGCCATCTAAATACATTACTTATTAAGGTTCGCCAGAAGCCCCGCAGAGTCCCCGCTGTCAAGAGTCTGATATGTGTGCAGACTCATCTCCTCGCCCAAAGACCAGCAGATCATCAGCGTTTGCCAGGTGACTGACTCCAGCTGCAGCACACATCGGGTGGAGACGAAATCCTGGCTCTCTAGTCGCCTCACGGAGTAGTCTGGAGAATACCTCAAGGCAGATAGCAAATAGCAGTGGTGATAATGGGTCCCCCTGCCTCAGACCCCTGGCTCCGCGGAAGAAGCCATACATCCCGCCATTGACCGCAACAGAAAATGAGGTGGGAGTGAAGCAGATCCGCGCATGGGAAATCCAAACCCATGCAATGCAGTCCTCAGTAAGCCCCAGTAAACTCTTTCAAAAGCTTTAGGGTTCCGGGATACTCGCTTTCTGGCGTACTTCCTCAGCAACTCCGGCGCTAGGTGAATGTTATCTGCAATCGACCAGAAAAAGGGAGCTGGATCTAGGATGCTGCCATGTCGCCATCCTGCTTGCCATAATCTTGGAGATTACCTTATAAGTGACTGTGCAAGAGGAGATGGGCCTATAGTCTCTAACTGCTGGGGCATGAGCATGCTTGGGAACGAAGACAATGAGTGTGTGGTTCCACTGCCTGAGTAGCCTGCCAGTAGTGAAGAACTCAATAACTGCCTCCTGCTCCCACCCTGTCCCAGGTTGCCTTATAGAACTTCGCTCCATATCCATCTGGACCAGGCGCGTTCCAAATGTCAAATAATGCTTCCTCTGCGCTGCATCAGACTCCTCTTCTCTTCCTAGCTAAGCACAGGCCCACTGCTACTCTCCTCCAGTCTCAATCCGGTGCATGGCCGTCCCTAGAAGTCTTTCATAATGATGGACAAACTCAGCCGCTACCTCCTCCGGTGGTCTACTCCCCGGATGCCTTGGCAACCGCAACTATGGTATTTCGCTTACTCTTGCGCTTAACCAGGTCATGGAAGAACTTGGTGCTGCGTAGGCACGTATATATTATCAGAAAGGTTTCATTCTGTCCCGTGCCCTTCTCTGAACTCCAGGAAAGAACTTAGACCCTCAGACAAAGGAAAGATTGATCTTTAGACAGCTTTAAAGTGCTTTTGAAGTTCGAGTTGCATGTGTCACGCATTTAGCTTTCTTTTCCGAACTAAATCGTTGGCACTTGCCTTGGTCCCTCGGGTACTCCTCTTCTTTTGAGAATCCAGTTCCAGCATCATCCTATTAAGGTCTTGGCGTGGTCGCTCTTTGAAGGTAAGCTTTCCCATCTCTCGTCTCAAGTTCGAAGGATTTGATGCTTTCTTAACTGGACGACTAGTTAGCTTTAAAGGGATTGGGATATTCTTTCATTCCAATCAATATCTTCTTCTTATAAAAGAAAAAATAAATGTCATTTTCAAACAAAAGCAAGAATCGATTATGACCCAAGAACGGAGCTTTGCTGCTCTGCCAAAAGGTAGTTCAGATCTGAGCCAAAGCTCATTTCTGACTTATTCGATAGAGGTCTTCCGGCTTCGCTAAATCCATTAGGGCGTGGCTAGGCTCCTCTCCTGGCTCCTTGCTTCCTCGATCAACTATCTACCTCTGAACTGAATAGAGAAGTAAGAGCGTTCGTTATCTTTTAAGATAGATCTTAGGCAGGTTGCCGGCCCTATGACCCAGAGCCACGGGCGTCCCACGGCTTCTCAATGCTACTTTCTTTGTTGAGACGAAAAGATCCCTAGGTAATTGAACCGCTAGTACTCACCTGGGGGTCATCTGATTGAGATTGAATAAGACTCTCAAACCAATCTCTGCCACGTCTTACCGAACTACACGACCTCAATCCTCATCGCTTTCAGTCTTGATGGCATTTACTGGTTGCTATCTCTTTCCCTTGCCCAGATCAGAAACGGGAGCTTCGGTCACATCGGAAACAATCGATCCCTTTCTTCCCAAAAGGAACAATGGTGCTTTCAGCCTACAACCTAAGCCAACCCTCTCCTAGCTCTTATGGTTGGCGGCGTCTTTCTAGCTATGTAGGTTGGTTGGCTACTGGTCAGCCGCAAGCGCCCGCAAGCAAGTCTTTCTACCCTTTCTTTACCGAAGGCGCAGTAAGCGGAAGTGAGTTTAGTATATTTGGCGCGCTTTCGTTTTCTATCTTTCCTTTCCGGCAGTACAGGCAGTCTTAGGTCAACGTTCTCAATTCCCATTCGCAAAAGAGCTTTTCTCCGGATAGGAAAGTCATTCGTAATAAGATCTCTCTCAATAAAAAGACGTAGGTAGGGGATCCGCTCATAGGTGGTATTTTCCATTACCGGAGGATTCCGTGACCGATTGGAGGGACTTGCAAAGCCAGTTCCACGAACTGTTCTGAAGAACTGATTTCGAGGCGTAGCTGTCCGTCCAAACTGTACCTGGAAAGGGATGAATCAATCGATGACTTCCTAGCAAGGGGCTTGCGTCGGTCTGCTGCGGATGCAAGGAGACGATCGACACGAAGAGCGGCCGGCTGTAGGCCCGAGCTTAGGATGTACTTCGCTAATGTTGAGTTTGCTACCCGGCTAGCTGTGAAGGTAGGTAAGCAGGAAAAGTAGGTACGAGCGACAGCGACGTGGCCGACGGGCATTCAAACAAAGAAAACACACTTTTTTGGGTTTGCATGGATATCTTTATTTGTTGGGTAAGCCACTCTATGGATATGTTGGATTAAGCCGCCTTATTGCATTAGATATCCACGAGCGTAAGAAGATCCAAAACATGGGACAGGTGAGGTTTGGATTGCAGCTAGCTAGGGATGATTGGGGTAGGGCGGCTGGTGAATGTGCTTCTTTCCATGACATATAATAAGTGCCGAGAAAGCGATATTCTTTTAGTAATGTTTCTTGTGCATTCCTTGAACAGTTCCTCTCGTCAGTCCAGAATACAGGGAGATAAGATTCAAGAAAGGTTAAAAGAAAGAGATAAAAGCAAGAAGAGGAAGCAAGTAAGCAAGTCAAGATAAAAGAGATAACAGGAGCAGGAGATAAAAGGAGATGTGAGGAACGGAGTGAGGAACGAGGGACGAGAGAAGCGACGTGCTCGACCATAGGAGCGAATGATAATGACGCGCTCGCTTGGTCAGATCTTTCGTAGTTTTGAATAGCCATGAACGACTGCGAGTGATAATGACGCGCTCGACTGGGAGAGTGAATGGCCCAAAGCCATTCCCTCCAACTAGCTAGCACCAGGTCGTGAATGGCTTTGGGCCATTCACTCTTTCCAAAGAGGGAATTCCATTCCCTCCTGGAAGGAGTTCATGTATACATTCCCTCCAGCTAGCTGGAGGGAGTAGCTTGGCTTTAGGCCATTCACGTATTATTTGATTTTCTGGGCCAAGAGTTCATGTGTTTCATGAACTCCAGCGCCAGGAGTGAATGGATTTGCTCCATTCACTCTTGGAGGGAGTTCATGTATACATACATTCCCTCCAGCTAGCACCAAAGAGGGAATTCCATTCCCTCTTGGTGCCTAGAAATGCCATGAACTCTACCCTTCCATGTTAGACGTATATATTCCATTCTTCACTACGAAAGAATCTCTCCCTACCCTAAATTACGGTAAAGCGAGCTATTCAACGATACAATCTCCCTAAATATAGGTAAAGCGATCCCTCCGGCCCTCTCTTTTCTTCTCGTTTGTTTTGGGCCATTGGCCTGTTCGGAGATGTCAATTCTCTCGAGTTAAATTGCGAATTGGTTGAGCTGCTTATCGATCCTGCACCTCGTTGGTCAAGTCTGAACGCTTCCGTTCAATTCTTGTGCTGGTTGGTCCGGCCGTCAAAGAAAGAGTGAGAAGAGAAGAAACCTCTCTGACATCCACCAAGCCGCAAGTGTAGAACATGGGCTGCTGGACAGAGTGCTTCCCCGATGAGATCCTTTGAGACTGAATGCTTTGAGTTGGGTTCCTTTCAAAAGACAGATCGGGAAATAGCTAAAGGTTAACCCTAAACTTGCTTGAGTGCGTAATAGTATATAGGTGAACCTGAACCAGAACTCCATATACCAATTTATCCTACTGAGCCAGCTACGGGCCACTCAGCTGCATATGTTTATCCGCTCCTTAATCAGTCGCCCCTCACGTCGTTATAATGATCACTCGTACCTCAGTCGTGAATGGAAGGAGTCTAAATTGCCCCTACGAGTGCATGGTATATTTTTCCCTACGAGTTCATGGAGAAATTTAATGCATTTCTGAGTTTCTAAATAACACTACGTTAGCCTCCCGAAAAAAAAAGAGAAAGAGAGGAAAAATGAAAACTACGAAAGAATTAAAGAAAATTATTTGAATGAAATTCATTTTCAATTATTTGAAGAGTTTTCTAAAATTCTTTTCTTAAAATGGTTTAAATTCTTTTCTTTCTAATGGTTTAAATTCTTTTCATTTCATTCAAAGAATTTGGAGGAAAAATTCAAACTACGAAAGAAAATAAGAAAATTATTTGAATGAATTTTTAAATTATTTGAATGAAATTCATTTTCAATTATTTTAATTTCATTCAAATAATTTTCTTAAAGTGCTTTTTCTTTCCTATCAGGGGATACCCTAAACCAATAGAGCGCTTGAGCGCTTCTGTAGTTTCTGTTTTTCATTCAAGTTCTTTATTCTTTCTTTCAATTCTTTCACTTTCTCTTTTTCTTTAATCTTTCAATTCTTTCTTTTTCCCTCTCTCTCACGGAAGGAAGGAAGGTGGTCCCTATTGAAGAGCTAATAAGAGTGAAATGGCTGGCGTCCCTATCGACCATCAATAAGGGAAGAAGAAAGATAGAGGAGATGGGAGAGTGGGGTACAGAATGAGGATGAATCTGGCTTGGACGAGGCTCCGAGCTTACTTACCTATTAGCAGACGATCAGGTCATATAGCAGACGATCTAGTCTATTAGCGGACGATCCAAAAGCAAGATCAGATCTATTAAGAGGGCCCTTTCATCACTGCTACTGCTCTTATGTGTCTTCTCCGCGGGGTGGGCCACTCCTCTCTTCTCTATGTCTACCCCGGCAGGCTTCCGCCCCCCTTCTGTTCTCTATGTCTACCCCGGCGGGCTTCCATAGGTCTGGTCTGATCCGAGGGCTTCACTAGTCACCTTCCATAGGTCTGATCTCTGAGAGCTTCACCAGTCGGAGGGCTTCACCAGTCGGGTCATCTATAGGTCTGATCTGAGGCACGAACATAGTGAACATAGATACTTGGACCTATTATCTTTCCCAAGAGAGGTGGGTCAAATTCCCGTAATAGTAGGCTCGGGCAGAGAAGCAACATTGAGAAGGGCAGAGAATCCCATTGATAAGGGCTCATACTCATAATTCATTCTTCTTGGCATAGGCCGGGGCATAGTCTTGTTGGCATATGCCGGGGCATAGTTCCTCACTCCCGCCTAAGATCAGATCCCGGCCATGGTAGAAGAGAACTTAAGATCCATGCCATTTGATAGGAAGAGAATAGGAAAGGAAGAAAGAATCAGAGTAGTTCATGGAAGCGAGCTCCGCGTCATATCAAAACACCGCTCCGTGGGCCGTGGACTATTATTAGCTCTCAGCCTTGGACGGAGCCAGGGAACGAGGCCTCTCCCGCACCTATTTACTGATCTTATTCTTGGTGCCCCGGATCTATGAATGATTCTTGCTTGGCTCCCCGCTTCGCGCCTTGAGCTCCAGAAAAAATCAAAGAAATAAAAAAGAGAATCAATCAATCGTGCACGACTCTATGAGAGACTGAAGATCTCTTAGAGAGTGAAAATCACTTTATATATAATAGCGATTGTGATTACTTAATCTCTCTATCTGTCGTTTTACTCGTCCTGAACTTGGTCCCGTCCCATTCACTCCGCTCTGCGTCCTTTTTCTTTCTCGCCCCTCCTCCTGGACCGTGCTGCGTCGTGGACTGAATCGCTTCCCCAGTTAGGGAGATCCGATTGGGCTTAGGTGCCTCACCCACAATCGCCTATCGAAAAGGTAGCAAATGGAACTCTCAATTGAAGAAAAGGCAAGGACCGGAATCTTGCACAGAGGCTCATAGGACTCTGAAGCCCAGGTGCTCCAAATCCGCAGTCAGACATCTTAGATAAACTCAACAAAAGAGAGGTTGGATCAGAGAAGGGAAGTTAAATCCCGACCTACTGAACTTGTCAAAGTCGTACCACCAATTTGATCCACATCACTCTCTCTCCATTGCATTCTTTGTGAGCCGGTCTCTAACCCAATCATTAATCACTGTAAGCGCTCGATTGGATCTGATAATTGCTTCTACTCCTGTGCCCGCCCTCACAAGCCCATTCTTGGAATCCGAAAAAGAAACTCCTATCATTCCTAATAAGGGAAAGACACATGCTTCCTCTCTTCTTTCTCTTTTTCTATTGGTCCAATCACATCTGTGCTCAAATAGGCCATTAAAAGGAACGAGGGCACCGACGTACTTACCGCTAGTCCGAGAAGACATGGGACCGCTTAAGAAGAAGGGGTGTCAGTGGGCCGGTAAATGGCACGGGCCAGTAGAAGTAGTGGCTAGTCGTCCCTATCCTCCGTGCTCTCCGCTTATGGACCCTTCTCTTTTGATTGGTGTGTGTGATTGGTG
Organism: Hedychium gardnerianum; assembly: GCA_038050645.1. Classification (NCBI taxonomy): domain Eukaryota; kingdom Viridiplantae; phylum Streptophyta; class Magnoliopsida; order Zingiberales; family Zingiberaceae; genus Hedychium; species Hedychium gardnerianum. The sequence continues at coordinate 699,676 of JBBUKS010000066.1, forward strand.
GCTATTCCCGTCCTTTGATTGGTGGACTTCTCCGCGCATCCTCTGTCTGCCCTGTCGAAGGCTTATAGACATGTGCTGGGATTGTGAGAGGTGGCTATTCCCTATGGAAGGACTCCCGTTCTGGGTCTCCCAACTATAAGGCTTCTATGAACGTGGTGTGATTGGTGGCTAGTACAGTACCTCTGCCCGTCCTTTCCCCCCCGGCTATATCCATTCATTATTATACACGTTCACCCCTGTCTCAGGCCTCTATCTAAGTCTGATTGGTGGCTATTCCCGAGAGGTGTCTATGCCTATCCCGTGTCAGAGCGACTAGGTTAGCTAGCCGATAAGAAGACCTATACTATGGAGAAGGGGAAATGAACTGGCTCGACTTCGCATTCGCTCCTCATGACTCGCACTGGTTGGCACTGGTTCAGAGGCATAGCCGCTATCTTCCCACCGACTTCTAGTATGTGCTGACTAGACCGTATCCGTTCCCAACATACCGACGGCATCCACACGGGGAAATCAAAAGCAATGACTCCAAGGCCGGGTCATGGTCTGGTTCCGAGTGCCATGGGACCGGAGTCAGGGGGCCTAGTAAAGAGACGGGGGCCTAACCACTGGGAAGAACAGAATAGCCGATAGCAGATTAGCCGATTGGGACTAGTGCTCGTCAAGCAGGTGACAGAGACTAGAAGGTCGGCTCCTAGATAATAGGACCGTAGCTGGGAGGGGGAAAACTGAGGAGCATTCCAAAGCGAGTGCTTCTTCGATCTCGATCGGCTCTCGCTCGTGCTTCTTTTTCTTCGATCAGGTCCAGCTATGCATCTTGCCTAAGAAGGTCTTCGGCACCAACGATTCATAATTGAATTAGGTCTTAGGCACCAATAATTCAATCTACTCGGCACCCGCTCCTTCTCCTTATCAAGCCCACATCTACCATTTCGTCTAAGGTCGGCTCCTTTCACTGCTCTGCCTTCATGCCTCTGCTTAGGTGGTTCTCCTCCCTCCAACTTGCCTGCTTAGCTTGCACCTGACCTCAGCCCTGCATGCAACTCTTCCCGCTAGCTATGGGGCTCTGGGGTCTACTTCACACGGATCCAAGCAAGAAGTTCTCGCAAACTATGATGTGATGGCCAGCCACTCTCTTCGCGGGATTTGCATGCCCCGCCTCTCCTTCTTCGGAGCCGACGACGAACTCCTTATTATAAGAGAGAAAGAACGAAGCCCTCCCCATGGTGGTAGCCTACCCTCACTCGAAAATTGAATCTTTGTAGTGAAAATGCAGCTATATGAGACTGAATTATCAGTTCAAATCACCTACTGAAAGAAGGGCACTCCTTTTGATGCTATATCGAACTATATTTTTAGTGAAATGAACTGAATCGTAGAGCGGGACTACTGGAACAGCTATATTATCTTATCTTACTCACCTGAGTTCTTAGTCTCCGCCTCCCCTCATTCATTACTAGAGCGGACTGGTGACACGAGATTTGAACTGAATTCTTCGCTCCTGGTGCCTTCGCGTCTGCGTCATTGCATTCGCTCCATCTGATGCTACTGTACGTTCCACGAGCGACTACTTACTATCTATATAGAATTTAAGTCAGTCTGACCGGCTTAGACACAAGGCGACACAACACACACGGCTTAGCTCCTCTCCGAAGCCCCTCTGAATCTTGCCTATCAGTGAGTTCTCTGCCCGCTTCACTAAAGTTGGTTGCTTCAGATGGTCAGCTGCGGATTGCTTTGATAAAACTAGCATAGCTTGACTCAATAGCTCAACTTTGCCGGTCGGGCTCTTATCCATAAGAACTTATTCACTCTGCTCACTTGCTCCTATTCCTCTAAGGCAGAGCACTCGTCCTCTACTCCTTCTGCAAGTCGGTCTATTGGCTCACTATTCGTAAGCTCCTTCGCACCTCACCTTAGTTCAGTAGTCGTACGCTGAACTGTCTCATAAGAAAAAACCTTCCTTGAACACATCACATCCTTAAGCAGTCGGCTCGCTCGCTCCGCACCTTCGCTTTGCAGGGCCGCAGATGAGGATCGCTACCCGAACCTGCCTTCGCTACCCGAACCTGCCTTGTCAATTGCTTTCTCTGATTCACAGTGATCCCATCTCCCCGTCAACTGATCTAACTGTCTGCCCTCGCTTGGTGAATGAGGAGTGCCGAGTCTCTTCCCAACCTCACTCGGGAAACTCCTCGACCAGAGATGTTATGATTGGTAACAAAGTTTAAAGTGAATGTCACTTCCTTCCTCGTCAGATTCGCTCAGGTTCCTTATGATATGAGTTGGTTGAAACAAGGTAGCGCTCTCATGAGGCAGGGAGGAAGGGAGTGCTTCATAAGTGGCTCATTTCTATTATTTGTGCCCCTAAGGAGTCCGTAGGTCTCGACTCTGGTTAATGTA
>JBBUKS010000066.1:702175-717315 GCA_038050645.1 Hedychium gardnerianum
GAAACGATAATTATTCAATAAAAAAATCTAGTGGATGGGGTTCAATATTTATGAAAAGCCAGGGTAAAAATGATCCTTGTTAGGGAACCAAGACAAGAATTCTTACTAATAATAAGAAAGGGTTAAGGGCCTCTAACGCCTATAAATAGAAGCTTCTTTCAGTCTCTATTTGGCAAAGCAAAGGGAGACGGGGACTTTTAAGTCGGCAAGAAAGAGTTTTAGCCATGGATATCGTTGGAAGACTTGCTGAAATTCAACAAGAAATACAAACCGCGGAAACCGAAAAGCTCCAACAGGAGAATTTGCTCGGTCTGATATGGGAGCATCCACCAGCTCTCGATCCTGAGGTCGTAGGAAGAGTGATGCAAAGGATACGGGACCACATTCGAGCTCTTGAAGACCGGAAAGAGGCCCTCCTTCAAGAACACCAATCTATCCTTGTGGAGGGGGCCATAAGCAACCGCAGTAGAAATAGAAACTACGGGGGGAACTATTAGAGAAGAGTCCGTCGACTCTTTCTAGAAGATTTAAATAAGTAGTCCGTCGACGCAAAGTAGTGTGTTTTAATGCATGGCTTTCTTTGTTATCTTTCATGTTGTTCTATGTCTTTTGTTCACTTAATATGTTCTTAGTTCACTTTGTAATGTTGTGTTTAGTTGTGTGGCTGGTCTACGTGTGTGTAGGCTTCCTATTGGATGTACTCTTATGTATAAAAATGCTTGTAGTGCTGGAATGAATTAAATCTGCTTTGTTAAATATTCCTTATTTTTACGTAATATCCGGTCTTCAATCTTCCTTAGATGTAGATGCTACTTCCCTCGTATCGTCCGCACTGCCCCTACAATAGATAATAAAAGTCTGTAATAGCAGGCGAAAGCTTATGGACGATTCTATCCAAACCTAAAGTAGAAGAAAGCCTACGAAACCATAAAGCTTCCCGGATCTCCCGTTTGGTAACAAAGTAAGAAACCAAAAGAAAGATAGGATAATAAAGATTGTTACCATAAATATGAAAGCGATCGATGATATCATTGGACACTAAAGGGTGAAACTTTGCTTTGTGGTTCCCGCAACTCACGGTTGACGAAGGCAACACAAAGTCGGCTGGGAAAGCAGTATACCGGAAAATCTCATTAATCTTAGTATGGAAGAAGGCTCCCCTCCCTTTTTTTTAGTTTTAGTAAAGATATAGAGGCAGTAGGAACTTACTTTCCTCGTTCTCGCGGAATTAGTTCACTTCCTGTCAGCTAGTCGGTCAATAAGATCCATATATAAGCGCCAAACAAGAGCATGACAGCTTTTAGAGTTCCAAAGAATGGGACTAAGTCTTAAGCAACTTATATATATTATATAATAATAGCATCAAATCAACATAACAATAACATTATAAAGCGATATAGGCCATCCATCAACCGAGAAACACAACCTGCCTCAAAGCGCTTCTTTATTAAAAAATAATACATTATGAAATGAATCCATAAATAAACGTGAGCAGGTCTGCTCATTATTTGTGTTCGTACATATTTATTCATTATTGCAATACAAATAACACCTCCACTTTACTAGTGATGGAGGGGATTCGCGACGGATGGAACAAGGCGTTTTGAACCATATCCTACTGTTGCTGGAATGAAACGCAGCCTCGGAACAGAATTATGCTGCTTGCTGGGCCCTGATGGTGGAACTGGCATTTTTTGAGGGAAGAAAGTGGCCCGGCAGAGTAGGCAGCATCGCTTTCCCTCGTGTAGCTATGATGCCATTCAGAAAGAACACAAGAAGAAGAAAAAGAAAAAGCAGTATTTCGCGGATTCTTGCCATCACTGGAAAACAAATTGAGCTGTAGGCATCAAGGTAAGGGGCCGGATTATATACTGCTGCAGAAGCGGAATCGGGTTTCAAGGTAAGGATAGCATGATTGACTGGTTGCGGGTCCCTTGGATCATGGGCCACAGCTATTTGGGTTTAAAAGAGGGTGCTATTGAGCGGATCTAGTCCCATTTGAAGCAACTATGCAGAATCAAGCTTAATGGCTATGAGTGAGTTGGTCTATAATCATTTAACTTAACTACGTCAAACCTCAGTCTCAAAAATAAGATCCTACTCGGTAAAAACCAAGCGTGCAAGTATGGCTAATGATAGTTACATCTTTCTTTCTCTATAAGCTCCTTTAATTGCCATATAAATAAAGGGAGTGGCCTTAGCTTACAGTCCTCTTATGAGTGCCCAGAGGGAAGTATTCATGAAGGAAGGGCCAATCATCATATCTTTGGGACACTTGCGAACTCTTTTGTCCCATTTAGTAAAGATAAATAGTTAGGTCATTAGCCGAGTTCGTAGGTGACCCAGGTTAGTAACGGAGTATGACATAAGTCTGAGTCCCCGATTCAATTCCATCGAACCTCTTTTTTTTGGCTCGAGAAAAAAAAATAAGAGATGTAGGTCAGTCGATTCACTTATCTACAAGATAAGATAAAAGACAAGCTTTCACTAACAAGTTCTCCCCCCATTTCTTTTACTGGTTTATGGAAAAAGGAAACCATAAATGCAGGTTATATATAAGAATCGTTGACAATAATGTTCTTGATTGATATTTGTGGTACTTGTTGGCAATTCAATGATGTGTCTTACATCTGAGGTATCCTAAATGCTCGCTAGATATGCTGACTGATTTCTGGTCTGTCTCATGATCACTATTCAGAGGAAGGAGAGAGAAATTGGAATTTATCCCATAATGTCACGAACTTTAAAAGGTTATTGCAAAAATGATAGCTCAGGAAAGAGCACGTAACTAAACAACTCTCCTTATCCATAAAGCGTAAGGGCTTTCACTTAATTAAGTCCATACTAAACTAAGTGTGGAAGGTGAGTGTCGAGCTGGCCGGATCTGTAAGACGTCATCCCGGAGAGGTGCGAGGAGGGTTATTTTGAGGAGGAGAGAGATGAGAGAAAGAGGACCCCATGTCTTGAAGAGAGATAGAGAGGGAAGGTAATACCGCCAAGGGAAAGGAGATGTCCCTGTGATGTAGAGGGTGTACTTCCAGAGAGATAAAGGGCCTGTAGAGAGGAATAGTGTAGAGAGAGTAGTGGGTGTACTGGGGAAAGAAAGGACGGAGCTGTCGAGTGAGGATTGGCCGAGGGGACTTCCATCATGTAGCTGGGTACAAATAAGCCAGTAAAAGACAAGTAGAAGCCAGTGAAAGAGGAGTAGGCAGGGCTAAATAGTGCCAGTAGGGTACGTAAACGAGGACAGATCACATGGTTTTGTACTGGTCAGCTTTGAGCTGTCGAGTAAGGAGTGCTCTATCTCTTAAGAAAGGGGCTTTGGAAACCTGCCTTATTAGACGAGTACTCTCTGATGTGCGTTCTATTATTGCCTCCAATTCCTGAGGGAGTGATCGGAATTAAGCCGCGTGGCGATACCCGCGAAAAACAAAGGACTATTCGCTCTTTGGGGTGGGCCTTTCGTACTCAAATCCGTAAGGGGAAAGGACAATTATTCAACGCACTAATGGATGGGGTTCCATATTCATGAAAAGCCAGGTTTGAAATGATCCATGTTACGGAACCAAGACAAGAATTATTACTAATAATAAGAAAGGGCGTTAAGCATAATAAGAAAGGGTTAAGGGCCTCCAACTCCTCTATAAATAGAATTTCTTTCTCTATTTGGCAAAGCAAAGGGAGATGGATCCACCAGTTACCGTCGAAACACTTTCCAACATCAATCAGGAAATTCAAAGTGTAGAAAACGAGAAGCTTCACCACGAGCATTTGCTCGGTCTGTTCTGGGAGCATCCGCCTGCTCTCGATCCTGAGGCCGTAGGAAGAATGATGCAAGAGATCCGGGACCGCATTCGAGCTCTTGAAGACCGGAAACGGGCCCTCCTTCAAGAACAACAAGACTTGATTGTGCGGGCCGCCACCCGCGGTGACCGGGGAAACTAGAATAGAAGAGTCCGTCGACTCTTTCTAGAAGATTCAAATAAGTGTCTGTAGACGCAAAGTAGTGTGTTTTAATGTATGGTGTTCTTTTTCTTTGTTTGGTGGAGATCTACTCCTATGCTAAGTGTCTTTGTTTGGTTTTCTTTGTTGTGTTTGCATGTATGGGCCAAAACCTAGTCTAAAGTGTTCAATGCTTATGTTTATATAAATAAGAAAGACTTTTTCGTCTGAGGGAAATAGAAGAGATTAGAGTCCCGAGAGAAGGGGAGTGAGTGACCTAAGCACTTATTTTGAATCGAAACCATAGAATAAGTGGTAGCTAGCCGAAGTTCACCAAGTTCTCTTAGCTCTTCTCCTCGGGAATGAGCTATCATATCAGGCTGAAAGCCCTAATTCCACTCTGCCTGGAAAGCATGGTGAATTCAAGTCTGAAGGAAGCATAGGAAATGCAATCTGGACTGACTATTGACAGGTCTACCTTTCTTTGCATTTTTTGAATAGGGCGATGGTTTACTATGAAAATAGGAGGGAATGCGATGCTTCTTTGCCCAATAGATGCGGAGAATCAAATCAGGGCGCTAGAATAAGAGGGAATAGGCAGATCGAACGAATGGTAGCAAGTCAAGTGAAGTGATCCCAGGGAATGAAGCAGATAGGTCTCACGAGAAGGCATGAAGCGAGGGGCTAAATCTAGAAGGATCCGCCCCTTCCCTCACAGCTCCCTCTAGCCAAAGGAAAGACCAAAGGTGCAGCAACCTAGGGTATAGAAGGATTAGGAGAAGGATCATTAAGGATGGTGGGGGTCGTTGTTAACTCCGAGCATCATCACCATCGTTGTCCTGCTAGCACTACTTAAAAGCTCCGGTCAGAAAATACCTTTTTCAATCATTTTGTCTTCCTTATTGTAGAACCTGTTGCAGTGGTAGATCTTCTTGTAACATTTCACTTTGGTCATTCTTAATTGTATCATTGATAGAGTGGATTTCAACCTCCCGTATGTTGCTGGTTTGTTTCAGTCCTACCACCGCGTTGATAGGTCTGTGTCACCTTCCTAGGTTGGCTTCCCCTCGGTGTCAACGGAACATATAAATCCCTTCTATTCTCTATGGGATTCTGTTCTAGTTGTTGAGACTCAACAATCGTTGTTTCTTCCATGGCGAATTCTAAAGTAAAGGCTGATCAGGTTCACTTCCGTTTGATTGGAATTTCGTTGGATAGGTTGGTTCTGTTTAGGAGAGCATCTTCCGGCCGTATTCATGACAACGGTTGCACTTTTTCGGTAGCTCTTCATAGTCCAAAGCCTGTGTGTGCTGTATCATTGAACCCTTTTCTCCAACTAGGAGTTGTCAAATCGATTGGGAGCCCCCTGTATGTCGAGTTCTACACAGATACGTGCACAAGATAGGTTTGCCCATGTAGCTGTCGCTTCAGATATCTTGAGGAAACGGTTTCCTATGAGCCGGTTACCAGACTAAGGTAGAAATGGTAATTTAACCCAGGAAGTATGTCGGTCTTTCTTGTCTGGGATCAAAGCAAAAATCCCATAGCTTTATAGTGAGGCCCGCGTTCCCCATGAACAACCCCTGTCTAAAATCTTGTCAAGAACGGGCCCTCATTCAAAGACTAAATCCTACCCATGCTCAAAGGCAGGACTATCGTCGTGTACGACCACGCGCGGGACATAGATAAAGCAACCAACCCATCATATCAGGCCTTTCTTTAGTTATAAAAAGTTCCCGCCCTGCGATCAAACTGAAGATCATATTGAGCGCTGCTAATATGCGTTGACGTACGCATCGCATCGACCCGAAGTCCTAACCCGGGTCTTCTATAGACGTTCTTTAGATAGATCAAAATGAAAGGCAGTAAGTAAGGAAAGGAAGGAAGACATTCCTTTCTACTCAGTACACTCTTTAGTAGATTTCCACAGCTCGTTGGTAGAAGCTAGTCGCCAGAAAGAAGAAGGAAGCGAAGGTAGCTTAGCCGCAAGGCTAAGGAAGCGAAGTGAGTAAGCAAAGCACTGAGCGAGCTTTAATAGCAGGGGGCTCAGCATCGAAGAGTTCATCGAATTCCTTGCCTTGATTGACTGAGCTCTCCGTTCCGTTCGGTTCTCTGTAAGCAAGTGTAGTGAGGTGGGTGGGCCGAGCGTAACGAGTTGCCGTGAGTTCAAGGGATTAAACGACTTTCTTTCCTTGATTGACTAAACAGTTTTTTCCCTGGATTGAACTCTCTTTCCTTTCGCGAGCTTCTGAGTGAGTGCCTTGCTTTATCGAGTTGCTTAAGAGCGAGTTCTTTCCTTGATTGATTTCACTCTCGGTAAGCCAGAAAAGGTGCGAAGTCAGCTGTGGAAGCGTAGGCGAGCGAAACGAAGATATGGATGTAGTCTCGCTCATTATAGAGTAAAAAAACAATGAAAATAAAGATGGAGTCTAACTCAGATATAGATGCTGATATGGATGGAGATATGGATATAGACGCTGTCTCGTTCATAAGGGTTCGGATGCTGTCTCATTCATAAATTCATTCGCTGAACTCGCAGCGCTGTCTCGTTTATTCACTCTTGCATTCGCTGCATTCATATCAATTCATTCGCAGCGCTCGGATGCTGTCTCAGACCGCAAGATCGCTGAAGGGAGAAGAAGCCAGGGCGAGCTACTGGAAGGGCGGAGCGAAGCCTTAAGAAGGCAGGGCTGGTAAGGTATTCTAGTGATAGTCCTCAGATTTGAGGGAAGGAAGGCAGGCTGGCCTACGGGAAGGCAGGAAGGCGGGTATTCTAATTAGGAGTCCTCGGCTTATCCGCTTAGAGGGACTGAACCTACAACCTACACTACACTCTAGACAAGGCAGGAGGAAAAGGATAAACCCGTCTAGTCAGTAGCCAATCTTCAAACTTCTAAGGAAGAATTCGTCATCCAAATGGAATAATGAGTGTCAGCGAGCTTTTGACAAAATCCAGAATTATCTGAAGGATCCACCAGTCCCGGGAAGGCCATTGCTGTTATACCTTTCGGTAGCAGAAACATCAGTCGGGTGTGTTCTCGGGCAACATGACGAGTCGCGAAAGAAAGAAAGAGCAATCTACTATCTCAGCCGAAGACTGGTAGATTACGAGACCGGGTATTCGCCGTTAGAAAAAACATGTCTCGCACTCGTCTGGGCTACGCAAAGACTGCGCCACTACATGTTGGCACACCCTGTGCTTCTGATTGCGCGTATGAATCCTCTCAAATACCTGTTCGAGAAGCCTGCCCTTACTGGGAGAACAGCTCGATGGCTACTCCTCCTGTCCGAGTTCGACATCAAATATGTCACCCAAAAAGGGGCAAGCCATCGCCGACCATTTGGCAGAGCATCCATTGCCGGATTACGAACCGCTCAAGACCCATTTTCCAGATGAAGATATTCTTTGTCTGGAAGAAGAAGAAAAGCCCGACGAACGCGACGACGCTTGGACCATGTATTTCGACGGTGCGGCAAACAACAAAGGAAGCGGCGTAGGGGCAATCCTTTTGTCCCCGGATGGCGCTCATGTTTCCGTTTCAAAGAAGCTCGCGTTCGGAAGCACCAATAACGTCGCACAATACGAAGCCTGCATCGCCGGGCTCAAAGAGGCCCTGTCCCTCGTCAACTTGAATTGGAATTGTGCAACTTTCCGGATTGTTGTTCTTACAAAAAGTTCCCCCCGAACAAGGACATTTCAAGAGTGCCAGTTTGAGGAAAGAGCCTCTTTTGGGCCTACTTGCCTAGGTTCTTGTGAATGGGCTCAGGAGATTCATGATCTTAGGTTTGAATGAAAGACAGGATACGAACGTAGTCGATTGGCTTGGTACCGTAACTGTAGAATGCACTCCTTGAAAGGCTCTCGTCCCTATTCGTTTAATTGCCCAACCCGCTAAGAAAGAGACCCCTAGTTCTAGCTATCGATGAAAGTCCTATCTGCCTAAAGCTGCCTTATTCATTCGAAATAGTTCCCGATCGATATGATCCATGGATCAAAGACGCGATCTCTTAATTCTCTTTTTTCATCAATATGGGTCTGCTTGGCATCCCGGTTAGGACAGATTGGGTAGTTTGGGCCGTATTGTATTGAATTCATCCACTTTGAAGCTTCTCCTTTCCTATTATTGAAAAAATGAGGAATCCTGCGCAAGCCTCAGTCGCAGCCGCACCGACCAATCTTTCTGAAACAAGGGTGGTCCCATTACGGCTTTTGGATTGGGAATCTTACAGAAGGTAGATCCCGTCGGAGTGAGCCGGGGAGAGACAAAAGGAAATGCAAATCCGAAGAAAGAAGGGGGAGACGAGAGGCTGTCCCAGCTGGACCAGCTACCTCCTAGAAAAAAGGATGTAAAAAACTAAGGGGAAGTGGGCACCTGGTCTCGTTGAATATGCGAGCTGTAATGACCAGAGATTGGCCGTTAAGCTGCCATGACCATAGGTAGGCAGTGCCAAATGATAACTTTGCGAAAAAAAAAAGATAGCTATTGTAGGAAGTGGGCTCTTTACAAGGCATTCTCGTTCTCAAATCATGTTGTTAAAACGCCTATCATTATCTCAGATCTGTGCTTGAAGAATTGTGCCTAGCGCCCCATGCGAGACAAAAAAAAAGCTATTTTCATAGAATATAATACTAGAGTTGGGGGTAATTCCCATACCTAACAGCAAGTTTCTCGCGCAAGACAAGAAAGAAGAATTTTTCGAAAATCATCCCATTTGACTCAGCAGCAATCTTGTTTTCCTCGTGGATCGAATAGTCAAAGCGAGTGTCTCCATGCCGTTTTCGTGTTCTTTCATTTGAAAGGATGATAAAGATCTATAAGGGTTCCTTCCTATGTGATGAGGCAAATAAAGTCATTACACCGCTACACCCTTCTTTCGGGAATAGGTGAGGCTGGACTGACGAATGAGGATTCCCGTTCAATCAGAAATAGGGATAACTCAAAGAATCGGTATTTTATTAAAATGGGAATAGCTGAGATAGATCTATGCGGGGCGGACCGGTGTAAAAGCGCCAAACCGAAGGGTAAGTGCTGGCTAGCTGAGTTAGGTTGTTCGCGCAGGTACGATATCTAGTAAAGCCGGTTCATTATCTTTCTCAAAAACGGAATCAAAGACCAATTCCTCCAGCAGGTCAGGATGGCACCTATTGCAAGAATCTTCCCAATAATGTCAAAAGAAAGTGCAGCTAAATCACCATATTGCTTACCGTTCACCGTTTTCTGCTATTCAAAGAGAACTGGTACAGATGGATATTCATTCAACCTTCGCCTTTGACTGCACTGAAGAACGTAATTACATGGTGGAACCGCTATTCATTAGCTGACAGAAGTGGTACTTCTATTGCGACTGATTCCACTAGATGCATCTACTAAGTATTCACTGACTCTTTGTTTGCCGCTTCCACAAGTACAAGTGCTCTTCCTCTTGGTTGCACCGCGCCACCTTGTCTTCTGCTAGGAGCAGCCTTGATCGACTCAATCCATTGAATTACGTCTGTAACTCGGTCAATAGAAGCAATTCCTTTTATTGATAAGGGCTTGAAAATAGGCCAACGGGCTTGCACAGGTAGACAGATAGGTTTCGTTTTGGATCGCGAACATTAGAGACGATATCGTACTACTTCGCTGATGCCCCTCCCTGTGGTCGAGTGATCTTCTTTTCCTCATCCCATCGGACCCTCTATGGTCAATATAAACTCCGGTGTGATAGAATAACTCCTCATATAAAATATGAAATCTGGATGAGGTAGGGAATGGCTTCTTCTGCCTAAGCCGTGAAACCTTTTCTGCCTAATCTATAGTATATATAGTGCCCGCAGTGAGTAGAAGTCTACCCTTCCTCATTCTATTCTGACTGAATTATTGCAACTTTTGCTAGATTAGCACAAATTAGATCGACCGAGTAATAACGTATTATAATATAAAAGTTGAGGTATCTCGCTGGATGGAATCGGCTTGCCCACTAAACTCACAATGATTCTCTACCAAATAAGAACTTCTAATATAGATGTAGAATTCTATCTATTCTATATCTCAATCTAATAGATGATGTTCTTTTCAGTCGGAAGAGGGTGAAAACACTGAGGAACCGGGTGCCGTAAATCGGGTACATCATCTGGTGAAGGAAGACTGTCAATGCGCCGACTTCAGATCACAGCACTACTAGAAGCCATCCTTCTTTCTCTCATAGGGCACTTCACTCGCTAGGGAAAGAAAAAAGATAGATGACTTAAAATCCCGCTTAGAGATCGCAACTATAGTCGAGGGAAAAGAAGTCTCAGCAGGGGAAGCAGGTCCGGTATATATTGCTAGAGTTATCTTTACTTCCCCCCTCCTCCTCTCTAACTCCTAGCTCCTAGCCCCTAGCTGCTTCTAAGCTTCTAGCTCCTAACAGAAAAGGTAGTCTACTTGACTCTGAAACAAAAAAGGCTTGGCTTACTCTTTCAACCAACGGCTAAGGCCTTCTATCGGCCTTAAACCCAAGTTCTAACACCAGAGCTACAGGTCCGGTCTGAGGGTAGTTAAAACGGATAAAATAACCGATTAAGTCTGTGTTCAGTGATTCCCCACCTAAGGGTATGAGTTCACTCAGCTTCACCTACAAAAAAAAAAGAAGAAAGGAGAAAAATGACTCTTTCAAGCAATAGCTAAGTGGAAATATATCCTTTTTCTAATCCAGTTACATTGCTCCAGCACGGGTTCCCTAGAAGAGGGTAAGCAAGTCCATCTGGGTGTTCCCCCCGGAGAAGAGCTTGAAGAGGGGTCATTTCCTAGTCTTATCTATTTGTTCAGGTTGAGAAATCACTGGTTCAGAAATAACTACGGTGATAAGAGAAACTTAATACCGGTATGCTCTTGAGCCTGTTACCACTACCCCAAAGATACACTAGAGAAATGTTGCACTAACGGCACAGAGAGGTTGTTTTCAAGACAAGACTTGGAGTTATGGTTAACTTGCTTGGTGGGCGTTGGACGAGCGCCCTGCGATAGCTTGTCTGTAGGGTGGTGACTCCCTACATTCGGGAAATACCTGTGAAGCAAGCATTTTTCCCATACCAGAGGGGTTCAGATAAGACGGCTATGTTATTGAGGGTCACCCGTGAAACGGTGTTAAATTAGGCCTGCATGCCGCTAGTATGATCACCATCGGGGGATTTTCAACCGATCTTCCCCCCCGCAGTGAAGCGAGGCTGGCTCCATACCCATGATTTAAGGCGGGCGGGGACTGGGGGAAGAAAGACTTTCTCTTGAACCAAAACTCAAGATGATCCGATCCGTGCTTCGCCCCGAGGCACTAGGATAAATTATCTCTCTAAAACTAAACCGATCTGATCCACAGGTCGTTCTGCCAACCCATAGGCAGGAGAAGAAATCTCTGTAGTGTGCAGTCCCTAGCCTTATGGGGTGGTGAAGCAGAGCAAGCAGCCCTCGTTAAGATAGGAATATCCATTAAAAAGAGAAAAAGAAGTGAGTTTCATTCAACTGTTCTTGAAAGAGAGGGGATATGATATAAGGTAAGCCCCAATTCCACTGAAAGATTCAATTCAGTCAGCTTGGCTTGAATAAAGCTTTGGTTTCAGGAAAGTAGGGAGTCAGAGCTTTCCGGCAGTCAGTTTTGTGGATATTACTATCTGGATTAGATTTGATTCCGTTTTTTGTCGGTTCACTGGAAAGGAAAAAAGAAATGTAAAGAATAGTTAGAATAGCCGTCATTCTACTAGGCCTTGAATCAGTGGTTTACAGAGACAATGAGTCATCTGTTTACGGCGAATCTGCTCTTAGAATCGGTTGGAACTCTTTAAACATGATACGCTTATTCAGAAAGTACGCATTTCTAGCTCTAAGTCCGCTGGGTTGGATCGAACTAGTTGGTTTGGCAGTAAGCTAATTGCATAAAAGAAGCATTCCACTTTGGGAAAGAGAATAGAAGGAGTCAGTCTTATTATAGGATCCCTCTGTCTTGCATTGGGTTCACTGGAGCTTATATAAAGCGATACGCAGAAGAGAGAGAATCCTTCTTTCTTTTTTTAGTGCGGATGGACTTACTTTTCTCGCATCAAAGCTTTCCGGTTCTATTCCTTTATGATATGAAGAAAGGCTTGTTATCGACGAATAAGCTCTTTCTACTGTGCCCTAAAAGCTCATCCTAAGGAAAGTCGTTTTCACTCGGGACTTCTATTCTATGCTAGCATAGCATGCTTCTACTTCTATTCTTGATGTTGAAAATTCCGGATCTGGAAAAGTTTCTATTTATTCTAAGATGCCAGTCGGGAAAGAGTTCGCTTAAGACTTATAAAGGGGAGGGCAGATGTTTACTACGACTGATTGAAGAAACTAACTACTGCATTTGTGATTCAATTAGCTCCTTCAGTCCTTGTCACCTTTCTCAAATGTATGAGTGGAATCCATTAGATTCTTCGATTTGTTAGGACAAGGATAAACTGACTCACTCATTCCTTATAACTAAGCCAATCTCGAAATGCTATACCATATGTTTAGCCGCTGCACTCGTCAAAAGAACAGCTAGAACAGTCATACCAACTAAGAATGCCATTCCATGAGGAGATTTGTACTCAGGAAGCCCCAGTCAAACTGAACTACTTTCGACGGATGCTTCTATTATTTCCTTCACACTACCCAATCCGAACTCATGAGTGCCTGTAGCAGCATTGAGGGATCCCCTAAATCCTCCGACATCGATACCAGAGGGGATTACATATTGGATTACTAATAAGCTCCGGAACTGGTATTTTATTAAGCTCGGGAAGGGAAGCCAAAAAAATGCCACACCCGATACACAAAAACGGTAAGAGTCATTTAAGAATATCAGACAAAGGTAGACCGCTATGGCTAGACGAAGATGCAAAACTAGGAGATAACTGCAAATCACGATCAATTCCTTTTTCAAACCCCGCGCCGCGGAGCTCGTTCCCTGAAAATATGAACTAAACCCTTTTCGGTAGACCGAAGAAAATAGGGCCTTGACTGTCCTTGGGAGGCTGAGACCATAAAGGCTATTGGTCCCCATCAAACCCTTGACGATTTGAATGGGTTTGCTCCCATTCCCGCGGATGAGTAGATTTTGAATCAAGTGCTGTTCGAGCTCCATTTCTTTTTCAAACAAGGATTTCCCTTTAGTCACGCTTGGCAACTTCGGCAAAGTCTCGCTGGTCCAACTACTTTTTCTGGGTACGGCCACATTGGTTGGCGGCATAGTCTTCCGTAAGCTAGACGGGTTCCATGGTTGTTGCTCTGACTTTGTTTCACTCCCATGTCTA
This sequence comes from Hedychium gardnerianum, assembly GCA_038050645.1. Classification (NCBI taxonomy): domain Eukaryota; kingdom Viridiplantae; phylum Streptophyta; class Magnoliopsida; order Zingiberales; family Zingiberaceae; genus Hedychium; species Hedychium gardnerianum. Next base: position 715,395 of record JBBUKS010000066.1, read on the forward strand.
GTTGGAAATCCGGTCTGTCTAAGCCAGTACCAAGCCGTTGAAAACGTTCCAAGCAAACCAAAAGAGCGAAAGGAGAACCAAAGGGAACGGTTCAGTTGCCAAGAAGCCGCTTCACTGATGAGTGAAGCCACTTGACCGAGGAGGTGAAGGAGTGACAACTCTGACTATATTACTATAACAGATACACGAGCCCATCTATTAGAAACGCTCTTTCTTGAGTAGCCGGAATAGTCTGTAGCGAGAACCGTTCCTCATAGGGCAGCCAGGAGCTACAAGCAACTAGAGCGCAGCGGGGACACTCATTAGTTCTCCCCTTCGATCTATCATGGATTAGGGGGAGAAGCAACCTTTATTCCTACTAGCTTGAGCTCTAACCTTCCTTACTTCTATCTTATTGGAAGAGAGATTGTGACCAGCTATTTGAAGATCTTTCTTTGTCAGAGACAGATTCTTGACCTAAATCTGTGACTAGTATCTTTCCCTCCTCTGAGATTGGACGTCGATAGGGATTGTTAACAGCTACCAAGCAAGAAGTTCCTAAGCCTAAGGAAGAGCTGTAACTATTCCTACTATGAGTTACCACTTTGACTGGGTAGCCCTTCTCTTTATCGATTCATAGGACCTCCAAAAGGAGGGCAGTAGCACTAGTAGGAACGAACAGTCTATTCTTTCTTCTTTAGAACATTCATTCTATTATCGGGACAGCATAAGCCAAGAGTTTACTAAGACAGTATTGGAGCTAGTGCACACTGAGGTCTGTACGCCATCCCTTGATCAAAGCACTTTTCATTGATGACGAATGACATGGGTCTCTTTCATGCGAGAAAGCTCCTAGGCCTTATTCTGCGGATCAAAGAGCGAGTGAATTCCCCCGTCATCCGAAATATGATTTAGTACGGAGGCCGGCCGACCCCAAAGTCCTCCAAGTACTCACTCCTTTCAACGTCCCAAGGGGCATTAAAGTAAAGACATGGAGATCTTGGAACCAAGGTCCTATGGAAGGAATAAGACCTTGGAACAAGACAAAAAAAAAAGGGTCTTTATGGGACCGGTCGTTCGCTCTACTCTTTGGCTTGTATCATTCGACCCGTTGCGTTGAACCCAAAGCCCAGATAAAGAAATGGAGCTTTTAAAATAGTCTCACATCTAAGGTGCAAAGATTGACCTCGATGCATGTCAAATTTGGAATGCCCTATGGTTCGGTCGTGGAAAACCACCAAAGGGTGGTTGGTTGAGATCTTAAGGAAGAAAGACCGACCCAAAGATCTGGCATGTGTCCTTGAGTCCTCTTCTGCCACGTATCGCAGGGCAGCAAACCTATAAAAAGGGACCGTATCCGAGATAGTACTCCTGCTAGCACTGAGTGTCTTCTTTCCACTAGGCTGAAATACGGCAGATTTTTCATCCGTGCGCACGCATCTCACTTCTGGCTCCCTGACCTATAAGGCCTTTCTGGGTTTGGCCACGTGCCCTTCCTTCTCCTTTTGGGTATTTGCTATCTTGTGGTCCCTGATTCTTAGGCTGACCACGTGGCTGATTTCTCTTGCGACGTCTGTTGGGAGGTAGCATCCAAGGTCCGAAAGGCCTTTGTTCCGACCCGACTTGCGGATCCGGGTTTGGGAGAACCTCCTTCGCCGCCGGCGAGTTTTCTACATCAGTCTGGTTTTGCTTCGGACAAAGCTCTATCCGGTGGCCATATTCCCCACACTCAAAAGCATATAAGATGCAAGCCTTCGTATTCGACCCTCTGGATGTCATCATTAAGAAAAAAAAACTGGGAACTCTTTTTTTTTTTGAAGTCTACCTCCACACACACACGTGCATATAGACCCCTAGATGAATCCACTGTGCATTGATCAGCCCGGGCTGCTTTGACCGGTTTCTTCCCACTCAGATCAGGTTCATTCACAAAAAAAATCGG
>JBBUKS010000066.1:719101-729759 GCA_038050645.1 Hedychium gardnerianum
GGCCAATCAATGGAGGTCGGTTTATTCATTCCGGTAGGCGCCTGGGCTTTCTTCCTTTATCAATTATGGTCTTACTCGTTCGTTTTCGTTTGAACTTCTCTTCGCTTATGAGTCGGCTTTCCTGCTACGCACGTCAGTTTTTCTTCGTTCGTTGCGGGCCAGTTAGTTTGCTCCTGCATTTTGTTCTCCGGATCAGTCCTAGCGACAGGAGATGGGGCAGCAGTGGATCCGTCGTCAGAGGAAGGGACTGGAGATGGGGCAGTGGATCCGTCAGAGGAAGGAGCAGAATCAGAGTCTCATCAGTCTGGGGCAGGATCAGTCTCATCAGTCTGGGGCAGCACTCTTGGGCATCCGTCAGAGGAAGGCCCCTTGGTAGGCACATCAGATAACCTCCGTCCTGGTAGGCAGCGCATAAGATCACCTCAGTCCAGGTGGGCACATAAGATTACCTCCGTCTAAGTGGACACAGGCACATAAGATCACCTCCGTCTAGGTGGGTCCCTTACTCGTAGTCAGGACTCTGCTCGCACCTTTCTTGCTTCATTGGTAGATCGGATTCTTGCTTCATTGGTGGATCGGAAGAGATCGGGGCTCAGGCTTCACCTTCCTTCGCTCCGCACAGCACCCACCTTCTATCTAGGAATGTAAGAAGGGATCCCGAGGCCCACTTCCAGCTACTGTGCCCTCCCTATCTCTTACCTACTTCACTTAGTCTTCATGTCTGTCCTTAGATCTTACTATTCTTGGCGTACTATATTATATGTGGTCAGATCTCTTTCTCTTTCGTGCTCTAGCTCTATTGGGCGACTACTACTCTTATATTTGATCTATATGATAAGATCGTCGTATTCAATTCTCATTCGTGTTCTATGGGGCGACTACTTTATCTATATTCTGAGTTCGGTTCGTATGAAAGTGGAGGAGGGCGAGCAAGACCTCAGTCTCAGCAGGTTCTCTAGTGGCAATGGATTGTGAGTTCGTAGCGCGGTTCAGGCATTTTAAGCTAACATAGGGCATAGGCTTGAATGAATCAATGGCTGCCTACTCTCTTTTAGGTAATGATGGGATCGGTAATGATGGGGATCGTCGATAAACTTAAAGCACGACCCGGGCACAATCAATCCCAGTAGTTTTCTATGGTTGTGGTAAGCGGGCATGGAATTTTTATCAGTCAACTTCGGGTCTAGTATTTGAAGGAGTGGGTTTTCATCTGTCGAGGCTTCAAGTACTGGCCAAGACTTCGGGTCTAATATCAGAAGGAGCAGGTTCTTTATCTGGATGGGACCATAGGGCGGAGTGCTAGTGCTTTCTCTGTGTCCTGGCCTCATTGCTTTCTCTGTGTCCTGGCCTCATTGCTTTCTCTGTTCTTCTCTTCTGGCTAGACTGGAGACTATGCAGAGCGGACAAGGCGGAAGGAAGGGAGCAGCATGTAAATCCTAGCACGCGGTGGGCAAGAAGCCAGTGTCCTGCGCATGACTCCTGGGTAAAGTAGTCCTCTCTCATATGACTCCTTGCTTTGCAGTCGTCTCTGGCGTTATGTGTAGTAAGAAGTTAACCCCCCTCTTCTGGGACTCATTCTTCTTTTGGAGGCTCCCAAATCTTATCCTTTGCGGGATCTTCCCTTCTCCTTTGTGATGTTGGTGTGCCTTGTCGTAGTCTTCTCTTGTTGGTGTGCCTCTTGGTCTTTTCCCATGCCATTGTGGAGTGTAGTCAGGAGTCTAGTGCCTAGTGATGCGAATAGGGAAGGGACGAACGATAGTGACGTCTGATAAAAAGAAGGGACTACTTCTTTATCTTTCTATGGAAGGTGCGCTGGATGAGGCGGCTAAGCATCTTTTCTGATCTTCGGGATCCCAGCTAGAGAAGTAGGGAGAAGTTCATATGTGCTTTCTTCTCTTGCTTTTCCTGTGGTGATACCTTATCTCTAAGACCTGTAGTGATACCTAACGATGCTTTTTCCTGTAGTGCCGATGCTGGGGACCTGTAGTGATACCTAACGATGCTGGAGGACGAGGAGAGCTAATATGGGACTCAGAGCTGTAGGACGAGGGGAAAAGAGCTATGAGGATAGGGGACTCAGAGCCGTAGCTGGCCTGCTTGTTCAAGTTCGAGTGAGAAGGACGCAGAGCCCTTCGTTCGATAAAGAGGAGAGCGCCGACCATAGGGAGGGATGGAAGATCTAGCTATCTCAGAGGACTATTACCCGAGGATGGTCTAGCTATTTAAGATAAGTGCTGGTGCCCTCCAGTTGTGGTCTAAGTCGTGCCTCTCTAAGTCGTGCCTCTAGTGGTCTAAGTCGTGCCTCTAAAGCAGTTTCTTAGTCCTTGTTAGGCCGGGCCTTTCTCTTCTGCAGCTGGGGATCTATTATATATTCAGACCTGGGCCTACTTCCAAAGCGGAGCAGAGCATCCTAGTTGAGTGGAGCGCGACGTAGAGGTTTTCTTTATGTCTTGTCCCCGGTGGGAGAACTCTTTCCCTTAGCCTCTTATCTATCGCTCATAAGTCTACTGGTCATGCTTTTGCCTCTTCCCAATCGCTCATTGGCGACTGGTCTAATTTGCTATCGGGCCTATCTTAGTGGACTAGCTTTTTGACTGGTATAATTCTTCCTATAGGGTCTATCTTAGTAGACTAGTTATCTGTTCGAATGGTCCCAGGCTTCTGTCTCATCGGTTACATCTTTGCTGGTCTAGTTTATCGAGGGCCTGTCGTCGTTCATTTCCCCTGGTTCATTTTTCTTCTTGGATGTGGGAAGACCTGTCCATCAGTGGTAGACAGTAGTAGGCTTGAATCCACCCACACCTACTATGCAGTGAAAGGGAGTAACAACGAGGACGGCTAAGTTAGCTGCGAAGGAGAGTGAAAAAAGAATCTTTCCCATCAAGTGAAGCAGAGCAGAACGCTTAAGAGAACCAACACTGAACGAATAGAAATTCACTATTCTGGTAGGATAAATTCATAACAATACCATCACCTCCTGTACCACTTCCTGTCCGATACCTGGGGCTTAAAGAGCTACCCTCAATAAGAAAGACCTGGCTTATCTTTGTATTTTATGTATTATTTGTATCTTTGTAAGGACCTGGCTACTTGAACTGAACCTCTCAGATCTAAGGTAGGAGAAAGACACCCAAATGGGTTAGCGCGAGCTCATATGGATACCCTTTATCATGCTGGTCTCGTCTTTGGAAGGCTCATTTAATTTATCCGTTCAAACTTGCACTTCTTTTGAAATAGAGGGCCTCCTTCCTCTGCCACGCTTCGTTTCTCGAAATATAGGGGCTTCTTTCTTCTCTCTGGCACGCTTCTTTATCTTCTGCCGCGTAGAGGTATTGTAATTAGCTCTACCCTTTCTTTCTAGAGCAAGTGAAACGACCAACTGAGAGACCGAGACAAAGGGAACGACCAATGAGCTGCTGTCGTTCATTGAATCAGCAGTAGTGAATGAAAATTAGGTGCCATTTGCTGTCCAGGCATTAAAATGAGATAAACTGTTATAGTTATCAGACCAGAAAGTCAAATTACTAAGCTCAAGCGCGACCGGTTCTTCACTCTGCCTTATATGGTGGAAAGAAAGAACACATGGAATGGACTATGATGGGGAATTAATGCGAAGGCTGGGCACGCACACTATACTCATGCCAGAGAAGCTTGACTCAGAGATCTGTGACGGGGAGATAGATTTGTTAGATGCTTTCGATGCCAGAAATATAAGTATGGGGGCAGACTCATCCCCTCCCTGACTTTGAAGCCCTTACTTATATTTATAGAGCAAGGGAAACGACCAACAGAGTGACCGACGGATAATTTATATAGGATTAGCGTTGTCTGCCCTTACTTGAAAGACCCTATGAATCATAAGACCAATGGAGATACCATGGGAAACGAGTGTGAGCAGGTGTCTACCGACCCGCAGACATAGGGAAGCAGACGCCAACCGAACTGCGTAACAAAAGCGACTCCTGTAGAAGGAAGAGAGGCTATCAGTTATTATTGAGAGCCTGTGTCAGTTCGAGTCTGGCGAGTAGCAAATTCGTGTCAAAAAAGATTGATCAACAATGGCTTCTATTGAGATAGACTAACTAGGTTCTCTCTCATCATGGCACGAGTGAACGGAATTACTATGAGGGATAGAAACTAAGGGAAAGGGAAGATTCTCACTATCAAACTCATCTTATGATGTAAAGAATTTAGATATAAAAAAAGTCCAAGTACCATCAGTTACGCAAATGCACAACTTATCTTTAAATCGTACACGTGAGGCACGGCAAGGCAAAGATTACATAAAAAAAACCCGTCGACGTAGATATGATCTAACAATTTAGCTCGATACCACCTCAATCCCTGCCCTTATCTCTCTTTTAACCTTGAGCGCATAAAATCAAAAAATATTCCACCTCAAATATATGAATGAAGGAGTATGCTCAGGTAAGAAGGGCGGAGTGAAACGACGGGGTGAAGTATAGACGGGAGAAGAAATACGAGCTTGTGATTAAAAAAAAATGACTTCATTCAAGCTTGAGCGCTTGTGACCCGTTCAGTCTTAGTACTCCTTCCGGACCCAAATACATAGCTCAATATTATCCATGTGTTAAGCATATAGAAAGATGATTATCTGGGAACTCAAATCTAACTCCTTTCGTATTAGAGCATGAATTAGATTCTTGATCTTTCACTGCTGCAGAAGACAGGATCGGGCAGGTCCCGCACGAAGGCTATGTCCCTATAGTGCCCAGCTCATTGGGTCCCCCAGATACTAGATCAAAAACCAGAATGAAATGACAGCTATAAAATTAATTCGGGAAGAGTACTCATTCAAGATAATTCAATTCTATAGACCATTCAGATTACTATTACTATCTGATAATCATTTATCTATTAACCATTCAAGAATTCAATCAAATGAGATCACACTACGAACTATAGAGCTACAACGGAAACAAAAGAAAGGGAGAGAGAGAACTTATAAAAAGCTTGAGCGCGAGCCCGGACAAGAACTATGAAAAGAAAGAGAAAGAAAAGAAGGATGGCTGGAATAAAAAAAATACAAGATGTACGATATTGATCCATCCATTAGAACATAGAAGTATAGAAAGAGACATCTTATGTTAGGGTAGTAGATCGTGCATTGAATACATAAAATAAAAAAGGTAGAGCTCTTGAGCATCATAGGATTTAAAGCTTAGAGTCACAAACCTTAGGAGTGACGGGATTACTTAGCTTCATATATATAAGATATCAGATTATATGAATAACAAATTAGTATATGAATATTCAAATTGAAAACTATTAAGAACAGAAGTGAAGGATTGTATGATCTAGTAAACTATATAAAACGAGAAGTCAAGTTACGGTTCAGGCAACCTATAAACAAACAAAGGAGAGGAGTTAACCAAGCTCAGGAGAGAATAGGGAAGGAAACTCAAATCCATGCCAAGAAAGAGAGAATTTTAGAAGATGCAATATTGAATTCAAACTAAGCGGACATATAAACATAGGGCTATCACGGGATCAGGAAAGGAAGGACAGACTGAAGAAAAGAAACCCACACTATAATTATCACAATTAGAGGTAAAAAATCTTAAATTAAAGCCCAATACATCTATTGAACATCAAAATACCTAGTAAAACCTAATATTAAGTCCAAAACAACAAGAAAACATCTTACAAATGAAAGAAATGAACTAGAAAAAACCAACGAAATGAGAAAAGAGAAAAGAAAAAGACTACTGACAATTTACATGACAAATAATTTATTACATTGTTTATTGAAAAAAAAAATAAAACTCTTATATGAAGAAATGAGAGAGACTATATGATTAGAAAAAATGGAAGAATGTAGGAGATGCTATTATTATAAGAGTAGATGCGGCTGCAACGTATTCAATGGTATCGAAAGATTGCTCGTATTTCATTATTGAAAGTATAGGGACGTAAAAGAGAAAAAGTAAGGGAGAGAAACTCATCACAGAAGAAGACTTATTAAATTAGAAAGCTTGTAACCCAAATTCTCATTATATAGATTAGACACTTAGGGATATAGATAGTGCAGGATGACCATACTTATTGATGGGAACCCTCCATCTATTAGAGGCACATGTGTTAACCATATACATACAGAAACTTTTATGAGTCTACTTTAGTGCGGGAATTAAAGATATCACGACCAGGAGAAAGGCGAGGCTGGGAAAGTCATTTCTAAATTCCACTGCGAAGCACAATTACGAGCAGAGCTTTAACGATTAGGCTGAGCTTTATCGATCAACTTGAATTACAGATAATACGATATTCAAAAGATGAAAGATCACAATAAAATATATCAACATGCTATCTATGTATAACTCAAAAAGAAAATAATATTAATATACGAGTACCAACTCATCAGGAGATCCAAAAGAAACTAACCCAGCTAGAGAACTATTAAATCGCTTGAGCTTGAGCCCGGACAATTAATAAGATAAAAACAAAGGGATGGAAGGCGAGGAGAGAATGCATACTCATTACTGATGTTCCATCTTGAACCATACATTACAAAAAAGAAAGTATAGAAATATAGATGTTATGTTGAGATAGTACATATTACTTAAATTGAATACATAAATCAGATAGAAGAGCTCTAGAGCATCTTTAGATTTATTGCATATATCACCTAACAAAGGTAAGGAGTGAGGGGATTACTTCAAAATATTCATATCTCTAATTAAAGTTAATCTAACACAAACTTAGAAGGATATTCATTAAAAACAAGAAAGTATTAGAAAGTCCAGTGCGGGATTCTATGATAAAGAAAATATAGTATACAAATAAAGAACAGAACTATGCGTTGTGGCTCGTCTCCCATCTTCTGCAACTTTGGAGAGGAGTTTAGCTAGCTCAGGAGAGACAAGGGCTGGAAACTAATATGAATGTCCAGAAAGATAGACTGAATACTTATAGATGCTAGATTGACTTCTATCTTACATGATTAAAAAAATCCACTATACAACAAATAACAACCCACACATACACGGGAGGTAGACGAATTTTAGTACTCTCCGTGTCCAGTCAAACTAGGTACTCTTACTCTCACTTCTCGGTCTAGTCTTAGGTTAGCGCCTCATATAGTTAGTTTAGGCCTCGTCACTCTTGAGGAGCCAATGAGACTGCCATTGAGTAACTGATCCCCTGTGTATAGAGCTCTCTCAGTTCGTCTGTAGGTATAGGATGGCCCGAGCGGGGGATTGCCAAGGGGAGGGTAGCACGGGACAACAAACAATAATTCTATCCTCTAGTTTACCTTGCAGTCTACGTTCGTCTGTAGGTATTTGAAGGCCCGAGCGGGGGATTGCCAAGGGGAGGGTAGCACGGGAAAATATACATTATTTCTCTCCTATCGTTTCACATGAAAGGTCATCCAACTCAATATTAATGTACTTTCCCTCGCTCTCTCTCCTAGTGTAGGTATAGGGAATGCCCGAGCGGGGGAGGGAATAAAATACCATCATTCAATCCTATCGTATCCCTAGCAGTCTCAATTGTTTCAATTCACTCTTTATCTTTGACTTTCACTCGCATAAAAAACCAAATTCAAGTGAACGTTCCCCGTCTCAGATTCTAAACTCTCTTCCCCGTCTCAGTCATCAGTCACTCGTACCTTCTGTTTCTTTCACGCTTGAGCGCTTGTTCCCCGTCTCATATTTTCTCTCTCGTTAGGGACACTCTCGATATCCGCAGCTCTTCAACATCTTTTCCATTCACGACTGCAGATACTGATTTTTTTTCCTTGGCTTCTGCGCGAGGGCATGTGTTAAGCATATAGCAGATACTGATCTTTATATGAGAGATGCTTAACAAAAGTCAGATCAAGACAAGCATAACAAGGGAAGCCCATATACAGAAAGAGGGGAAGGGGCCCCGGGACCCAAAGACACAAACAGAAATAGTACTTCAAACAGAAAGAATAAAGAAGATGCCAAGGAAGGAGTGATAACGACTCTGAGGTTCCTTAGTCAAATGTTAAGTCAATTATAAAGAAGATAGTCAGTCAGAGTTCAAGATAAGATAGTCAGATAGTCAGTACGTAAGTCAGAGTGAAAGAGAAGTACGAGAGTAAGTCTTGGAGGTTCTTTGAACCTGAACCCCTGATCTTAATTTAGGTTCTTTGCCAGATCTTGAGCCCCGGATAAAGAGGATAAAGAGGTGTGAGTCTGATCCTGCCTTTGAGGTTCCAACTATCTTATATTTGACTTTTATTTCTTTTCTTTTACTAAGATAGTACGTAAGTCAGAGTGAAAGAGAAGTACGAGAGTAAGGAAAGAGTGAAAGATAAGATAGATAGTCAGTCTTGGTCTGAAGCCAAGGAGCCAGAGTTTGATCCAGCCTTTGATAAGAGTGTGATCCCTCCTTTCATTTTCTAATCCAATAAGGAGGTTAAAAAGGAGGTTCTTTTCCCCAGATCTTAATTTAGGTTCTTTGAACCTGAACCCCTGATCTTGAGCCCCGGATAAAGAGGATAAAGAGGTCAGAGCCAGAGTCTTGCCTTTTCTAAGCCAAGGAGAGATAGTAAGATAGTCAGTCAGAGTTCAAGATAAGATAGAAAGGATATGAAATACAGTGTTGCTCGACCCCCCAAAGAAAATAAGGAGTGAATGGAAACATTCACGACGTTGCTGAGGTTGTTAAGGCTATAGTTAGCTCAGCAGCCGTTCATGGCAACTTATAATAAGATTCAGGTGCGGAGCCAGAAGGAATGCTTGCGTCAAGTACGAGTGAACCGCTTCTAATGCTTTAATGGCCAGTAGGGAGTCATCAAAGTAGGAGTCCATACACTTGCTAGCTAATACTGGATCGTATTAGACCCTTTTCCATTTCACTTCGTCCCTGTAGTCTCTCTCCTAAGGGATCCAATCCGAACTCCCGGATTCACTCTTTCAGCAGCCGTGCATTTGAGTTTGAACTCTTTCTCTTTCCATTAGTCCCGTACTTCTCACCTTTCCCTCTCCTTTCCTTAGCTTAGGTTTGAACTCCCTTCTGTTAATTCACTTAAGCATTCACTTACACCCTAGCACCTATTCTTTAGGTAGGAACGGAGTCTCTACTGCAAAGTGGAGGGAAAGAGAACGCGTACTCAAAACCTAGAACAGAAGAGGAATTCACTGAACTATTCAAAACTACGAAAGATCTGCCCATGGGTTCTGCCCTCGCGCGAGTTGGGGTTCTTTTGTCGGTTTGAGTTTGTTTACATCGAGTAGCTTGGAGTGGGGGTCTATGCGAGCAAGCTTTTTAAAGTTCCCGTGAGCACTTGAAGTTTTCCCAATACCCTTCCTACCGTGGAGTGCCTAAGAAGACTATCGAGACTACCAGGCATACTATAAGGTAAGGTGTCTACCGTCTCTGCCGTGCCACCTATCCTTTTCATAGAAGGTATTGTGCATGTCGGTCTTCGCCTGCCCCCGCGGCCTTTCAACTGTAAAGGCTTTCTAAACAAGCGTTTTCGTTTTTAAAATAGTAAATAGTGTTTCAATTCCCTCTATCGAGCCAGCCCAGTGTCTTTTTTAGAATAATCTTTCTGTGTAAAGCACAAGGCAAGCTATCAATCCAGACTTCCAAGAGTCAAGAGGAACGAGGGACGAGAGAAGCGACGTGCTCGTGTGCTCTTACCATAGGAAAGAGTAAATGGCGCCTGCCATTTACGTAATACTGAATTTGCTGCAGGGGTAGATCCTTTTCTTTCGTAGTTTTGAATCTTATTGCCATTCACGTAAGCTTAAGGAGTTAATGGCTTTGGGAAATACCATGCACTCTTGTTGCTGAGGGATTTAGACGTAGCATAGACATAGATCTTTCTTCCAGCGCATCTATCATCTGCATATCAAACATCAACATCATAGTCTATGGCAGGGGCAAGAGCAGTCTTATTTCAAATGGGCAGACCCCCCAGGAATTGAATCTATTCGTAAGGGAGTTCAAGGTATCTTCTTTTCGTGTAGTGGGTGGGACTTTAGGCCAGGAAGCTAGCTTGGGATATGGATACGGCAAGTTAGCTCTCCGGGTAAGAAAGAGATAGAAAGAAAGCAGTACTCTTTCTAAATAAGGTGCGCAAGGAATAGGCTTAGCTTAATAGGGTTTCATAGCGTGCTAAGGTGAGCTAATCTGGTTCTAGTGAAAGTTCCTTTTCAGCCATTTCTTCTCCTATTGCGAGCCTGTTAAGTTCTCAAATGACGGAGTGAGCAAGTGCGTTTGAAAGAAAGCTTCCATGGGACGGAGGATACTGGAACAAGGGGTTTGCATTCCCCCGTCGTTACCTCGGCCCTTTAATTTGAATGCCAAGCTAATGAGCTAATTGTGGCTCGAGCACTAGAAGTACTCTTCATCTTCGCCACGTCGTTATCACGTCGCCCCGTCGTTATCATTATAACAATTTCGGCCCAAGCAACTTCAATTTAGTAGTCGTGAATGGCGAACTTAATAGTGAGTCTAACTATCAAAAAAAAATGAATTCGGGAGGAAAAATTCAAATAAGGAGAAAGAGAAAGTCAAAGAAAGAATAAAGAACTTGAATGAAAAACAGAAACGGAGAAAGAGACACTCAAAAAGCACAGAAAAGTGCGAAAGAGAAGTCTCAAATTATTTGAATGAAAAACAGAAACTACAGAAGCGCTCAAGCGCTCTATTGGAAA
>JBBUKS010000066.1:729859-743622 GCA_038050645.1 Hedychium gardnerianum
GCCAGCATGACAAAAAGCACAGACTGGCTGCAAGGGCATTCGAAATGGAATGACCAAAGCATCGGTTGCTTCCACTTTGAAGCCTTCTTCGACCGACGATGTCCATCCCACATCCATGAAAGAAAGGATAGACACAGACCCATATCTCGTTGAAAGAAAGGATAGACAGACCTCTATATATCGTTGAAAGACCCCACGCATCAATCAGTAAGATCTCTCCTGGACATAGGAAGAAACGAGGGGAAAATGGAACTCCTCACTCTTCGGGAGCTCAACCAGGGGTAGATGAAGAGGAACGGATATTAGTAGCGCTTCGGTTCTAGCTCTTTCAGTCCTTTTGTTGTCCTCTGGCACAAAGAGAAGGCAGGCAAGTACCTCTTCCCGAGCTCATATGAGGAAAGCGGAAGGTATTTGAGCTCACAGCTGCGGGATCGGAAGAAGGGGCCAACCCCGGAATTATGATATGAAGCCTCCTGTTGGTTCTGCGTTCTTCTCGTGAATGGTTGTGGTGATCCGTAGCTTCTAGCAAAGCAGCCATAATACCGCTTCCGTACCCTTCTATCTTTCATTGAATGGATTGGGGAAGGAACCGAGGCAGCCCAAGCCCTTCTTTCCCGTGAAAGATCTTCCCCTTGCTAGACTGATGAGTCAAGAGTGGGCGAGCTATTCTCTTCCGGTATCCACTTGAATAAGCAGCAGCAGAAAAGAGGAAGACCATAGGAGGGACGACGGAAAGCTCTTTGGTATGAGTTATAGTCATATAATAATGAACTGCCTTCTTGAGTGTCTAACCGAGTTCATTATCATTATTCGGGCGTTTTCACTCTTGGTTAGCTTGGATAACGCTATCTTAATCAAATAACTCGGCACCCTCTCCTTATGTTTGAAGTGAAGAACGTATAAGGCAGCTGAATTCCAAGCTTTATCTTTTCGAGGCAGCGCAACTCTTGGAAATTAAAGGACAAGAGGCGCCTCATTAGTTTCTTTTTCTTTTCACGAGTACTTGGATTAGTAGCCTGCTGTAGCTGCTCTTTATCCGGGTTATAATAACTCATCAGGGCACGGAGCAACTATTATACGTCCTTTTCGCGTACTATTAACCATTCTCAGAAGGAAATCCTAGAACTTCCCGGGTAAGCTTCAACATGTCATTTCTCCCGATAAAGCTCCCATTCTCGAAGAGCAGCTAAGGACAGCTGGAACCCAAGGCGAGAAAGAAGAGAGTTATTGCCGGCACGCACAACACTAATCAGATTATGAGGAGACCACTAACCGTAGAGAGCTCAGGCTCGGGGTGGGGCTCAGCACCTTGCCCTTTCTGAGCTTGCATTCTCTCCCAAACTAGGGGGGTGGGAAGGATGCACACATTGTTCGAGCGCTTTTAGGGGGGTGAGGAGGGGCGTCTTCCACCTTGTCATGCAAGGCTGGAACCGCCCTTTTCCTAGGGAGGCCATAAGATGACTCCAAAAAGACCGATAGCACTCTGATGCCCTTTTCATTTTATTCGATTAGATGGCACCTTTTGAGTGTGTGTCGATCGGGGTTCGAGGTTCGAGTCGATTCGATAGCACTACTGCCCTAATCAGCACAATCCGTGCTTTTTTCTGTGTCGAAAGCTCTCCTATTGACGCATGCCCTTGGCCTTTCTCGCTCATATTTAGACAGCCTTTCCCTGACTGCATGATCCGTCGTCACTGTCTGGAGTCTATCCGCACATGATGGTGCTGACGGGACATGCTCGACTGAGAGGGTTGGCTCAAAAGGTCGGGACTCTCACTCCCTTGATTTTCCGCACTTGATGGCGCTTTCTTGGGCCTGTGGAAGAGGTACGACGGGCTCGACCCTTCCCTTGCCTTTCCAATCACTGCTACCCGCTTCGCTTTCCATCTTGCTTCACTACCTTCTTCCTATTAGTTAGCCCTCTCACTATACTATAATAGTTCGGGACTCATTCCAAGAGCAAGCAGTCTAAAGAGAAATCTTTCCTTAACGAGCTTGAAAAGCCGCGAAGGTACTATCTATACTATACGTGAATTAATGAATATACAAGTACCGCAGCAACTTATATTTTAGTAGTAAAGTTCATGGCTTTGGGCTACGAAACTACGAAAGATCTACTCCCTAAATTATTTAAATTAAAGCGATCCCAGCAACTAACTTGTAGTAGTAGAGTTCATGGCTATGAAAAACTAATACTACGAAAGATCTACCTATCAGCAACAAGAGTTCATGGCCCAAAGCCATTAACTCCTACTCCTTAAGCTAGCTGGCTGGCTGGCACCAGGTCGTGAATGTATACATTCACTCTTTCCAGGTCGTTCATGGTATATTTTGAATTCACGTATTATTCCATTTTCTAGGCCAAGAGGGAATGGAACAAATCCATTCCCTCCTTAAGCTAGCTAGCACCCCTAGAAAAGAAAATAATACGGGAATTCCATTCCCTCCTGGCCCCCCAAAGAAAATAAGGAGTGCATGGTATTTCCCAAAGCCATTCCCTCCAGCTAGCACCAAAGAGGGAATGGAATACCATTCCCTCCTGGCGCTGGAGGGAATGGGGGCCATTCACTCCCTCCAGGAGGGAATGGATTTGTTCCATTCCCTCTTTGGTGCTAGCTGGAGGGAATGTATACATTCACTCTTTCCAGGAGTGAATGGTCCTTTACCATTCACTCTTGGAGTTCATGGTATATTTTGAATTCACGTATTATTCCATTTTCTAGGCCAGGAGTGAATGGTCCTTTGCCATTCACTCTTGGAGTTCATGGCCATTCAAAACTACGAAAGATCTTACCCTAAATTATTTAAATTAAAGCGATCCCAGCAACAGTCTCTTATCTGAATGGACTATAAGACCGTAGTCGTGAATGGTTATAATAATCTCATACTAATGCAGGTGCCCCATTACTTAAAGTTGATGTTCGGGACGTAGAGTGAAAAGAATCCCTTATGAGTGCCTTTCACTTGAGCGACGGAGAAAGAGCAGCAGGCATACCTACGTCGTGAATGGAAAGAGTGAATTCCATTCACGACTGCAGCTGAAATACTGAACCCGCCTGGTTCGTACTGGGCCGACTTAAGGAATTGCCCGCTGGTGTCTGGTTATCGGAGTTTGGGAACAGAACAATAGACAGAACAGACGTGGAAGTAATCTCGGCTTGCGGAGGAACCCGGGCGACATGACCGATCAAAGACTCCTCCACTCAGATATTCCATATATCACATATGATAGATAGGAATATTCATTAAATACGATGAACTTTGCAAGATGCCAAATCAACATAGTAGCGAGACTCAATGTGCGGTGGAGGTTCGAGTCCTCTTCAAGGCAAGAAGGCAAGGAGAATGAGCTGAAAGAAGCATCCAGTCCAGAGACCACTTCTCTTCCCCTCGCGCGGAGACGAATTAGCTACTCTGGCGATGACTGCGAGTGAATAGAGTGAATTGCGCTGAGGCCTTCCTCGCTATTAGGTGTCTCTGTCTGAGGCGCTAGATCAGATCATGAGTTAATCTTGGACGCTATGATAATCTCTTCCCTATGATCCTTAAGCACAAACGATAGGCAATGCAGCTTTAGACTAAACGATAGGCAATGCAGCTAGAGCTAAGAGAAAGCTCAATGGGGGGACCGGAGCGAGCCCTACCTCTTCTTCCGCCTAGGAGGTTTCTTTGCGTAACGGACGGCAGCTACTATGGCAGCTACTATAGAGGAGAGGAAAGAAGGAGCCGAAGCATCCGAAGCGGCTATCCGAACAGTCGAATATCGGAATAGACTTGCATACCGTACGAGGCATACCGTACGAGTGAATCCAAGAGAGAGACCAAACGAACGTAGACGTTATAATCGTATCGCTCGCTTGGTGTGCCATCACGACTCTCTTAGCTTAGGCTTCACTCTCTTAGCTTAGGCTTAGTAGTCCCATACTTCTCTTAATGGAATCTCCGGCACCAGCTACTACTGATTGATATGAGTCCCGACAGTCCCGACCTAATGCAACATTGAGTCCCGACCTAAGACCAGCTACTACTAGTCCCGACCTAACGCAAGATTCGCTACGGGAAGAGATGAGACATTCATAGAAGTAGCTAAGCTAAGAAATCAATCCTTGTTCTGTTCGGCTTTCTCTGGCTCAATGATAAACTTCAATCAAATAGGTTCAGCTCCGCTCCGACCCTTCATACGATTAATCCGGCATGGGCAGAACATAAAGATTTTCGAGTACGAAAAGGCACGAAGACAAGAAGTGAAGAGATCATTGGACTCTGGACAAGAAGTATTGCATAGCTTAGTGAAGAGATCTGACTACGGACATCCGTTTTCCATTCCCGTCCTACCAAGCGAAACTTGTGGTTTAAGGTGTGGTGTGAAGCTATAACTCAAACCTCTCTCAGTCGGCTACTCAAACTCATTAGTGGCATCGTACTCCAACTCTCATTCTATAGTACTCGAGCGTACTACGTCGTCTTCTGTCTCGCTCTCTTATTCTCTTTCTGTCTGTGTTCTGTCTCTTTCGTGTTGTGTACTTACATTGCTTTTCTTAGTACCACTCTAGATCTTCCATCACACTTAATACTTCCCGTGAAAGATACATTCAATTCTGACTAGGTACCTGTGAAAGATACATTCAATTCCGGCTCTAGTTGCCTGCCCAGATCATTCTCCCCATGTTCTATCTGCTTCAATGGAATGAAAAGAGGTGCAAGTGCATTGAATACTTAACTAGTAGAGGAACTTGGTTCTCATGAGATTCTTCTTCCCGCATTTCGCCATGACGCGCTTGCTCACCTCGACCTATGCCGCTAAGGAAAGGAGTCTAAGGCTAAGCTTTCAAAAAGCAGTCGTTCATGGAAAGACTTTAGCTGCATTTAGCTGCAGTTGTGAATGTCCCAAAGCCATGAACATAGAGATTCAATACTATGAAAGATCTAATCCCTACCCTAAATTACGCTAAAGTGAGCATCCCCATACCTCTCCCTAAATTATGGTATTATAATGCCTCCCTGAATAGAATGTTGGCCCTCTCGCATATGCTCGAGCGCGTTATTATCACTCATAGCAATAAGAGTGAATGGTATTTCCCAAAGAAATGCCATGAATGACTATCCGAAAGCTGAAGGGAATGAGTAGAATGAATGGCCCAAAGCCATTCATGACTGGCGCTGGGAGTCTAAATGGTATTTCCCCAAAGGAAATTCCATTGTATACTTTCCGACGGGCCATTCAAAACTATGAAAGTGAAAGGATCTACTAACAACAAATGGATACAAGATACTACAAATAGACTCTCTCTCCCCCCCAACTAGCACCAGGTCGTGAATGTATGCATTCACTCTTTCCAAGAGTTCATGGAATAAAGCCATGAACTCCTTAAGCTGGAGGGAATGAAAAAGATTTTTTGGCAAAAAGAATATTACCATTACTCCAACCTTAATTGTAAAACGAGCCTAACTAAATATTTCGTATATCTCCCTAACTATAAAATGATCCCTCAACTATTTAAGTAGTCGGCCCTAGTTAGCACCGGGTCGTGAATGTATACATTCACTCTTGGAAAGAGTTCATGGTATATTTTTCCCAAAGCAATGCCATGAACTACTATCCGAGCGCTAGAGGGAATGACTTTAGGAAATACCATGCACTCTAACCCAGAACCAAGAGTTCATGGCCCAAATCCATTAACTCCTTAAGTTGGAGGGAATGAAAAAGATTTTTTGGGAAAAAGAATATTACCATAACTCTCCAGTCGAAATACGCCTATCTTTTATACAATCTCCCTAATATCAACTATAAAACGATCCCCAACACCAAGAGTGCATGGTAATATTATTTTTCCCAAAGAGTAGTTCATGGCCCAAAGAAATACCAAGCTACTCCCTCCAGTTAGCTGGCACCAGGTCGTTCGTGGTATATTTTCCATTCACTCTTTCCAAGTCGTTCATGTATACATTCACTCCCTCCAGGAGTTCATGGATTTGTTCCATTCACTCTTGGAAAGAGTTCACGTATACAATCACAACCTGGTGCTAGCCTAGAAAAAGAATATTACCATAACGACTATCCAAGAAAGAGTTCATGGATACATGAACGTAATACTAAAACCAGCTAGTAGTAAAGTCAGGAATTGCAATAAGATTGATCTACCAACTATTGAAGTAGTCGGAAATACCCTCTCCTTATCAATCGAAATACGCCTATCTTTTATACAATCTCCCTAAATTATTTAAATTAAAAGTGATCCCAATAACTTAAATAGTCAAAAATACCCTCTAGCAAACGCTCGAGCCTATCAGGGGACCAAGAGTTCATGGAACAAAGCCATTCACTCCTTAAGCTGGATGTCATGACATTTTTTTGGGAAATACCATGAACTCTAACCTTAGCAGTCAAGACTAACTAAATATTTCGTATATCTCCCTTACTATAGTTATTGCGATCCCTCAACTATATTAGTCTTATAGTTGGCCCAAGCAACAAGAGTTAATGGCTTTGGGCCATTAACTCCTTAAGCTGGAGTGAATGGAAACAACTTCAAAATAGAAACTATGAAAGATCTATCCCTATCCTTACCCTTAGCAATCGAAATATGCTTATCTTTTATACCCTTTCGCATGCGCTCGAGCCTATCCGGTCATATATCTCCCTTACTATAAAATGATCCCTCAACTATATTAGTCTTGTAGTCAGCCCAAGAACCAAGAGTTCATGGCCCAAAGCCATTAACTCCTAGAGGGAGTGAATGTATGTATACATGAACGACTTGGAAAGAGTGAATGGAATACCATGAACGACCTAGTGCTAGCTAGCTGGAGGGAGTAGTTTGGCTTTGGGCCATGAACTCTAACCTTATCAGTCGAGCCTATCGGGAATACCCTAACTTCAAAATGAGCCATCCTTTCTTATCTTAATTAGTAAGTCGGCCCTAACTTTAAAATGAGTCATCTAAAGATGCCCTAAATTATGGTAAAGCGAGCCTATCCACAATCAAATCAAAGGGGATACTCTTTCCCTCTCGCATACGCTCGAGCCTATCTTGTATACCCTATCAGTCAAGCCCTCCTTACACATGGCCCTCTTGCATATGCTCGAGCTATCATCGTCGTTGTCACTCATTCCTCACTTTCTTTTGATCCCGTCTCATATTTTCTCACTCGACCCTTCCATTTACGACTATCTGATGGCTTACAACCAATACTATGAACTCTACCGCTCTCCCTCTCGCATATACGCTAGAGCTATTTCATACCCTAGCACCAAGAGTGCATGGTATTTCCTAAAGAAATGTCATTCACTCCTAGAAAGAGTTCATGGATACATGAACATAATACTATAACCAGCTAGTTGGAGGTCATGGCATTTTTTAGGAAATAGTATGCACTCTAACCCTTATGGTTGATCTCGTCGTTACCTTGGGCCTCAGCAATTACAGTATTGCATGAATGGCCATAGTGATTCAAAACTATGAAATAAAAGGATCTACCCCTGCAAAAAATTCAGTATTATGTAAATGGTGTACCATTGACTCTTTCCTTATGGCATTTCAAGCTGTTTCATAGCCTCAGCAACAGTCGTTCATTCTATCCATTCTCAGACATTCAATTTCTATTACAGTTAACGTTATCTACCCCATCTCATATTTTGTCACATATTCGGACTTCCACGATTTCATTATTGCGTGAATTATGAAACTACGTAAGATCTGCCCCTTACTTTAAAATGAGCTATTTGAATTCAACAATCTCCCTAAATAGAAGAAGATGGAAAGGGCCAAGGAGAACAAAGAAAGAAGGAGGGATAACAACATGGAAGATTGCTCGAAATCAAGTTAGGTCCGAGTGATAAATTCATTAGGGAGAGAAAATAGGCACTTGCTCTCGCACCTTTCCCGAACAGTCCTTTCACCCTTAAGTTGATGCATGTGTTTAACAAATGGACAACTTCTATTTAAATCGTTCACATGTGGCACAACCCGACTTCTCCTTCTATCATTCAGGACTAAGACTAAGAAGTACTCTGACTATTAAAAGAAGCGAACAAATGACATTAAAAACAACCCGTC
Organism: Hedychium gardnerianum; assembly: GCA_038050645.1. Taxonomy (NCBI): domain Eukaryota; kingdom Viridiplantae; phylum Streptophyta; class Magnoliopsida; order Zingiberales; family Zingiberaceae; genus Hedychium; species Hedychium gardnerianum. The sequence goes on from JBBUKS010000066.1 coordinate 737,917, forward strand.
AACGTCGCTATCGCTCGTACTGCTCCGTGGGCTTTATCGGTTGTCCAAAAAGCAAGTCCTTGCAGATCTGAGGCTATTCAATTATTTCTCCCTTACTAAGAGTGCTTGTGCCCCGTTCTTTCTTTCATGCTTTTGCCCCGTCTCATACTTTCTCACTCGTCCCTTTCCTTCCTCGCACTCATGGAACACAAAGAATCCAATATCTATCTCCATCCTCGCATTCCGGTAAAAGAAAGAATCTCGGTTTTCATTATTGCATTCACTTCAACTACAGTCCTTTTACCCTCTATCAGTTCGAGTTGCATATGTTAAGCATATAGTTTCTTCGACTTGAGTATTAATACCTTTCGAGCTTTAAAGAAAGGATATGAGGCTATTCAATTATTCCTCCCTTACTAAGAGCGTTTGTGCCCCGTCTCATATTTGATCACAATAAATCAGCCCAAACAAAAGACTCTCTCTCACCTTCGGGATGGCTAAAATCACTATAACTAAATCTGCCTCGCACCTTCATTCACGCAATACTGTAATTGCTTATTTTTAGCCATTCACTCTTTTTTCCTTTCTCTGGCATCAAGGTACGAGCATCACGACGTGATAAATTTGCATATGCTCGTAGCAGCCGACGTGTCATTCTCATTTACAACGATTAACTTAACAGTATTATTGCATTCATGGCTAATAGTAGAAGTCATGAATGAAAGTATATTCATATCCATGTTGTGGGACAACAGTAGCTACTATCGAAAGAGCACTTTTTTCTTTATATACTTGTTCATCACATCATGGTACTAAAATAGTGATTTTTGCCCTTCCATTCACGCTGTTAATTGCGGTTGGGATGAGTGATAATACTAGTGACGTGGAACCGAATCCTTACATAGTGGGATGTAGGCTTCAATTCTCACAGAGAAGGAGAAGAGAAAGAAAGAACTAGCCCCTCATTGAGCTCCTTTGATTCAAGTCTTTTCTTGGGCTAGTTCGCTCTTGATAGGGACCCGTGATGCCTAGAAAATAGAGGGAAGGGGCAAGAAGAAAGTGACTCCGAGCTCCCAGGGTAGGTAGGGCAAGGAGAAGTAGAACTCCCGACCTCGGCACAGGCAAGGATGAGGGGTCAGTCTCTAATCTCGGCCATGAACTTCCTTCAGGCTCAGGCCTTGTAGTGTCGGCCGCCCACTCTTCGGTTTGAGATTCACTGCTATAGGAGAGGTAGTTTGAGATTCACTACTATAGAGGAAGGTCCTCAATCTCGATCTTCGAGAGATTTTCGAGAGCATGATCGGTCGGCTCAGTCTCTATAGCTTGGCAACTCCGGTCTCTTCTGCAAGTCATCTCAAGTCACCTTCCAATGCATGAAAAGAAGAAAAAACAAAATAAAATAAAGAAAAGAACTGACGATCTCGTGAAATATAGTTCCAGGAGCGACGATTAGATATAATTATGGTAATGAATACTAGCAAAGTTGAGCTTTGCGAAATCTTTGCAAACCAAGGGCTTAGTTGATATGATGAGTTAGCCCTAGCCCTTCTATCTTTCCCCTGACCATGACTTGCACGTTCAATGAAGCTTCACCCAACCATTCTCTTATATAAGACAACTGATCCGAGCATTAGATCTTGGTTTGCATTGCACAGATCACACATAGCTTGACTTTGCTGAACCAAACTCTAACTCCCGAGCTAGACTAGAACTAAACTAGCATGATTGGAAGGGAACCGAGCCCTCTCATCTATCACTGCCTAGGGGATAGAGCTACGTGGGATTCTTCGACTTCCGTATAGGTCGAGCTCACAAAAGAAGCTCTCTCACGTCGGGCTCATATTCATGCTACTATAGTTTTGGTCTTGAGATTGCCTTATGATTAGATTATTGACAAGATAAAATCAATAGAAAGGATCTCCTCATTGACTGCTAAAAATGAGTGAGAAGAGAGATGAGAAGAGAGACAAGCTCTTATATTATAGCTTCAAGCTTCACTCTCTATACTACACACCTTCTCTCTGAATGGCATGCGAGTGAGATGACCATAATGAATCATACTCGAACTTGAATGAATCGCCCTCCCTTGGCATCGCTGTCACTCGCTCCTACCAAACCCTCATAGCCCATTTGATTGATCTTTCTTTCCCCTTCTTCTTCTCTTTGTGAGCGCTTTTTCTTACTGGGTCTCAGATCACTGATTCACAAGGATGACTGGCAGTCACACCTACTATAAAATATAAAAGAGCTCTTCTCTCTGGCAAAGTTCACTATGGTGCCATTGACATTGGGGTTAGGTATGTCTTTGGCGGGTCTGTGTCGTTTCACTCGCCCTTCTTCTTTCTTGGATTGATCCTATCCTACAACTGATCCCATCCTCACCTCGGGAGCATCTCCCCTCACCAGACTTTTGTAGCTCACTCATTCACGAGCTCCCCTCCTTTGTGAACTACAAAGAAAGTCACATTGGTCAAAATGGATTGCGAAATGAGATCACTTCCAGCTCTTGGTCGTCACTACTCCCTATATTGCTATTAAAGAGGATTCAGCCTGGCACTAGCATATTCTTTTAGAGCCGAGCACTCTTCACGGCTTGCTAAAGAATGAGTTTTCGTTTGAGAACCGAGCTCTCTTCACGACTTGCAACCTGTCTTCTTTCTCTATCTTTTGTTTACTTGAACGAAGATCTTCTCGACTGAGCAACATTCTCTCTTTGATTGGGTGTTTGCAAAGATTTCATTTCACAAGCTTTAAAGGAGTTGCTTGCTTGTAGAGATTGGCGTACAGATTGGAATGGAAAACAATGGATTGCAATAAAAGCGACTTCTTTTCTCGTCGTTTGACGAAGCCCCTTTCACTCAGTCGAGCGACACCATCTATAGCACTAGACCTCAACTCCCGACTCAGATCATTGATGTGCATAGATTATATATCATTTTATCTATTGTTTGACGCACATCTTCTTATATTTTATTGACATGATATATACTATCGCACCTCATTTTATTATGTTATCATATTTTTTACTCCATATTGTTCGAAGATTTGCTCCTCTTGTATTTTCATCTACAAAATGTGTTTCGTAGCTAAACAAAACTTCTATAGAGAGAAAAATAGTACAATAGAGTAGAAAGTAGAGCAAGAAGCCAGAAAAAACCTAGCAGTGTCTCCAAGACACGACCATGTTCAAGGCGTGCCTCAAGAGCAGTAGGAGCTCAAGGCACGACCGTGTCACCTAGACACGGTTGTGTGTCATCTGTGAAGAGATACTAGGCACAACTATGTCTCCTAGACAAAACCATATGACAAGTCTGGGCAAACTCAAGGCACGACCGTGTCTCAAAGACACGACCGTGTGATCCTGACAGTCCTTCCTCAGCACTGGATTGTGTCTCCTAGACACTGCCATGCCTCCTACCACCACAACCTCAAGACATGGCCCTGTGCCATGAGTGACCTAGGTCGTCCCTCACTAGTATAAAAGGGGTCTTTTTCCCTTTCTTAAAGGGGGGTGGTTTTTCCCTTCAGCGATCTCTCCGGCGATTCGTGGCGGATTTCTTCGATCTATCATCATCCAAGGAAGGAGAAGACTTCCAAAGACCAAGACTTGAATCGGCTAAACATTCCTTCCCTCTTCCTCTTTGATTTGGGCTTGAATGTTTAATTTCATGTCTTTGTGTTTTCTTCCCCTTTTTATGAAGTAGATCTCGTGTATTCTAGGATTAGGGAGTATATATGATGTGTGGATGATGTATGAACTATGTATATACCAATTTCCTAATTTCTATGAGATGTTAATCTTGTGCTATGTGTATTGTGCATTGTGCATTTTTGACGAAATGTGTATGAGAATGATGCATGTAGATCTAGGGTTTTAATTCTATGTTAAGGTTGCTACTAGACTGGATAATTAGGAGATCCTTAGTGACAAAGGATTCTCATTCAATCGAACACTTGTGCCCTTAGTGATAGAGGGAATCGACACATATTCCATTTTATAGAGTTAAAAGACCTTGACATAGGAGTTTACCTTTGTTAATAAGAGTAATGTTGAGAATTAGGTGATGATCATGTTATAGGGACATTATCTAACATCATAATGAAACCGAAAGCCTATAATCACTCCCCAAACCAATCCTCACACATAACTTGGACCTAGATCTCTCTCTCTCTCTCTTATGTTCACAAACTCAAAATTCGGTTAGTCTAGCTTACTTTTTTACCAAATCACTAGTGCTTAGTCCACAATCCCTGTGGGTTCGATATCTTTTATTACTTAATGATATTACTGTGCACTTACAGTACGACAATAAGTTTTTGGCGTCGTTGCCGGGGATTGTTCAAGATTAACATTAGTGATTAGTGATTTAGTTAGCCTAGAGAATTTTTCTTTTTGTTAATAAACATTTTCATTTTATTTACTTGTGAATAGTTATTTTTGCTCATATATAGATAATCCAAAAATGTTGTAATTTGATTTTATATATCACATTTCATTCTTGTTTCCCAGTTTCTCTTCATAATAATCTTCACCATGGTACACAAACCTTTGAAGGAATATGCAGCTCCAAAATCGGCAAGAGAATTAAGTCTCATTGTTCCTCCACAAATACAAGCTCACAATTTTATGTTAAAGCCTGCATTTATTTCCAAAATTCAAGAGGTCTAGTTTAGTAGGTCAGAAGTTGAAAATCCTTACCTATATCTTATGGAATTCTTCAGTTATTGTAGTACAATAAAATATAAAAGGATTTCCACATATGCTATTCTATTATTGGCCTTCCCCTTCAGTCTCAGAGGTACAACCAAAACTTACTTAAACACTCTGTCTCCTAAAAGTATTACTACTTGGGAAGAAATAGAGCAGAAATTTTTGATCAAGTACTTTCCACCAAGAAAGACTACCGAATTGAGGAATCAAATTTTAAACTTTGAGCAAGAAGATGAAGAGTGATTGTGCCAAGCATGGGATAGATACTTTACCTTGCTTCAGCAATGTCCACATCATGGATTGTAAGAAATGTTGATCATTGACATATTTTATATTGGGTTGTCATCCCTGAACAAGACTTAGTTGGATTTAGCTATAGGATGTTCTCTTATGAATAGAAGTATGAGGGAAGCACATGATTTGATCGAAAGGGTGGTAACAAACATCAATGATTGGCCAAGAGAAAATTTGATAACTCCTTCACTATAAATCTCCAAAATACAAAATAAGGAGTCATATTTAAGCTTGGAACAACATGATAACAAAGAGGAGAACTTTCCATCTTGGTGTGGTAGGACCCTAAGCCAAATGATGAATGAATCAATTATATTAGTTGAGATGAAATATGAAAGTAATTGCAAAGGAGCTTTATGAAAAGAAGAAGATATACTTGAAAACGTGTTTCAACACGTTTTAGAAGACCAGCAAGGGACAAACTTAATCTATGAAAAGTATGGGTTTTAAAATGATGAGTTTGAAGAAATTGAGCAAGACCTAGATGAAGTTCATGGCATAACTCCATATTATGAACAAATAAGGGCATTGGAATGTACTTTAGCTGAACAAGAAATTAGGCCACCCCAGGTTGAACTCAAGCCTTTACACTCTAATCTTATATATGAATTTCTTGGGCCAAATTCTATATTTCTAGTGATTGTCAATGCAAACCTGAATGAAATAGAGACAAGAAAATTAATCAGAGAACTGAGTTTGCATAGGAAGATAATTGGATATAC
>JBBUKS010000066.1:751270-768874 GCA_038050645.1 Hedychium gardnerianum
GAGTTCATTAACGTCGTTCGAGGCATATGCTCTGGCTGCTGTTCCTGGCGTAGCACCAGTTGTTTAAAGTATTCGTTCGGGACACGTCGCTGTCGCTCGTACCTTAAGATTCAGAGTGATAGGCAACAACTCAAATTACAGTCTCATGAGCAACTCCGGCCGTTCTTGCTTCTCTACCCGCTGCTGAGCCAGCTTATCAAATTCTTTGTCCCTATAGCTTTCGCTCGAGCCTATTCTAACACTCCTTTTCAGTCGTACCTTTGCTTTTTCTTCTGCTTGATAGATTCTGTGTGTCAGGTTAATCAGGTGAGAAAGAAAGAAGAGAAAGAGAGGTGCGAGGGAAGAGAGAAGCTAAGTGAGGGAATGACGGGACTAGAAAAATATACAGGTGCACTTACGAGCTCAGGAGAGGGTGAAGGAGTTAGAGTTCCTTCTGTTCCTTCTGTTCATGGTTTTTTGTACGTATTTAATGTTGAAGCAAATGCCCGGGGTTAAAAAGAAGAGTTCAGAGAAAGCTTAAAAGAGGGCAACGGCAACGGCAAAAGGCTAAAGGGTGGTACGCTCCCTATGAAGCTTTTCTTTCAATAGTAGTTGACCCTTTGCAAGAGTACGGGATTCATTTGAGGAGGATAGGGATGATGAGAGATAAGTTTAAAAAAGCCTACGCTAGCTCAGCTGCAGTCCTTTTCAGCTCTTCTTTTCCGGACTTCAAGGACTCCACCTGCGTACGAGGGAAAGATAAGAGACTGAGATGGTTATATGCCATATATAAATTATACTCTCTCCGCGGTAGGCAATGAAGATCAAAGGCTGCAGCTCCTGTTGTTGTTTCCGGTTTGATAGTTTTTTCTTTCCTTTCCGGTTCGGTAGCAGCGGGGTTAGAGTTCTTAAGAGGCTTCGCTCCTTATTTACGCTCGACCATTGGGTGAAAGGAACGAGTGAACTATCATTATAAGTTATATTGCCGGCAGCTGCTCAATATGGGTTCAATTCAATAAGGCACCGCACCTGTTGAAAGAGATTCCATTAACAGATAAAGAGTGAGTTCATGGAAAGAGTCCTGTTGTTTATGCCTTTACTATATTAGCAGCAGTAGCTTCAGTTGTCCTAGCACCTGTGTTTGAGGAGAATTGAAATAGCCTATCTTTTCCCGTAGGTGGGAATTAGGGAAGGTCCTATTCCACTATAGGATTAGCTTCTACGGACTCGGGCTCGGGACTCAAAGAAGCTGGTGCCTGTGTTTTTATCCTCAGGCTAGGCACCAGTTGGCGTAGCTCCTTTAGCAACAGGTAAAGAATCAAACAAGATGCCGTTCATGGCAACTTATAATCAACTTCAGGAATTCTCAACTCAAGAAGCTGCTGCTGCAGTTCGCCGGAAAGAAAGAAGGTAGGCACTTTTTATATTGAGTTGCAGGATAGGGGTAGCTTAATTCGGGTTTGAGGCTCAGAAGTCAAGGGCCGAGTGAGAACGACGGGGGGAATACACTCGACTTATCGGATACGCGGGAGAAGAGAGGAACGAACAACCTTTTACGCTCGGTAGCTCGACTTTGAGGAGTGGACAAGATTCATTATAAAGCTTGTACCCGGGAATCCTTACGAGTTCTGTTCCAATTCGAGTTCAGTGATCAGGCGTAGCACCTATAGTTCGCCGGGACGAGGACAATAACTCAAATGATTAAGAGGGCTCGAGCAACGGGGAGGGACGAATAAAGACCATCTTTCACCTACGATTAAGCTTATGAAACGCAAGCTGCAACGGAAAGCAGCTACTTAAGCAACCGGAACTGATTTAACTCGTCTAGCTACTGGAATGAAAGTAGCGGAGCCAGCAGCAACAGGAACAGATTAAACCAAGGAGCCGGATCTTATCCTTGAAGTTGAGCTAGTAGCTAGCCCGAGATTTGAGTCCGGAAAAGAAGAGGGCCGGAGGGCTCGCTTTAAAGTTAGGGCCAAGTGTAACGACGGGATCGCTTTAAGTTAGTATGGCAGGGTAAGAGTGAATGGCCCGTAGAGGGAATGGCTCAGAGCCATTCACTCGTAGGGAAATACCATGCACTCTAACCTTAATCAGTCGAGCCTATCGGGGATACCCTCACTATTCTAATTGGCACTCCCGAGCCAGACTATACTTCCGGACCTCGCTTTCGTTTCGTGCTCTCGTCGGCTGCTTTCCTTTGAATCTTCTAGGCATAGCAAGAAATCTCTCTTCCGGCCCAGTTGAACTTGAACTGAAGCTCTCTCCCTTTGCTTGCATTCCCTTTGGCTAGGCTTGCGGGTTCGGGTCTCTGATTCGATCTTCGCGGAGTCACTCTGCGTTCTAAGGTCGGCTCATCTTCCTTTGACCTCCGTACAAGAACCTTTGATCTCTTTCTCGCTGCTGGTCCTATCAATCAGTGCTCGCGAATGGGCCTTGTTCTCATAACTCCAACTTTATATAATAAAAAGGTTTTTGGTGGGCTCTCCTTTCACTAATAAAAGAAAAAGTCGGCTCCTCGCTGCGTCACGGGAAGAAGATCTTCGCTCGTCTAATCACAGCTTCGCACCTCTCCTTTCCCATTCATTCTTTTCATTCTTCTGCTCCTTGGCAGTGTGTTCAGTGGCTAGCAAGCATTTGTGGAGGAAGTAGATATCAACCATTGTTGTCTTGGGAGTGGACCGAATCGAACCCGTGCCAATGAACTTTGATTCGTCAACGAGAGCTTCCGACCACACCCAACAAGAAAAGAAGGCTTGCCTCGGTCCTGCTCCACTGGTCCTATTGTTGGATTAGTCCACCTCCTCTACTTGGATTGGATTAGTCTACCGGAGCTACTTCCGCTCACTGACTCCCTGGGACTATCATCTTTCGTAGCCTTGCCTTGTGAGGGAGCTGCACTTGGACTATGATCTCTGAGTCCGGCTTCTCTGGCTTGAGTTTAGTGCAAAGGATAGGTGCCCTAACCAATCAACTGAAGCTCGTGCTTGGCCTACTTTCACTATAAATGCTTATATAATAGTAGTCATTGGCCTAACGAACGAATAAACTGATTCAAGGCATGCTCGTGAGCTCCTGCTTTGGATTCTAAAGCCCAACTTAGCCTCCTTCCGTGCCTACTGCTGATTGGACCGGAACAGAGACGAAACGAACTCATTCTTATTAAAAGAAAAGGTTTTCTTTGGATTGCTTCAATTGCGGATTGCTTCGATATAGCTGCCGCTCCTCTTCCCCGACTCCTACCCTCACTCAACTCATTCTTACGATCTAATGGATGGCTTCAGATGGATCGCTTCAATAGGATTAGGAGAAATGGTAAAGCAGCGGTTTAGTGATTGCAAAGAATCTTTGCGGATTGCTTCAACCCAAAGATTTCGCTTCGAAAGGATTGCTTTGATCGCGCTCCGCACCTTCCATTCTTCTTTCTTGGCCCTGACCCCCTATCCCATACTTCCCATGAGCACTGAGAGGGTAGAATCCCATTCATCGACTTACGAGTACGAGACTGACTTTCACTATGACTTGAACAAAGATCTTGTCGGCTGATTCTTCTTTCAGCGTCGCTACCTCGTCTATCAGATAGATACTGAGCCTGGTCTTTCCTTCTTGAAGAGACTGAGCCAGGTTACCGGACTGAGGATAGTTAGCGGACCCATTCTCCCACCTCCTTTCCGATCCGGGGCTTATTCTCCGATGCCGTCGCTTCGCAACTTTTCTTTGCTGAGTTGACTCGTCCTTTCCTTTTCACTTTGCTTTGCTGCTTTCCTTTTCTTCTTCGTCGGTCGGCTGCGCAACAAAACTACGAAAGATCTTCTCAGGCGGGCCAATCAATAGCCATAGCCCTTCTCACTCGACTCGCAGGGACACCGAGGAAAAGAAGATGAATAGGCATGCTCCGTTCTGGTCTAGCTCAGTTCCCATAGAGTCTCCTACCTATGGTCTAGCATACATACCTAGAGTGTCCTACCTATCCGCGTAACTTCTCTCTTCCCCGCTCCGGCAAAGTTGAGCTATGCGACTTCAAAGCAAATCAGTTCCATGACTTATTAGGCTCGACTAGATAATGACTTATTAGGCTCTAAACTCCTAGATATAATTGAAGTAATGAACGTGGGAATCGACCCACTCTTCTCCCTTTGCACTGCCCAAAGCTACTTGTCCTACGCCTGGGACTTGAGGAAGGTCCTCCGCCTGCCCTAACGACTGATGAAAGGGCTACGTCCGCACCTATCTAATCAACTGGTCTCTTGGTCTCCTACCTAAGTCTACCTTTACTCGTTCGCTCGCTTCGCACCTTTACTCGTTCGCAGCCTCTGCCAGAGCTAGAGAGATCGATCTATTGAAATGAGCTCTTCAGTCGACGGAGCAAGAGCTTCCTCCGCTGATTCCTCTTGGGGAGGAGTTCTGTCCTCTGCCTTCTCTGCCCGGCTCTTGTTCTCTGCCTTGGGGAAGCAATTCTGTCTCTTAGGCACGGCACTGGTCTTGGGGAAGAACTCCCTGGGCCGGATGTCCCCCTAACTCAGCCAACTAAACCCGGTCGAACTCTGCGTCACTCCCGTTCGCTCCTCACGAATCTCATTTGAACGGAGCACCTTCCTCTGCCTCAGAGCACCATCATGAATCGACCTCTCCACTTTCTATTGATATGAGTTCAGTTCTCTCGCTTGATATGAGTTCAGTTCTCTCGCTAACTTAACTCCCCGCTTACTTTAGTTGAGTGCAGGTCCGTCGCAGTTGCTTTATCGAGAAAGATCTCCGGAGGGCTTGGTCAAGAGTAGTGAGTCATGAACTGCTTAATGATATGATGATTCCCGAGCTTCAGACGTTCAGATGAGGATTGGAACGAAGCCGAGTGAGGTGAGGGAGCTGCACTTGCCTGTGTGTGATCTCGCTGAGGGTCGAAGCTTTATTTTGGCCCAAGCCCCACACCCGTGACGAGCTAAACTCAGATCTTGTCTGATTGCTTTCTCGCTAATTCTTCCATCTTACTCAACTGAAGCTCGTGCTTGGCCTACTTGAACTAGATTTAGAACTACTTGAACTATAAATATACGAGTACTTTCACTATCCTATTGGAGTCGGCTCTCCTACCTACTCTTGTCTACTTCCTATTGACTGGGCTCGCCTGCTCCTTCTGACAGTGCTCAGGTGCTCTGCTCTAGCCTAGTTGTGCTCATCCCGACCTAATCAGTTGCGGACTGCTTCAGATGGATTGCTTCGATTGCTGCATACGGCGACTAGATATCAAAATAGTTAACCGCGTAGTGAGGCAATCTACGCTACTTCGCTTTGCAGGGCAGAGCAAGACTTGAACTCTTGTTCGCTGACCATCAAACTGATCCGAGCTCACCTCCCCCAGCCCAAGAAGAGGTCATTGCTTGCAGCCCCTCGCGAGCGCTACTACTCTAATTATAGAATGGAATTAAAGGAATGGAATGAAAAGTAATTAAAGGAATGGAATGAAAAGACTTCGCTCCGTTCCCCACTTCTCTTCCTCTCTAGTTGAACAACAGGTTGTCTCCCTCTCCAGGTTATAGGCGCGTGACAGAGCTTGAGCTTCTCCCTATACTGGGAGAGCTTCTCCGGCATAGCTGCTTTTCTTTTCTCCACATTCCTTAGCCTCGTCACCGACTCGTCTTTCCTCAACTCTCCTAAGACTAGAATGATCATTGGCATGCTAAGGTCAGATTGGCATGCATTTGACTAGAACTCCCCGGCCGAGCTTCTATTGGACCGGCTCCAGTCGCTCCCCTAGCATCTTTCTTCTCAGAACGGTAGTTATAGTGACCTTCTTATTCTATTATAATAAAGTCAAGTAAGTAGCATGTTTATCCGAATAGACGTGGCATAGGAGCACCACTACTGGGGCCTTCTCAGTCGCACCTTTCATTCATCAAGCTCTTTGAGGAGGAGGTGGAGGTCCTCATTCTATCTGCTTCCCTGGGAGTCAGAAGTCCTTATAATAGTTCTTCGTCAAGCGGTGGGCTTTCGGACCGGAATCGAACCCGCAGTCTTGTCTTCAGGTCATGAGCCTGATGAGTTTACCCATTACGGAACCCCGCTTCTGAGCCATTCTTTCTCTCTGTCCTTCTTCTACCATCAATAGAATAGTCCTAATATTGCTAAAAAGAGTCCTCAGCAAGCAAGCTATCTACGCTCTCCCGACCTCTCATCCCCGACCTCCACTCTGACTAGCCGAGCCTGATTAACCAACTAGGCCCGAGCGAAGACCTTTCTAGTGCTCTCTGCCACGTGACCGACTACCGCTCCTGCTCTTAGTGCTCACCAACTACAGCTCCTCCGCGTGCGCTTCGCTCCTTGAACTCAGATAATTGGCAACTCCTTTATCAGAGCTATATTATATTACTTGATTGGCTCACCGTAGCCAGCCCAAGAAGACGGAAGACTCCCCGCGTCACTCTGTTCGCACCTTCTGATCCCGAGCCGAGCCTATCTGACCTATCTGATCTACCTGGGTGTGGGTACGGGTTAAGGAAGTGAGATCCATGACTCGAACCCGAAGACTCCACTCTTGAATCGATCCCCGAAACCCAACTATGATCATTTTCACTCCGCCGAACCGAATAAATAAATTACTAGAGCGCACTCGTGACACGTTCACTGAATGAAAAGATGATTCGACTGAGCTAGGGATGAACTGCCTGGAGTGAAGGTCCAGCACCCGAACTATCTTATCTATTATTACTGACTTCAAACTGACTTCATTATCTATGAAAACTTAGCTAGTCGATCAGAGTGAGAAGGGCAGGCGATCAGAACTTGACAAATCAACTGAGAAATGGGAAGCGAGCGCAACTACTTTCTTCATATATAAAGAGAAAGTAATGAATCGGCTAAAGGAAAGGAATTCAACTGAGCTTGCCAAAGCTGACGAACCCATGTCGCAGTCCCGACCGCTACGTGGGGAGAATGAAACCTCCGACTGCTCATCTTGAACGGAACGGAACGAGCTCCCTGATCACTAGTCAGCCACTATTGGTATTGAATTGACTGAAGTCAGCCACTAGCCACCACTCCACTATTGGTATTGATTGGCATGCAAGAGAATCAGCTTGAGCAAGATCAATAATACAGATAAATCCAAGGTTATCAACATCTATCCTATCTGAGACTCGAGGAAGCATTTCTTATCCGGTAGGAGGAGGCTAGGAAGCTCTCTTCGGGAAGCTCTCTTCGGGAAGCTCTCTTCGGGAAGCTATCTATCTTCTGGAGGTACCCCAGCCCAGTACGAGCAATCTCCGCCTATCAATAGAGGAGGCTATTTCCCCGGAGTGCAAGATGAGGACCCGACTGCCCCACTAGGCAAACTGACCGGTGAACTCTCTTCGAAGACCGGTTCTCCTCGACAGTCCTTTCAGAGACTATTAGATTCGCTTGTGTTAAGCATATAGCAAAGTGTCTCTTTGAGTGCTGCTTTCATTCCTTTGAATAGGCAACCGCGGCTAGCTATATTATAGAACAATTATGGCATGGCATCCGGCACAGAGTTGAGCGCGCACCAAGAAAGCAAGCTTCTTTTCTTAGTTTAATTTCTTGCAATCACGAGCTCAAATAGAACCAATGCTCATATACTTTTGTTGAATGAATCGGCTGCGAACTCGGCTGACCGCTACGTGGGGAGAAGAAAACCGTAGCAGCCAGCCATTGACATTCTGAGCTCCGTCACCGAGTCTGACTTTTCTCAATTATTGAGTTAGCACCCGGCAGTTAGCGCACCTCGTTTTCCAACTCCCACTGCCAACCGAGCTTCCCACACCCAACAAGAAGTGATTGTGCTTGCCTCGCTGATAGTTCTTTCTTTCTTTTCTTGGACTGGACACGAAACCGAAGCGAATATCTTTGGAACTACTTATCCAGTCTACTGGGATTGGACTACTTCTCTCAGCCTATCCGCAGGCGAGCATGGATGCTCTTCCGTGCTGATCGATCTCCCGAGTCGATCCGATCTTGCCCCTCTTCTTTCTGATCTGTCCTGGCATGACTAGCAGTGACCAGGCCTATAAGAAAAGAAAGCTATTGTCCAACACAGCTCATTGAATGGCCAACTGATTCAATCAAATCAAATTAGAATGATAAAAAGAGACACTGAAGACTGAAATTCATGGTTCGCTTAGACGAGTCCGACCTATCTGATCTTTTCTCTCCTTAGCTGAAGTCGACTACGCAACTACCGCTCCGTGGGCCCACTCACCGAGTAGTCTTACCTCGCACCGGTTCCCACATCACTGACTCAGCTGCCAGTTGACGCTCGGCCTGTCAAAGCTTCTATTATCTATCCAATTCTCCAGTCAGGCATTATCCAATTCATGGAATCATAGGCGACTCAACCATAAGAAATGCTCCTAGCAATATCCAAATTGAACCAACTTTGTTCTAAAGTTTGAATTATTCACAATTATTAACTACTTGAACAGTCTACTGGGATTGGACTAAAGAACTGACCTAGCCTACGAAGAGAACAAGAGCGGGACTGGAGGAGCACCTATAGAGGACTGAACCGACTTCGGCAGAGCCAGACGAACCTTCAACTGAGTGGGAGGCGAGTCCCAAACCTTATCCTGTCATCCAACGCTTCGATCTGATCTTGCTTGCCGAGCGCCATCTCTTCCATTCGCATTGGCTTCGTAGGCATCAGTTGAGTAGGATTGCATGCATGCCTTGGCCTCCGCTTCGCACTTCTCCTGTTCTGTTCTGTCGAGCGCCTCATCTAGCTTTTACTTCTTGCCTCTCGCATTCACTACTGTTGGAGTAGCCCGCTATTCCTAAGATGCCTGAAGAGCAAGGATCGGTTCCTTTCACTTCGACATCAATATGATAAAGCAGTGGAATGTTCGACTACAATATGATGAAGCAGTAGAATGAAGCGGTCGGGAAGGCTCTCACTCTCTCTCCTTTTTTTATCTATGTTGGTCGGTCTTGAACCAAGAGCTCAGATCATCATTGAAAAGAAAACAAACTCACCGCTGGCCGACAGCTGAGTAATTCCATTCGATTAGCCCATGAGCGAGCCGACATTATATACTTCTTTCTATTTCTTTCTCTGAAAGGTCTCAGACGGGATCTTTCTCAGACGGGCTCAGACGAGATGAGACCAAACGAGTTCCATTCACGAGCGCTGCTGAGTCAACTATGATCTTCCGCAGGTGTGGGTACGGTTCGGGACGGCCTCTCTTCTCTATTCATGACCTCGGCTTCTCTTCTCTATTCATGACCTCGGAGCGCACCCCCTCTCTCTTGTCCCCGCGCACTCACTGGAGCTGAGCTTGACGAGACTCACTGAAGGCATGAGCAAGACAACTATATATACTTAAATTACTATATAATAGTAGCTGCGCTCAACTTTGCCCCTCTTTTGATTTGATTGATCAGAGAAAAGAAAGCTTTGATAGCACTCTATCGCTGAAGTCGACTACGCTCACTCGCTGGTCTGTTCTCGCGAGAAACTCTTATTATAGTGCCTTTGGTTCTTCTCCGTAGATCTCATGAGCTCTTGGATTCCCTCTCTCTTAGTTGGTTGCTGGCTCGCTCCGCACCTTGCTTCCTGGCATGAGGCCTAGCCCCCCTGTCCCACCACTGTCGATCAGAGATTGGATTTCTTAAGCTTTCGGATCGGATCTAGAGATTGGATTCATTGCTTTCGGATCGGATCCCGCATAGCACAGAGAGTCTTCTTTCCCGGGCTCCCAGAGCGGCGACTTGCAACTCAGACTTCCCAACTAGACTAGCCGAGCGAAGAGAATTCGTGAAAAAGTCAAGCGGTGGGCTGTTCTACAAAATCGAACCCGTGCATGGTGGATTCACACTTCGGATGGGCTGGCTCCGAGGTCGCTTCCCCTCTTTCGAGAAAAGACAGAGCCCGTCGCACTGTCCCCAACTTTGACTCAGCCTCTGAACTTGGCCCTTCTTCTCCGTGATCTCGATCCGGAGCTTCCCCTATTTTTGTTCGTCCGAGACGGGAAACTTCTCCGCCATCCATGTCTGACCGCTCCTATCCTATGAACTCAGACCATGAACTCTTATCCGCCCCATCTGAGGGAAACTCACCGAACATTCATTCATCGAACCGTAGCCTCACCTCACTATGATAGACAACGATAGACCAAGAGCCACTACGAATAAGATACCGGAGCCTGACGAGAACTAACTATGTATTATGATCGACCAACTCCCACTACCAATGAAAAAACCGTAGCCTGAGGACCTAACTATGATCGACCTACTGCCAGCCAGCCACTGAGATGATAGATGAGAAGCCCACAGCCACTACTTGTTAGGAACTGAAGCTCCGCGTCCTTGAACTCAGAGCCTATGAGCCTTTCTTTTAGCTTGGGTCACCCTCCGAGGTCGCACCTATTCTCTGCTTCACTGCACCGCATAGTGGGATGAACATGAACCAAACCACCGTTGAGTTCAGGTCGAGCGGAGAAGCTAGATAATTGGCTAGGCGGGAATCGAACCCGTCACTAGCGAAACCATCTAACCTAACCATTGAGCCTCGGGACTGAGAGTGCCTAAGGAGACTAGCTATAGCCTTCCGCTTCAATCAGTGATCAGTGGTCGGCTCTATCTGACTGCTCTCTGCCGCTATCCACTTGTCTGGTTGATCTCTGCCTGGGGGTCTACAGTAGCTGAAGAATGGGATGGGAGCGCAACTCATAGTCCCACGGTCTAGGTTATAAGTCGTTGTCACGAGCTCTCACCTCCTTGTCCCCTTTCTATTCTCTTATTCAAAGACTGACTCCAGGAACGGAACTACCGGGAACTCTTATCTATCACTGCTTTCCTTGGACACTGACTGCCTCTCTCTAACTAAGCCTTGGACGATGTACCTATAGTTCCCACGGTGCTAGGTTCTTTCCACTCGCTCTGATCAGGCCAGTGATCTTAGAGTCCAAGGTCTTATAGGCGAGCCCAAGGTCTTCTGACAGAGAAGGTAGGCATAGTCTTCCCAAGCAAGGAGTTCTTCCCCGAACGACAGTGAACTAGATCAGTGCCATGGGAGCGAGAGTAGTGCCAATCATGCATGCTCTAATGGGTGTGGGAATAGAGTAGTGCCAATCATTGGAAGAGAGGGGGACCAGAGGATGGTCTGTCTGATGCTAGGCCGGCCATCCCTTACATCTGTTTTGAACCGGATTCACTATTCTTCGCTCAGCTCTGCTTGAACGAGTTCATTTCCTTTGAAACCTTGAACTGCCCAGTAGTCGCAACTGCTACTCATTCTATAATAATGAAAGTCCTTTCTTCTCGCACAGCACACGTCGCTAATGCTTGGGATTGGCCGAAAGTGGCTAACTGAACTTCCTTTCGCCGCCCTCGCATCTACTATTCGTTCCTTTGCATTCCATAATAGTCCGAGAAAACATTCCAGGTCCGCCTCCTCGGACCGCACTGCTGAGTCCGCCTCCTAGTCACTTGTACGATTCAGAGTAGGTCGTCCTCCTTCTCCCCCTCTCATCCATGTACTCCGATCCTTCCACTTCCGAAAGATTGGACCGGGGAAGAAAATCAGCATGGCAAGGAAGCACCCAAAGTCGACGAAAGAGACTCAATCCGATCCTGGGATGGATCCTCCTTTAATCGATAATGGCCGGCGAAGTTTAGCCCATTGCATGGGTGATTCTCCAACAGTCGTCTAGTGGACTACTTTAATTTAAGGGTGAGCTCGGGTGAGGCAGGTCGGTCTGCGTGCCGCTCGTGGACGAGAGAATTTCTTTATTATTTAATAGGATTGGTCTACTGGGTCTGTAGTGGAGGGCTCATAACTAGGAATTCCAGTTGCTAGACTACGCTTTGGTCGGGCATGCGGAGTGGTCCTTCCATCCGAGAAAGTGGTGGAAGCCGGGCATGGAATGTGTCTAAGCCGTGGAAGTGGTAGTTCCATCCGAGAAAGTGGTCCAATACGTTCGTAGAAGTCTGGTCCAAGTGGTCCAAGGCGGGGATAGCATAGGGCATGAGTTGACCCGGAAAAACCTGGCCTGCTGGCCTCCTGCCCTGGCCTAGGCGGATAATCACTCTTTGGTCGGGTAGGATCCAAAGAAGACAATTGAGGAGTGCGTGGTCTTCATGGTAGACAGGCGAACAGTGAGGAAAGATAGAGAGCAAGATGGGAATTGGTCTACTCGGAAGTGCTAGCAGCGTTCGATCATCCAAGTGGTCACTGAGCAGACAGGGCCAGGAAGACATTTCGCTCTGCACCGGACAAGTGGAGCGGAGCCAGCAGAGGATGGAGTATATGAAGGAGCCGACAAACGGATGTGAAAACCATTAGGAGGCCCATTCGCGAGACCAGAAACCATTCAAAGAATGACTGGAAGGAGAAAGAGCTGGCGAAAGATAGGGCAACTGATTGATTGTTACATGAACCACGACTATCGCGACAAGGATCAGACCTATAATCAAGTTGATCTTTGCAAGGAGGTCCGCTAACCTCAAATCTCAAAGCAGAGGGAAAGGCACGCAAATCACATCTTAGCGAATGCGAAACTACTCGATCTTTTTTCAAGCTTCCTCACTCATACATTCGATCCAATTCGATCCAAGCGAAGTCAGCGAGTGGAATGAACGAGCGAGACGACTAAATTCGATCAGGCAGAGTCAAGAATGTAATGACGCGGCCGTCATGCCCAAGTGAATGATGCGGGAAGCGCTCTTTCTAGGTGTGGTGCGATCACGGATGTCGAATAAGAGAGAAAGCGGCTTTAATCGGTCCTGTCCACGAGAACTCAATTTCTACCTCTTTCCTCCGGGCCCAGGAATCTCTCCCGTGCAGCTATTGGACTCGGCATGAAGGGCAGCCCGGATGGATTGGATAAGCTGCTCGGATCGGATGGGAAAAGCATATAGGATGGGATCGGCTGCCCTGTCACAGGTGGGACCAGAGCGTCCAATGAGCTCGGACCGGATGGTGGAGCAGACAGAGTGGAGCGGGAACATGGGAGGTGAATAGGAGCGGGACAGGATGGCCTTTATCGGAGGTAGGTGGACTGTCCGGTAGGTAGTGAATTGTAGTGGTTTTTTCGGGCTGTCCTTTGCGAAGTGGGAGAAGTTATTGATCGGACTGTGTGCCCGGAAGTATGGGAGCAATGGCCTTGAGGTGGGCTGGAGACAAGTGGACTAGCAAGGCCCAGGCCTTGGATACCTGCCCGTAGAAGGGAGTCGGACTAGGCGGAGAGACCCCGTACTGGGGATGGTGACTCATAGGAGAGATCTAACTCCGGACGGACAAGGGAAGGAGCCGGAACTTGGGGATATGAGCCCGGCTAACTATGGAGACTAGCCCTTCTTCAGGTACTAGCCTAAACTTCCTCTGCAGGGCAGGACTATAGAGACGGACTGTTCAATGAGCCCGGATCTCGGCCTACTAGCTATAGTGGCCACTGAGCCCGGCATGCCTACCCAAGGGAACCAGGACAGTGATTGATGCTCGGACTCGGAATACTCCTCCGAAACAGAAAGAGGACAGGTCTATTCGGCTCGGAATTGATGTACCTGCTGCTCGGTCCGCCACGGGACTGTTGATGCTGCTCCACTCCTCCTTCCGCTCCTCCCATCCAACCTCAGCCATCCGCTCCCGAGTACTTGACTTCTGAACCATCCGCTCCCGAGTACGAGATGCTATTGACTATGATACTCTTCGACTTCGTGTATAGGCCACTCCCATCCGGTCAAAGACCTACGATTGCCTGATTGTCCGGAGACCTACCAGTCATTCTTTTCCCTTCCTGAACTACGAGTCATGTTCTTGGAGGATTCAGACCATTCACTCCTCGAGCGGAAGATCGTTGAGCTCCAGGCCTGGCATCGACATCGAGATTTAGTTCTTGACTCCTACTCCTCCCACTAGGTCCTAGCCCAACTACTTACCTAATTGAGTGAGGAGTTGATTCGATGTGGAAAGAAGACTACAATAAAGAATCAGATCTGGGTGGAGCTCCTCAGCCGGTGCCCGTGGTGGAGCAGCCGAAGCCCTGGACAGTGTGGGATGAAAAATGGCCTACCCGGCATCATCAGGCAACTTCTCATATTAAGTAGAGCGAAAGAAGATGATAAAGAAATGGCTGAATAGAATGATCAATTAACCTCTGCCCTTGAGACCATACCGATTCTTGTCCCTAGCGAGAGACCAGACCGAGACTACCAGGACAGCTTGGACTAAAGGTAGACCACTAAGGCAGATGCAGATTCAAGGTGCTACGCAGATCGATGCACTTTCATAGAATAGCGGGCAAGATCCGTGGTCCCATCCAGCCATGTTGATCTTTTTTGCAAGTTCATTCGGTTCGATAAATTTGATCAACTAAATCGTACCCCACTTGTCCGGTAGGAGCGAGTAGAATTATAAGTGCCACGGGAGCTTTAGACTTATAAGTCGAGGAGTTGGAGCGAAGAATAGGAGCGGAAAGAAGGAGTTCTATATGAATTCAAGTATAGCTGAGCATGCCGTCGAAGGAGGTGGAGAACTATAGAGTCGGCTTTCCGAGTCGGCTTTCCTCAACCGCTTGTCCTCTGATCTGAGGCGCTTTCTTGGTCTAGCCACAAAAAAACCATCGCCTAGAACTTGAGACCTACTCAAATAGTTGATTGTTTCGCCGATCCGGACACCAATCGATCTGGCTCTTTAGGAAGTCGGCATGCATGAGGGCACCTGTATGAGATCGAGCCGGACACCTGGTCTTCTATCTGGGCTCTCTGAGTCGGCATAACTTTCCCCTCCAAGAGGGAAGGCCCTCCTTTATTCGACTCTGCTTATCTGAGCACTCCCCTCTTCCCGCATCACGAACTTGACTCCCTTTCGTTACACGTACCGTACTCAGTCAGAAATGAAATTCTCGGTCTCTATAGCTAAGATCATTCTCTAAGCGCTGCCTTTCTAATCCTCTTCGACATCCTGACAAGAAGCGAAGTCGGAGCTCGGTCGATCTACTATCTGACGCTATCAACAAGTGCTGATTGAGTAGAAATTCGGCTATCGAAGAAGGAGTAGGTCTCCTAATAAATGAGCGCTTGAATCTGTCCATGATGCTCAACTCGTTGGATCTCCGGGGTCTCGCTCCTCAGCACCTCCGCTCCCGTGGCATCCCGGGGCACTTATCTAGTCGGAGTTCCTCTTAGGGCTTGACAAGAATCTTTCCTTCTCTGCCTCATCTCATTCTTTCTTTCCTTTCCTATGGCCGGCCCTCGCCAGTGAGAACAAAGATAGCCTCTGAGTCCGAGACCCATTCCCCTTTCTAGCCCCGCTGTCTTGCAAATCTTCCGCTCCGCACCTCTCGTTGACGAATTCCTCTCTTGTGATCTGAGCCGTCTAAGCACTCGGCTACGCACCTTCCTTTTCGACCTCAGAAGTGGGCATCTGTTGCGTTGGCTTGAGCCCGCCTCCTAAAAAACCTAATCTCTATAGGAAGATGCACTCCGCTGATCGATTCAATAGGAAGAACCACTCCTGCTGCTCGTCCACTGTTCATTGTCCCGCGCATGGAATCCTTGAATTGACTCAACTTCGATGAATGGAATCAACTGAGATCTTTAACCCCCAGCCTGCCCTATCGACTGATACGACTTGAACTTGAGACCATATTCAGACTACTGAACTTAGCCCTCATTGGAAGATAGAGAAAAGATGAATCGAACCACCTATTTAAGGCCCATGAGCGAGCCGACCTTAATAGGTCTGATTGGGCAGGTTGGGCTCTTCCTCCGTCTATCGGATCTCCTTCATCATTCACTCATCTATTGCTCAACTATACTATAATAGTAGTCTCTCGCTCGCTGGCTCCTCAATCGGGCCAATAATTGTGAATCAGTAGGGACGACTGAAACGGAGAGGACTAGCAGACAAGTGGTTGTCGGATCAAGGCAGTTCGGCTCGCTCATGTCAATTCATAGAGATATGAATGAAATGATAGATGATCATCAGGCTCTTCAATAGGTGCCCTTCCCTCCTATGGGGATTGTGCCAGGAACCTATATACCATCCCTGCTAAATTCATTCCCCGAGATCAGGACCATCCGACCGGGAACATTGATTGGACAGCTCAAGAGGACTGCTATCCTTTCGGCGGTGGTAGGCATTCCGGTCCTTCGGGAGGGCTGAGGGCAGGTCTTATTGGCCTCCGTCCCACCTTGCCTTCATGAATACCTGTGCTTGGAATGAGTTCATATCAAGTATTCGTATTGTGTGAGTTTCTGTCCCGCATGAGTGGGAGATGATGGGAAGAATTCTTCACTAGTCTAGGCCCAACTCATAATGATGAGCGAGCTTGTGCCCTTGGGCAGGATTAGTGCTCGACATTGGACTTCAGGAATGGGAGTGCAATGGGAGGGAGATGTCTGAGCTCGGGATTCTTCTACTGGCCTAGGTGGGGAGAGCGGGGGATGATCTTCCTAGCGCTCATCTCGATCTGGTCTTAGACTTGATGGATATCGATGGATGGATTCCGAGCTTCGCGACTTCGCTTCTCGACTTCGCAATTCCCTTCCAGTCATCGGTAGGAGTCCCCCCCATGGAAGATAGCTATGCCTACCATGGTCCCAATATAACTTCCAAGCTATGCTCTTTAGTCGGGCTTGCTAAGAGAAATCTGGGGTGTGGGCAAAAGCTCTTTTCCGGTCCCAATCTAGTTACTTTGGAACTCTGAACCGCTCCGCATCACCTCTCACTCGAGGTCGTATGTGGATGTGGATCTGCCTCTGCCCATTCTCTGCGTCGTTTCACTCAGTATTCGCTCTTTCGATTGAATGGTCGGGATTGATTGCTCACATACATATGAGTTCTCATCTCTCTAAGAGTGCTCTTGGTCTCATGTCGGGTATTGGTCTCGAACGTCTTCTCAGCGAACCATGAATTCGGATAAGAATCCCGCTCGCGGCTGCCGCATTCCGCTATCGCTTCAATTGGCCGGTTCAACTTGCCAAATAATGACATGTTGGTTCGCCTTCTAATGACATTTTTGTTGGATTCGTTCATTCCACTCGCTGGGCCCAGCTATCGCAATTTCTTCATTTGTTCCTTCGCTTTCATAATGAATCGGTCTCCCGCTCATAGCACTTCGTTGAACTCGCTCCGAATCTCCTCTGATTCTTAGGCGTCTTTGGAGGAGATTCTTTCCTTTCCCACCAATGAATTAGGATTTTGATTAGGTTCTTAGGTCTTATCTATTTCTTTTCTTAGGCGTAAAAGGATTCGAACCTTTTACCCGTGAGCGCTTTAGACCCGGACAAAGAAGCCCGACCTTCCTTAAGACGTCGGTGCCCTCGTTCCTAAGTTCAGTTCAGTCTTGATATGAAAAGAGGAACCGCTCACTGTCTGAGCCCGTTCAGAGCTCGTAGTCGCATAGCTCGTTCGAGAAAGATGAGACTAAGAAGATGAGCCGATAAATGAATGTTTTCCGATAAAAGAATGTTCTCTTGGAGAAGAAGCGCTCAAGCGCTCTATTGGAAGAATTGTAGACTCAATATTAAGTTCGCCATTCACGACCTGGTGCCAGCCAGCTAGCTGGGGTATCCCCTGATTGTAGATAGGCTCGAGCGCATGCGCTCGAGCCTATCTTTTATACCCTCTCGCATGCGCTCGAGCCTATCTTTTATACCCTCTCGCATGCGCTC
>JBBUKS010000066.1:797844-815650 GCA_038050645.1 Hedychium gardnerianum
CCCTCTCGCATACGCTCGAGCCTATCGGTGAGATACCCTCTCGCATACGCTCGAGCCTATCGGTGAGATACCCTCTCCTTTATAGTCGAGCCTATCGTAAATCGGGGTATACTCTCTCCCTAAATTATTTAAATTATTGCGAGCCCTCGTTATACTCGGCCCTTCCATTTAGACTATCTGATGGCCATTCACTCACGTCGCGGTGCTCGTACGAGCTATCCCCGTCGTTTCACTCGGGCCTTAAGGTTCCACGTAAGTTGAAATAGATGGTTAGAGGTACGAGCGACAGCGACGTGACTTCATAAAAGAGTTTGGCTGAGTGGAGTTCCAGGTTAGACTAAATGGAGTGGCTCATACGGGACTATATACTAGAATGAAAAAGCAGGTACCCCAGAGAAAGAGTGAAGGAACTCAGACTCTAACAACGAGAGGAGAGGAACTACTTTTTGAGATTCCCTTTTTCCTGAACACGTCGCTGCCCGTCGTTTCACTCGGACCTTTTGTTCGGGCTCGGTTCGGGGAAAGAGTTCTTTATAATAATTATCTGACTCGTATGGCACTTCTTACTATAAATACGGGAGAGGACTGAACACTAACCCAATCATGAGAATGAAATTATCTTGTCTTTCTTTCTCGCATCAACTTGATTACTATACGAAATTCGAGGATAAGAGGGAAGAGGCTCCGCACACCTTCTTGTGTAAGGCGCGTCACACGAAATGAAATGGTGTCGTCTCTCTCGCGCTTACGCGCGAGAGCCCTCGCTTACGCTCGTCCCTTTCGCTCACGCTCGATAACTTATTAAATTAAGTGCACTCGTCCCTTCCTTTAGTCACACGTCGCTATCGCTCGTCCCTTCTGTTCGCAGTTAGAGTTAATTCCTTAAGTGATCTGTTCTAGGTGAAAGGGAACCTGGCACCCCTTAGAAAGAGTTTCCGCTACCCCTCACATGCACTTGCCCTGTAGAGTGAAGGAGAGTTAGAGGTTTCTTGTACGCTTTCTCGGTACTTAAGACGGAAAGTTGCAGGTGCACTTACGAGTTCAGGAACGAATCTTCCTACTTATCGGACGTAACCTACGGGATAGGAACGAAGGAAACCCATTACTAGTTGTACTCGAAAGGGACTTCAAACTACTTTCTAGGAGAGGAAAGACATGAAGGCAACGCTACAAAGATATAATAGGCTGCAGCTCCAGGCTCCTATCCTGAAGTTCTTTATATAATAAGCACGGCTTTGGTTGGAGACCGAGTCCTTTCCGGTTGCTCTAGTCCTATTGATTAGGTGCAGCTGTTTTTGTCCTTTCCTGTAGTTAGTAGTTTAGTACTCAACGTCGCCCCCGTCTCCACTATAACCCGTCTATAGTCTACCCGTCGTCACGTCTACCCTAACCCGTCTCCACTATAACCCGTCGTGACGTCGCTATCGCTCGAATTAAGTGCGCTTAAGGTTTCAGCCTCTCTTCCGATCGTGCTCAACTGAGGTAGGCAAGAAAGAAAGACAAGGAAGGAAGTTCAGTGCTATGTTTATATTATTCTTGCTGCTTGATCTATGGAATATCTAAATATGATCATTCTAACTCGCACAATTCGTGCAATATTGTAGAAAGTGTGTTTTGATAGTGCGGTGCTTGCCCTTTTTCAGTCTTTTTCAGTCAGTGCTTTCTTGCAAAAGAACCTATTTCTGTGGTTGATAACCCACTGCGGAAGGCGGGTACGACTTTGATGATCCTGGAAAGGAAAGAGATTGTCGATGACTAGAAGTACGTCTTCTTCATTAAGATCCTGGAAATATGGAGCAGGCAGTCAAACCAACTCTCTTACGAGCTCCCGGCGGTTCATTCATGTGACCATCGACTAGAGCATTCTGCAAGATTGGATTCATTAATGAGCCTACTCCGAAAAATAGAGATAGGCACTTTGGAACATAGTACGAGAGAGAGAGAAAAAGACAACAACACACAACAACAAAAAGACTAGAATCAGACTGAATAAAGAAAGTATATAAATAGCCCGGTCGAAAGACTCAATACTCACTCTCTCGCGCGTCTTGTCTTATTAATATGTGCATGATGGTATTGATTGTTGTCTCTTTCTTGATTTATGGTCTCCGGTCGAGCCTATCAGTCATCGAGACTCTATAGCTTACGCTTTTCCCCGGCCCTCTCGGTCGAGCGCTCCCCCGACCCGCAGCAGTAGTGAATGTAGGCCCGGCCTCCGTCGCACATGATGTGCTTTGACCCTATTGTCGAGCCTATCCGCGTCTCCACTCTCGCACTCTCTCTTCTGGCACAATCGGTGCTTTTCTTCATATACTCAATCGTTTCGACAGCGGCTTCTACATCGCACTTGAACATCTTCATACTATATCGCCCTGCTTTTTTCGTGCTTTTTTCCGTGCTGATGTTGTGCAATGATGCGATCTCGGGCCTCACACTCAATTGAGTGGAGCGACTTCACTGTCTTTCGCACACTCGTATATTGGTTCTGGTCTTGAGTCTTGATGACGTGTTTTATCGCACTACATCGCACTTTCGATAGAGCGTCCTTGGCTTGGGCTGCTTGGAATTGAGTCTGATGCTTGTCTGAGTACGGGAAAGATGAAAGCATCGAAAGAGAAAAGAACCCGAAACGCACGCGAAAAGCTACGGAAGCAGCGATAGAATACAAGAAGGAAAGCATATCACCAGAGAAGTTGATCAAAGAATAGACCCCTAAGAACGAAGGGAGTGGTTCGATTCCCTTTAGTTAGCGGGGCAGCGTGACGCTCGTGCTTCTTTCGAGGAAGAAGCTAGCTAGGCGTCGTTATCACTCGCCCCTATCTATTGAGCTACCTTTTTTGTTCAATTGGATACTATGTTGAAGCCTGCCATGGAAGGGACTCGCCAAACGTCAAAATATTGGAAAGCTTTTTAGATTAGAAGAAAGAGCATAAAGAAAGTCAGGGGCGCATTCACTCTTTTCTTTCCATGAACGACTGGTGTTTGGAATTGAAGCTCTTCCGAACCTTGAAGAAGAGTCGCTTTTCTTGCCCGCTTATTAGGTCGGGAATCTTCACTCATCCTGTACCGACCGAGTGCTTTCTGCCCTTGTAAGTTATGTAGGAGATTACCCAGGCATTCCTAATACTCTGGATGGGAGGACAGACTGAACACGAACCTAATCTAGATGGGTATGAAGCAGCAGCAGCTGTTTGAGGCTCCTCTCCGTAGCTGTCCTTGGCCTCCGTAGCTGCTTTCTCTGAGTTTCCTTTTAAAGGAGTTGCTTGCCCGTGAAAGTTCTTCAGCTGCCCGTGACTTAGCTTTAGTTTTATCCTTTTGTTCGCTTTCTCGGCACTACACTCTTTTAATTAATTTAAAAGTGTAACAGGTCCCCAGGAGAGGATCGGAACTTCTTATCTTTGGAGAGGAGTCCCGACTGATAAATTCTAAGGAGTGGCTCGTACGGGAAAAGACCTTGAATATGCAGCTGCAGGCTCCGCTCCTTTCATTCCCGTAGCTTAGTGAGTGAAATCTTTTCCCTATTTTAGTTAGCTCTCGCTTCTCAGTTGTTGAATGGTACGAAGTGAAAGATATGAGTGGTGAAAACTAATATGCACTAAAGCAGCTCCTCTGTTCATTATAAGTAGCCATATTATGCTCCTGTTTGGTTCAATTCAATAAGGCTGCGCACCTCTTTCAAGATCTGGAAAGGTTTAAGCAGCTACGGATACCTTTGAAAGCAGGTCCCCGTTCGGTGCCCTTGCCCATCCGAGTTTATATTAGTTTTTTGTTGTTGTTCCAGGGACGAGTGATAACGACGTCTGATAAAAGAAGGGACGAGGTCATTTCAAGATTAGGCACCTAAGTACGAGGATATTCAATACGCTTTTGTCTCATATTATAAGAAGAGGTACAAAGACTTCTGAAATAAATTATGCCTAAGTGCTCGACTGAAAGGAGTCAAATGCGCTCAACTGATAGAAGACAATTCTGAAAGGGATAGAAGTTGCTCGTTCGCGAGATAAAACATTAAACTTATCTCGTGCGGCACTTATCAAATATTTGTAAGCAGGGGACCGCTTGTGCCTGTCTCTTTATCCTCAGGTTCGGGTTCGGGACGGGAATTGACCTTTCAGCTGCTGTTCATTCCAAGAAGTACGCGTAAGAGATCCAACCAACCAAACCCTCTTCCGAACTGATACTGATTCTCCGTCTGTCCGTAGCTGCTCCCGATAAATACAAACGAAGCTAATTTACTCGTTTCTCTTTTCATGAACTCTGAATCTTAAGGATAGGAGCGAATGATAATGACGCCTCTCTCAACAACTGAGCTAGCTAGGGCTTTTTTTTGACCATGAACTTGAATTGACCAACTTGAACTGTTGTCTGCTTCTTCTCCTCGGAAGACTGAACTTAAACAATTCACTCGGAACTTTCTCCGATCTTCGACCGCTGGCGTATGAAGCACGTTTTCTCCGTCCCTACCTCCTCTGCACCCGGCCATGGATCAAGGTCTACTTCTTTCTGGTTCTCCTCCGGCACAGGAAAGTAGGTTCGTGGCTCTCCGTCTCCTTTCTTGATGAAGTAAGGATTCATTTCTTTCGTGTCTAGTGAGTACAGTACTCTATTTCCCAGTTGAACTCAACATTGTTTGCGCGGCACCAATGCTTGTCCGCTTAAGCCCCAGATTCAAGAGCAATGGGTTCGTGCGTCAGAGCGATCTCCTAAGGGGGGCGCATTCCAATGCTAACCCAGGTTCTATCCTATATAAGGTAATGTAAGGTAGTCTTACATTCGTTTTTATATTACAATAAGTATATTGTAATGGTAAAGGAAGGACTCCATCTTCTGAGCAAGCCACTAGCTGCAAAGATGGCTTTGATCTACGAGCGCCTACAGCTAGTATCCGGCCTGTAACTCCTCCTCCGGACCCTCGAGGCAGGAGCGACACTTCCTTACTTCAAATGATTCGTCCTTAAGAAAAGGGGATCGATCCATTGAATGAAAGGAATCTCCATTCGTGGATGGAAAAGAAGGGCCGACTAGTTGGAGGGATCGCTTTAAGTTAGTATGGCAGGGCCGACTAGGAGGGTAGAAATAAAAGGATCTACCCCTGCAGCAAATTCAGTATTACGTAAATGGCAGGCGCCATTTACTCTTTCCTATGGCATTTCGGCCCTTATCAGTCGCTCCTTGATCAAACTGAAATTGGTTCTTAGGTCGCTTGCTTGCACCTCTTAAGAATCAGATGCAGTTGCCCTTATAAGAGTATAAAGAAAAATGATTCAGCTTGAGGGGCCTTGCCTTGAGATTCATCCGGAGTTCGGGCACTATTCTATGAATAAGTAGTAGTAGCGAGAGGGGCGAATGATAATGACGCTCTGACCCGGGAAGTTCAAGCTTCTCTGGCAGGAGTGGGGAGTTTAGAACCAGCTTTTGAATGAAAGCATGCTTTAGTAGGTCCTTTGACTCCTTGTGTCTGACCGCAGCAATAGTGAGGGGACCCGAAGCAGCAGACGCATTTTCCCAACTCTGATTCAGAGCCCAACAGAATCAGACTTAGAAGATGATTAGGGCGGAGAAGAAGAACTTTTGTTGAACCCTTTCCTCGAGACCGAATCGGCACACTTGAGACTAGAGGTTCTCGTCCTGAACGAATATCCCTAGCTCCTCCTTGCCTTTCTCACTAGTAGTGAATAGTCAGTCATTATATAATTTACGTCGTAGCCGCGCTCCTTCTTATCTTAGCCGAATCCTGCACTCGCTGCAGCCGACCAGTCAATCCTTGTCCCTTGAACGAGACGTCGGTGCCCTCCTTCCTCAACCTTGTCATATCAAATAAAGAATACGTACCCATCCTACTCCGCGCCGCCTATGCCTATCGGCCTCTTCATACTTCCCAAGGTGACTTACCCGTTAAGTATTGGTCTCAAGTGAAAGGCTAAGCGATCCAGTTCATGCGACTCGTCAAGTCAAGCAAACCTAGCCCTTCTTATCTCCTTTTCTATAAGTAGTTGCACCTAGAATAGAAGTCAGGAATGAATTAGTCGTGCGAAGGGAAACTCGGAATCAATTGAAAGGTCCAAAGGAAGTAGGGCTCCGAAGGAGTGGTAGAAGTTTGATGTCGAGATCGGCAGGCGATGGACCAACCAATAGAGATTGTAGGGAGTCGCAAAGGGGAGCTTCTTCCCGTCGTTATCACTCGGACCTCTCCCCTTTCTATGGACCATGAGCACGCCGGTAGACTCCACTCCCTTTCCCAAGTCTTATTGAGCATAGCAGTCAGGTTCTGGGCAGACCTCTACCGCTTAACTCTCCTTCGCTCGTCCCCACACCCCAACCGAGTGATTCCTCTCCTTCTTCCACACCAACCACCTATTATCCGATTCTTCTGCACACCTCCAATCACGATAGGCACCCCCCCGAGAATCCTTGATTGGAGATCGTATCGATACGCGTCACTCTCCTTCTCTTGTTCTGTGCCCTCTCGGACTCTTGCATCAATGACTTTAGCCCTTCGACAAGAATCAAAGTCCTTATAGTAGAGCACAGGACCCTTGCGCGACAACCTTTGATGATAGAACTAGCATTCCTTCTCGCCTCTCTTATAAGGCAAAGGCCCTAACCTCTGCTCTGAGACTCTTTTCCCCTCTCTTCGGCCGCTCTATCTTGGACTATTCTCAGAAAGAGAGTTCCTCTAACTAAAGGCTTTCTCAGATGGACGGAGCTCTTGAGCAATTGTACGAGTCTGTCCTCCTCCCACCCATGCATGATTCTCGTCGCGTGTCGTGTAAAGACTGGGCTCTACTATAATATAATGACTTTGATTCTTTGGGGCTAATACTATAGGGGCTTCCTCTCATCTGCCTGCTCCATGATGAAGTGGATAGAGGGCGGTCCCACACTTCCAGTCGATAATCTCTTCTCTTGCCCGAGACCTTTAATCTCACTCTTCCTCTTCCTTCCCACCGAGTTCTCCCTTTCCTTCGTTGTCCTCTCCTTCTTATACTCGCGCTCTCGTTCGCACCTCTCCAGCTCTTTTCCAATGGGCAGGTACGACCCGAAGGTAGAGTCGTACTTCATGCCTCACACTCTCTTCAAGAAGTGGGCTAGGAGATCAGCAAAAGCGGGTAGATAGGGGCCTTCCTATTCTTGCGGCTACTTCTTCTACTTCTAGTTATTTATCCACTAGGAAGAGTTCTCTGAGCCGGGCCCACTCGATCAAGAAATTCATTACTTGAAAGGCTCACTACCTATACCCTCATTTCTGCTTGAGTTGACCGAATGCCAGAGAGAGGTCGGGGTCCATTCATATACTTTACTCAAAGTTCATGCTTCTTAGAAGAGGGAATGAAAAGAGTAGTTCTTCCACTCGGGCTAGAGAGCGTCATGGGATCTTCTTCTGAATAGGGAAGTCCCGTACGAGTTCTAGCGATCGAATCTACTATTGCGCTTTAGCTCTCTCTCATAGACATAGGCCCTTCTCCCATCGCACACCCGACTTCAACCCCCGGGGCCAATCAAATAGCTCCATCTCAGCCCTCGTACTCTATTGGACTGCTCTTGCAATCAATTCATTCAGTAGGTCGGAACATCCAAGAAGAGCAACTCACTATGCGTCGGATAAAGTAATCTCGTACCGAACTATGCCAACAGTCGGATAAAGTAATCTCGTACCGAAGACCGAACGAAGACTGGGCTCAACTTTTCCCTAAGAGCATGAGCAAGGGCTGCATACGACAAAAAAGCATTTCTTTCGTCAAGGCAACGATGGCCTAATGGTTGAGGTCGACTACAAGGAACTGCCATTGCAAGGATCCGATCTCAGAGTTCTTGGCCTGAACCGCTTTGCGTTACTGGGAAAGCACCTCATCAACTACCGAGGACTAGGGAGCAAGGGTCGTTCTATTCTCTGCCTGCCTATCTCTCGCTAAGGATCGTCATTCTATCCTCTGCTCCCCGCTGTCCTCCTGGTGGAAGTGGGGTTTGGGCCGGAGATGTAGGTCGGGGAATCACAATAGGGCTCTATGAAGAGGCGTCTATTCGCTACCAGCGAAGGCCGTGCTAATTTTCTTCACGCCTGGTCCTGAGGCCCCAGCAAATGTATTTCGTGAATTATATTATATACGTGATTCAAAACTCTTTTTACGAAAGATCTATCCCTATCCCTATCCCTACCCCGGCACCAAGAGTGAATGGAACAAAGCCATGAACTCCTGGCCCCCCAAAGAAAGTCATTATGTGAATGGCCCCCATTCCCTCCAGCTAGCACCAAGTCGTGAATGGGGGCCATTCACTCCCTCCAGGAGGGAATGGAATTCCCGTATTATTTTATTTTATAGGGGAAAGAGTTCATGGCCCAAAGCCATGAACGACCTGGTGCTAGCTAGCTGGAGGTCATGTATGTATACATTCACTCCCTCCAGGAGGGAATTCCATTCCCTCTTGGTGCTGGGGTAGAAGTCAGATAGAGCTCGAGCGTATGCGAGAGGGCCGAGTACAACGAGGGATCGACCTAAAGGGTAAGAGTGAATGGCCCTACGAGTGAATGGCTCCGAGAAATGCCATGAACGACCTGGTGCCGGCCATTCCCTCCAGCTAGCTAGCACCAGGTCGTGAATGGGGGCCATTCACTCTTTCCAAAGAGGGAATTCCATTCCCTCCTGGAAGGAGTGAATGGCCTAAAGCCATTCACGACTTGGTGCTAGCTGGAGGGAATGGCTTTGGGCCATTCACATAATTACTTTCTTTGGGGGGCCAGGAGGGAATGGAATTCCCTCTTGGTGCTGGGGTAGAAGTCAGATAGGCGTATTTCGACTGCCCCCCAAAGAAAATAATACGTGCATGGTATATTTTTTCCCCCCTTATAATAGTCGTGCATGGTATATTTTTTCCCCTCATGGAATAATACGTGCATGGTATATTTTTTCCCCTCATGGAATAATACGTGCATGGCTCAAAGAAATACCAAGCTACTCCCTCCAAAGAGGGAATTCCATTCCCTCCTGGAAGGAGTTCATGTATACATGAACGACTTGGTGCTAGCTAGAGTTAATGGTATTTCCCAAAGCCATTAACTCCTGGTGCTAGCTAGCTGGGGAGAGAGAGGTTTTTTTGTTTGAGCCGTTCCATGGGGTGTGATAACGACGGGGTGTTCTCATTCTCAGCCCGGAGTTGGAATACTTTCTTCCTATATGATTGATTTCTAAGTTAAATTCCGGTGCCGGGAAAGACGTATAATAGTAGCGGGTATACTTAATCAAGTCTTCCGAGTTCAGGAGATTCCTTATAACACAACATATAAAAATTATTACGAAAATGGTTCGATTGAATTAAGATTCATTCCGTGTATACTCATGTAGCAGGCTCAACTCGTGGAAGACCGAGTTGTAATACCCCGCCTCGGTCACCATTCCTAATATAATGAAGGCACCGATTAAGACCGCCAAGGTTGCCGCTCTGGACTTCCGTTCAGTCAAGCCTATGAAGCCGAAGCGGCCTTCTTTATTGTTGAGGTGCTCCGCTACCTGAGCATGTATCTGATTCGAACAATTGCATGAGTCCCCTGGAACCCTTACCGAGCACACCCCCTCATAAAAGGTCTCCCTAGCATAATTTACCATTTCATTGTTTAAGCACTCGGTTGGGCTTGAGAGCATGGCGTTTGGAAAGACGGTCCACCATAAATAAAAGCCAAAAGAAAGGCAAAAAGAGAGATACAAGAAATGCCTTGTTATGCGCCTTAATCTATCATCGACTGAACCCCACCTGCCATTTTATTCTTGAACCCTCGTGCACTGCATCGCCTAAGCCAACTTCTCGTTCGGGAGACAACCTTTGAAAAAAAAAAAGCAGCTGCTTTCCTATGAGCTTTCTCTTCTCGGCGAAGGGTCCCCCCTACGCCCCAGCCTAAATTAGCTATAAGACTTCCAAGCGTCGCAGGATTTTTTTTCGCCAACAAACTTATTGATAAAGGAGTCCGACCTGGCAAGGCTAGCCGGATTCATACTAGAGTTGACGACCTTATCCACAGGAGAAGGATTAGGACTAGTTGAGGATCCAAGTTTGAATTTGAACGGCTAGGTATTGATGTTGATGGGAGCCTTTTCATTCCCGCGGATGGGTTCTTTAGTTCACTACCTTTGCGAGTACCAGCCGTATTTAACATCGTAACAATAAATGTTTTTTAGTAGTCCAAATTGAAGACCTTCTTTCTTTTTCATTCTTGCTTAGTGAGCAAGCTAGAATGAAAAAAGAAAGTGAAAGAAATGGGGGATAGGTTTTGTTTTGCCTACCACAAAACAAAGAATGGGAAGAGCCTGAAAAAGGCATGGGAGTAGATGGGCATTGCTTGGGCTTAAGTAAAGACTGGCTACCTCGTCGATGAATCCCCCTATTCAAAACATACCCATGTTTGGCGTATTGGCCTGTAAGTCACGACCTTTTCCAACCAAACCATGGTTTTCGAAGGAACACACTCTACGACGCAGCAGTTCCACCGATTAACCTCAGCACCTGCACTCCCCGTTGATAATTGACTGTTTAAGCTCCCAACTTCTCATACTTTGATTCTTTCTCGCGGTAGGCGGCTCTAAGCTAAGGTTGTAGCCATTTATGTTTCGTTCATCCTTTAATCCCGTGCATCAGCCCTGACTTGCCGGAACAAGCCTCAAAAATGTTTGTTTGGAATACCCCAATCAAGTCCACAAAAGGCTAGAGTGTCCTGACAGTGCATCTATTCAATTCCTACTTTTTTGTTGTTGAGGTCAAGGCCTAATATCATCATGCTAACGATGTTAGCCAGCTGCCATGATCCTCCTTACCTTATTATCTCTTAAAAAGCCTCTCCCTTCCTTCCTGTTTTTCCCAATGTCTTCCTCCGCTAGTGCGCCTCCACTAGGGCTCGGCAACATCCTATCAATGGCTCTCCTAAACACGGATCCACCTTATGGCATTCTCAAATGGTTTGACTTTAAGACTTTAAGCGCATATAAAAAAGAAATGCAACCGTCAGTTGAGTTTTTTTGACGGTGAACTCAAGACTGGTACAATCTACTTTGATTGAGTCCATGTCAACAGAAGACGCAATCTTGAATGCTGACTTCATTCGTAAGGCTTAATAGCCTAAGTTGTAAAGCTAAAGCGCTGTGCCCTGGGAATGGGATTCTACTTTCCTTGCCAACTGATCCTTCATTGGCGTAAGGTTTTTTTCCTGGTTGAATCAGTTGTATTTGGTACAACTATAAGCTTTTAGCGGACATTGCTTCCTTCGTGCTGCATGCGGTCTTTATCAACTCTTCTTCGAGATTTCCTTTTTCTTCGTAATCTGCCTATTGTTGAATCGGAAGTGATTGCTTGAGTTGAAGAAGCCGTTCCACTCTTGTGAAGCTGTAAGGTTTAGGAAAACGAAGTTTTTGAAAGTGCTTTCTATATTCTATAGTAATAGTAGTAGATCCCGGTGCTTTTTGCTCACCGGGGCTCGGCTCCAAGCTAAGGAAAATTGCTTTTGCAGGAATTTCTATTGAACCCGCAGTTATTGAATCTGTTGGCGGAATTGAGAGTCTTTGAAGGAGTTCACACCGGGCGAAAGGTCAGGGGGATGAAAGGGCTGCTTTATGCTTTTTTTGAGCGACTCCGATCTGCAGATCTTTGAAGGAATAAGCGATCCGTGGTAGTACTTACTTTCCACATCTTTGGGACTTTGCAGTCCTTAGGTCGAGAAATTGGTTATTTAAAGTAAGGGCGAAAAGATCCCGTCAACCTTTCTAAAGTAATTTCTAGAAATTAATCCAATCCCCTAGCGAGCCTACATCTTTGAAGGAAGCTAGTAAGGACAGTAGATGGGTTTCGGCTATGAAAGATGAGTATACCGCTCTTCTGCAGAATAAGACTTGGTCTTTTATGCCATATGAACCTTCTATGAACGTTGTTGGATGTCACTGGGTCTACAAAATGTTGGAGCGTGCTGATGGTTCGATAGAGTGCTATAAGGCGCGACTAGTGGCCAAAGGCTACACACAGCAGGAAGGTATTGATTTTTACTAAACTTTCAGTCTTGTTGTTAAAGCTACATATTACTATATGGATTGTTTTGTCTGTTGCTGTCACTCGTGGATGGCCGATAAGGCAGATGGATGTCAAAAATACCTTTCTACATGGTAAGTTGAATGAAGAAGTCTTTTTTTTTTTTGAATCTAGCCTTTCTTGCTATATTTTCGGCTACTCCGCTCATTTCATAAAGTATTCTGCCCGGTTTAACGACAGCTACCCAATAATCTGGGGATCCTTTACCCGAACCAATACGTGTTTCTGTAGGTCTTACCGTAACAGGTTTGTCTGGAAATATACGTACCTTTTCCACTACGGCGTATGTGTCATTGCGTGGTGCCCTGCTTCTATTTGTCTAGATGGTTTCCAAGCGGGTTCAAGTGCTTTCAGAGCATATCTACCGAAACTAATGCGATTACCTCGAAAAGATATTCCTTTTTTTCTTCCTCTATGTTGTTTACGAAATCTGGTTCTTTTTGGGTTCTAGTTGATGGTTGTTTATCAATTCCATCTCTACTACAGAACTGGACATGAGAGTTTCTTCTCATCCAGCTCCTGCTTCGGCAAAAAAGCCCAATCAAAGAGAAAATAAAAAAGCAATGACTAGACCGGCAGAAGTTGACGTTTAAGGCAAACAAAAGGCATTTTAAGTTAGGAAAGAGTCATTCATGTAATGTCAGCCTAGAAGTTCAAGAAAAATGCATTCTTTTCAGGTCAGAATCTGATTGATTTTGCCCTCCCTCAAGTGGTATATCCTTTGTTAACCGACATGTGAGATTGTATTTTAGATATTGTCTCGCGGAAGAAATGAGAGCATTGACATTCAATCTGGCATATTCTCTTACGAAATTGAGTTCTTAGGTCTCAAAGCCTGATTGATGCGTTGTACCATCCACTGCCTAAAAGAACTACCTTTTGGTAAAGGTAAAGAAATCCTAAAGAAATTCCAGGTAAATTGATGTTCAAATCTCTAGTGTAGTGGCTGCTTCCTCTACAACTACATCATAAGAAGAAGGCAAAAGGGGAAGGCGAACCCGACCTGGCTGACTTGATTGTTTGTTGAGCTTGCCTATTTCCTTGTGTTCTACGCTTTAACTGGAACCAGTGCTTTTAGAGTGACCCTAGGATAAGGCAGGAGGAAATGCTTTCTGGCTAAGACATCCGATCGATCAGGTGAAAACTACTTCTAAGAACGGTTTTTTCCCGAAAATTGCATAAGATAAGCATTCAGCATCTTGTCTTTGTCTCTTCTTTCTCTCACTGGATTATGAAGGAATTGGATTGATAAGCTCCGCCCAGTAGAGAACGAAATCATTCTAACAACCCTCTCCCTTTATTAAGTAATGCCAGAAAACCAGAAACCAAAGCAGGGCTCGACAAAAGATCAGGACCCACTGAAGCGATTCCTGTTTTAGAGCCGAGTCGCGAAGCAAGAACGAAGGGATAAGCTTATGGTATAGGCAGAAGCCTAAGAGAATGTTAGAGGCGAGGTAAGAATGTTTTGACCACGTTTTTATTGTTAGCGAACGTTTTATTCTATTTAATTTATATTCGGAAGGACTTAGGTGAGTGAGGAATACGTGGTTTATGGGGGCGGCTCCCCCTCTTCGATTAGTTTAAAAAGGCTTAGGCACCGTCCTACCCTGTTCGAGAAGTATTATAGTCTGCCCTAGACAACTTTTGAACGAAATTCAATCAATCAGATCAAATATCCACAGCTTGACGTCTGAGTCCATCAACCAAAGAAGAAGAAGAAGCTTGATCGTTCTTGTCCCAGGGTTGATGGAATCAATATAAATAATCTAAGAAGGGATCGTAGTTAAAAACTTTCAATTGATCTTAGGAAAATTTTCTTAGGTGAAGATTCTGGGATGGAGGAAAGAGTCTTAGCTTAAGAAGCTAGAAGAAGAGCTCGTGCAGGTTTCCTCTTTTGCTAATAAGATATGGGAGTTGGTCCAACCCAGGATACAATATATTATTTTAGTTAAGGCCTTAGGTGCGATCACCTATTCCCCTGCTTATGCTTTGAATGGATATCGCTCTGGCGTGATAGATAGAGGGGGGAAAGGGTTTAAATCACCCACCAATGAAGAGCCCAAATCGACTTAAAAGTGTTCGTGACACAGAGGCCGGGAAAGAAGCAACAGAAAGGAATTTGTTTTCCAATGCGGCTTAAGCGATCCTAGCGCAGAACAAAGCTTTCCTTGTTTGAGCTTTCTAGTTCTAGTTCCGGCTTGCATCTTAGTCTTCTGTAGTGCGCTTACTCCAAACCATCTATCTGCTGGCTAAAAGGGAGAGAGATATGATCCAGTACTTGGATTAGCGTAGTAAGAATCAAAAAAGGCTTAACGTACTTTCTTTTATTATTAAAAAGAATCCATCGAAGAAGTCAAAACTAAGCATTCAATTCATCTCGATTGGTTGATTCCTTGTCTTTCAGTTTCTGGTCTACGGGCGGGTAAGAGTCCTTGCTTTTTCTGTGCTGTGGAAGAATCTCGTCTGGTCTCATCCACCAAGTCTTGTTCAGCTTCTGAAACAAAGAAGAAAAGTTCTGGGTAATTAGCCCAACCAACCTTTCAGTATCAGCTGAGGTGGAAAAAAAGACATCTACCTTTGAGAGAGCTTTTCCTTCCTTCAAGAACCCCACTACGCGGTAAGTCCCTTTATGTCGTTCCAAAGTCTCGAAAAACGGGGGAAGAGCCGAACCCTTGATGTGAGATTCTTCGTGCTTCGTGTTAGGGAGACAAGGGTTTAGCTAAAGAATTGAATTAGAGCAGATTAGAACTTTCATTCTCACCGGAATTTATTGCTTTGACTGTAACTGGCCGAATCCGTTTCGCAGCATGGTTGATTCCCCAAAAGAAGGGAGAAATGTTAGCCTAGCCTACAATCGCGTCTTCTCTTAATTCTGATATTTCGATATCCGTCCCTCGCTCACTTACAGGCGCACGTACAGGACGTGTTAGCCCTACTTCTGAGATTGTATTAGAAACTGTTGAAAGATCCTCCGTCTAGTGGGAGTAGCGAATCCCCTTTCTGTCAGTGAAATCCGATCCAAGCCCTATCGAGACTCTCGCACCAATGAATGAAGCTTTGTTCAATAGTTCGCTCAAGAACTGGCACAATGCCTCAGTCGGAGGAGAGAGAGAGAGACAGGACAAAACAAAAAGGCTTTCTAGGAATTGAATCAATAGGCTCAGAAGGCGAACAGATTGAAAGCTTGATTCACAGCAAACCTGACTTGACTCTATCAATGACTTTGGAATCGACAGATGAGATTAATTTTAGAATTAATGGTTTTTCTTCCTCAATAGGAACTGAACTTCGACTTGCCTCCTGGTCTGACAATAGGGATCCCTGACTAATGTGTGGAGAAGGGCTAGACGATCATGGGCACAAAGCCAGAGGAAGTCGTTCACTCTAGGAGTTGTTTGGGCAAATCCACTTCCAGTCACTCGATTGGAGTCTTTGCTGAGAGTCTTGATGAGCAGCCATATGGTAAGCATGTTTGCTTTTGAAGTGACCCTTGGTAGACCCTATTTCTTCTTTTCCTTTCCTTCCTGACGTGAACGGCCACTAACAAGTACTAGTACTTTCTTTTTTGGTATCGTGAGTGCGGAGCCTGGGGAGTACGAATTCTGTGCCATTCGAAAAAGAGCAGAGAATGTCCCGGCAAATGCAAGCGTCTCATAGTTCACATTTGATCGATTCAAACCTGTTGTTTAAAGAGCTGCTTGCTACCACTTTGTAATTGTATTAGAAGACAATAGCCCAAGACTGCTGTGGCATGCCCTGTTTACAGCTGCTTATCCTCTTCTGTCTTTCCGTCATCTCAACCTCGCACCTAAGCATCACGTTCCTAGGGACAGAGACATCTGCGCTCTAAGTCCCTCATAGTACTGCCAGCATGCAACGCAACGTAAAGCATGGGAGTCTTTGGGCATTGCTTGAGCGAAGTCAGGATCAAGTTAAAGCTACCTAGAGCTTAACGCCCTCACTGCACACTTTATATATATCTGTTTTCATTATCGGCTACATGCTATCGGAGAGAGAGCAATGGGGGTTCAGTAAAAAACATTTACCACGCACTCAATTCAATGATCAAGCAAATAAGCAAGACGAATCTCTTTCTATACGTATATATTACGAAATAAGGACTCAAGTACATACGATTACCTTTTTTAATTAAAAAAATGGTTTGGAACCTATAATAGAGGCAGAAGCCAGGCCACCGTAGCTATCTAGTCGAGTGTGTCGATTGAAAGTGAAAGAGGAGGGGCTTTCTTTATATGGAAACACATAAAGCGGCTTCCACCCGCCGGCAAAGAGATCTCGATCCTCTCGATCCCTGGAGTACTCCTATCTTTCCGCTGAGGGAGGGATCTATTCCCGAATGGCTGACTCACCGATATAGCTGGCAGGGGAGCGAGGAAACAAACCAAAATGAATATTAAAGCATTTCTTTTTTCTTTTTTTATATGATCTCCTCACCTATAAAGCACGAGTCAATCCCACTATGCCGATGCCGGGTAAGAAGGATTGGGAGATGTCGACCGATACTATTTAGTTGGTGCAAAGCACCCCCTTTCCACAACCCCTTTTGTTGATGAAGGCAGTGCCATATAGTCGTAAAGGAACTCTCTGCATTCAATGATCGAACCCGCAACCAAGGTAAGGTGCCCCAAGGATCAGTCGAAACCCGAACTTTTCCTTCGCCTGGACCAAGATACTACATGCCTAGACCACGACCATCGATAAGATAATGTGGAGAAAGAGATCTCGGATCTATTAGTGATTTGGCCACCTCTCCTGGCAAAGAAAGAAAGGCGCTCATAAGATGCCCTTAACAGCTATCACCGCTTTTGCTTTCCACTAAATCTAAATAAAAGGCAGCAGGAAAGCCTTTCACATTCACTTGCCTATGAATTCCTCCTCAGATCCATTGTGGAACCCCTTGCCGTTAGTGCTTCCAATCATGTCACAGACAAGCCTGAAAAACAGATAGGTTTGATTCCGTACAGAGGTAACTGCATGGTATACACAGGCGCTTAACAGCCCTCCTCCAATCCCCCGAACTGCATCAATTTCTACCACGCTTGGAAAACTTTTTTCCAAAAGTCAAGAACTTCTGCCTTACGTAAAGTTACCAAGGATTTCAAATGCAAGAATTTACCCGTTGTGAAGGACCTAAAGACGGGCAGAATGATAGCTATAGCTAGAGGGAAGAAGCATGGGGAGCGATTTCAACCAGGAACCAGGAGTTCGAGGATGAAAAAGTGTTTGCATTAGTAGCAGCTGCTAAAGCCAGAATCTAAGGAAAGTTTGTGTCGGCATTCTTTTCTTCTGGCACCACAGATTTGGACATGCAAATTTGGTGCTGATCAACTCTTGCCTTTTTTTTTCATTATTGCTGGAGCTAGCTGCCAACAAGGCAAAGATGTTGAATTCATGGAACATATAATAAAAGAATATTTCCTCTGGATTTGATCCATTCCGAAGTACTTATGGGCTTCAGCCAGCAGCAGCATATGTCATCAACAGAACTCCATCTGATGTTATCATAAAGGCAAGATTCCATGGGATATTTTTCATGGAGATGAAAGTGCTTTGTGTCCAGACGTCCAGACTCACTCCGAGATCCATTATCTCCCAAGGCGCATTGTTCTGTTCATATAGAATTGTGCATCTTTCTCGGGTATTCCCCGGCGATGCTTTGATCCTCGTACGACTTCATTTCATATCTTTCGGCATGTTACATTCGTGGAGGATGCTAATGCAC
>JBBUKS010000066.1:830056-844142 GCA_038050645.1 Hedychium gardnerianum
GCTCCCACTCAAGAACAAGAAGCGAGAACAGACCCGACACAAGATACACATTTGATTGAAACCGGGGTTCGGAGATGAAACCAGGGTTCGGAGATGGTCCAGGAGTGATGCCTAATGTGAATTGAACTAAAGCCACTTTGACCACTCCTTTCAGTGCTTTCTTCGCACCTCCATTATAGTGCCGGCGCAAAAGAGAAAAGAGAAGGGTTATCCATAAGGGTATCAAAGATAGGCTCGACTATAAAATAAGGTAATTTGAGGGTATCAAAGATAGGCTCGACCATAAAATAAGGGAGAGGGAAAAAATACGGGGTTTTCAACTTTAGTCGAACTTGATGACCAAGTGCCTAGGGGAATTTGAGTTTAGGCAAAAAACACGGGAAGTACAACTTATTTTCCATCTTCTGTACCATTTGCCATACTAACTTGGTAAAATCTATTTTAAGCTAAAAACACGGGAAGTACAGTACTACTTTTTTTTTTCGAACTACCCGAGTTTGAGTTTCTCGCCTACCTTTTGGGTAAACAAAGAAGAAGGATATAGTATATACATTGTTAAAATGAACCAACAAAGATGACAAGAGGAAGACACTGGTCACGTGGACGGTCACACGAGTTCGGTGCAAGATCAATCCTTTGAATTGAAGTTAAAGCTAAAGATTCAAG
Source organism: Hedychium gardnerianum (assembly GCA_038050645.1). NCBI lineage: Eukaryota > Viridiplantae > Streptophyta > Magnoliopsida > Zingiberales > Zingiberaceae > Hedychium > Hedychium gardnerianum. The sequence continues at coordinate 830,723 of JBBUKS010000066.1, forward strand.
CAAACAAATACGCAAGCCAAACAACTTAAATTAGATGAAGAGATACCTGTAGCGGGAGGGCAGACTATAAATAATGGAGGGATCGCAAAACTACTTGAATTTGGGAGATATACGACCATAACTGAGGGGCTCGACTATAAAATAAGGTAATTTGAGGCTCTTTTTCACACTTCATCATAATACTAGCTATTTCCTAACACTAATATTTGGAAATTTAGGAATGCAAGGGTATGTTATCCAACAACTCCCCCAAACTTATTAATATGGCTCAGCAAATACCAAACAATTAGTATTTCTTTCCCAAAGCCATTAAACACTTTGGCGCTTACGTGCCTAAATTCATTCGGGAGTCTAACCCACCCCATAATATATTAATGTTAGACTAAATAAAGCTGTTCGGGCAGTAGTAGTTGTGATTCACTCTTACTCCAGCAAAGACCCCCACCATATATTATAGAAAGAAATAGATTGTCCATTCAAAACTAAATACGAAAGATCTTGGAATGAAACAGAGCTCCTTCTTTCATTTAGCCCGGTCGAAATCAAACATAGATTGGGGAAAGTATAGGTCCATCACCAGAGGTGCCTATACCTACATACGCTCGGTCTGATCCAACCAACCTCGCAGTTTATGCCCTCCGGGGGACCCGCCAGGGAGGCTTGCGTGCCGATTGATTGAATTGTTTGATTGAATTGATTGATTGAATTGATGGAGTGAATTGATTGATGGAGCTGCTGAGACCAATGGTTCGAACAATCTTGCGATATTGATTGATTGATTGATGGAATTGATTGAGACCAATGGATCGTGCGATATTGATTGATTGAATTGATTGAGCAGCTGAGACCAAAGGATCGAACAATCGTGCGATTTACGGGTGGTATTCTTAATTTGTGCATTCTATCTTATCCACAAGTTGTGGTGCCATACCAGTAGGTATTAACCAAGAGGGTAGCACTATTTGTTAGGGCATATCCTATCCAAAGACTCTTTTAAGAAAGGATGGGTTCTGGCTGTATGTTTGTAGGGGTGGGGTACTAGCTTTAGCCCCAGTACTTGATTTGCCCATACTGGCAGGCAGCATTCCTAGAGATCCTGGATGATGGGGAAGTCAACTATATTTGACCATAATTGGTGGCATCATTTGTATGTGCATTGCCCTAATCCATTCCTACAACAATTTGAATCAAAAAAGGTGGGGACAAGACCTATATCGTCGTATCGGGAGGGCAGATCAATCGGTTGTTTTGAATGGATAGTCTAATGGGGGCGCAGATCAATCGGTTGTTTTTCATAGCCATGAACGCCCTTATATTATAGTTGGGACGAGACGCACTTCTTTTTGTCTTGACATCTTGAACAGATGCATTTCCTAACATCTTGAACAAGTGTGTTTTTGAAGGTTGGAAGTCTATGGTATCTCTTCTGATATGGAAAGCCACTTGCGTATTTGCTTTCATGAATGGATGATAAAAAAAGGCCCAATAGAATAGAATAGGCCTAAAGTGCTTCGGAAAGAACTCACTCTACTCAGTTTGCATTCACTGCTGCTGAGGCTTATAGGGATGAGCTTAACCCACCACGAACGGCTCCCAAACTTCTTAATATGGCCTTAGAGTCAGACTCTTGCTTTCGCTGTCAGCACGTCGCTGCCGCTCGTCCCTTGACTTCCAGTTGTTGTTTTCGGAAGCTTTGCTGCTCTTGTCATTCTTTCTATGGGAGGCGGACCTGGCATTCCTAATACAATACTCCGGTAGGGTAAGAGTGAATGGCCAACTTAATATAATAGTTTCTAGTCTAGTCTCACATTGCCTTTGGGGCCATTTACGACTAGGGATCTTCCAATTGTTTCTGAAGAGAGCTCGGTGCGGGCCTGCTAAGACAATAATCAAAGAAAAGAAGGAAGGTCAGCGAAGGCAAGCGAAGGAGTCCCACTCAAGCCGAGAGCTCCTAGGAGAGGAGATGCAAGTTCAAGCTGTGAGCTTTACTTTTTTTACAGGGACAACTACAGCTTCTACTAATATTTCTCGGTAAGCACTGGGACAGAATAAAAGCAAACTTTAGCAGTGCAACAACTAATTAGCTCTCTTTAGCAGTGCAACAACTAATTAGCTCTGAAGATGAAGATTCTTTTGACCTCCGTATTGCCAGTCTCTTTTCAATCCCTCTTTCCGGCGAACTCATTGAATTAATTCTGAATCTCTCACTCTTTCTCTCATATATTTCAATATTCCTGCTTCTTAATATATTAATCTTGTGCCGACTGAGTCTTTTGCTGTTGCTGTTGGCGTAGCTCCTTAAAAAGATATGGAATCTTCTAACCTCAAAATACCCTTTTCTTTTGGAATGGGCTACTTTCTTCCTCTATCGGAGATGCACTATCTAAAGGAAGTCGAATAGTTATCCTCCAGTCAGTGTTGGCTTCGATCCCCATCTACCTACTGTCATCAAAGATATAAAATGGAAGAATTTCTCAATTGAATAAATTCGGTTCTTCCAATTTGAGAAATTCTTATTTGAGGGTTCTTAAAAGGCGAATATAAATAGAAAAGAAAGTATATGAAATATGAACTGGCGTGTTTTGGGAGTGCAATTTGAATCCTAAATTGATAAAGTGTCTTATCTGGCGTTTTTCATTTGCATTTTCATAATAGATTTTAGTGCATATTTAGTGCATTTGAGTGCATTTATTGTTAATTTGAGTGCTGGTTCATATTTTAGTGGGGCACATGAAGGCATCCAGACGTGCGTTTTAACGCGTTTTGAGCTAGGAAAGTGAGGGCTTGAAATAGGGCTTGAAAAGCCAGGCCACACTTAATATTTGGGGTAAGTTAATGGCCACACTTAATATTTGGGGTAAGTTAATTGTCCCGAGTTAGCCTCACAGATGGAATTCAATGCTGCCCCATGAACTCAGTTAGTAAATGCTACGAAGAGAAAACACTCTTGAAAGCTATGCAGCTAAGAGATCAAAGGCATATGTTGAGTCCCCTGCCATATTCACTTTAGGGCCGAAGTTCAAATAGGAATGACCGGCTGGTCGTTCTCACTCCTTCCTTAACAACATCTCCTATCAGAATGTCTTTTGGGGTTCCAGGCGTAGCGTACTTTTCTTATGCTTAAGTTTCCAGGGCGGTTTAAGCTTCTTCAGTTCTTTTTGCTCTACCTTTCATTCCGCTTGCTTAGTTAATAGAAGATGTTCCGCTTGCGGTTTAAGCTTCTTCAGTTCTTTTTGCTCTACCTTTCATTCCGCTTGCCTCTACCTTTCATTCCGCTTGCTTAGTTAATAGAAGATGTTCCGCTTGCTTAGTTAATAGAAGATGTTCCGGTTGCTGTTTAAGCTTCTTCAGTTCTTTCGGAGGTGTTTGAGTACCGGGATTAAAAATGAGTCACTACTGACTCCCGTAAAGAGGGATTGAGGCTGCTACGGGTCTTCTTTAGAATAGGCTCGAGCGGCAGAAAAAGCAGCAACCTACATTCCAGGAGAAGTTTAATTGATGCCTGGACAGCTAACATTTGAAAGTCAAGATTCGAGGTACGAGCAGAGCGACGTGCTACGGGCACAGAAGAAACTCTTTCAGCAACCGGTTCGGGGCGCCATTCAGATCTATCTGCTTTAGGAAAGGGGCGCATTCAATCAGTCTCTTATAATTGACTTTTAGCCCGGTCTTAAGTAGGTCGAGCAACAACTACTTTCAATCTCTCATCCCTATCTCTGGACGGGTCAGGAACGTATTAATACGATTAGTCTTTCCCGTGATTCTTAATGTTTTAATCCTCTTGCAGCTCCACTCAGGTATACTCTTTGATTCAGTGTTCGTGCCTTTCCTTTGTCAGCAGTTAGTAAGCTTTCTTCACCTTTCCTTTAATGATTCGTTTTGAAGAGAGAGTGGAATGACTATGTCGTTACCCGTGCGACCCTCCCCTTGGCAATGGGGGGCCCCCGCTCGGGACCAAAAACAATAATTATATCCTCCCCTTGGCAGGAATAGGACTACAAAGCATAGGCTGATTACTCTAAGGCTGATCTACCGATTGCGAGGGAATCATACGACCAAAGGAGAGAGCGATGGAGAGAGAGAAGTTATAGTTCTTTGAGCGGCAAAGGAGCGAACTAACGAACGACAGTGAGAAGTTCAAGTAGCCAGCGATGCAGCGAGTGGAATCCCATTGCTTTGGGAAAAATATACCATGAACTCTTGGCCTAGAAAATGGAATAATACGTTCAAATTCATGTATACATTCCCTCCAAGAGTTAATGGCCCAAAGCCATTAACTCCTGGTGCTAGCTTAAGGAGGGAATGGAACAAATCCATTCCCGTATTATTTTCTTTGGGTATAAGAAAATTATTTTCATGAAAATAATTTGGGGCCAGAAAAAAAAAATAAAGAGTTCATGGCCCAAAGAAATGCCATGAACTCCAGCTAGCAGCAAAAGGAAAAGGAGGGAGTAGCTTGGCTCAGAGCCATGAACTCGTAGGGAAAAAATATACCATGCACTCGTAGGGAAATACCATGCACTCGTAGGGAAATACCATGAACTTTCTCGTAGGGCCATGAACTCGTAGGGAAATACCATGCACTCGTAGGGAAAAAATATACCATGCACGACTACTAAATTGAAGTTGCTGAGGGAAAGTCCTCGCACTTGGGCCCTTATCGAGCAGCCTGGCTTAGCCTTTTCGCCAGCCAACCAAAGAGTCTTTCGCGTCCGGATCGCTCTCCTGCGGGGCCCTGGGCGCTTTGGTGCTCCAACGTAAAAGGGCCTTAGAGAAGGGAACCAGAGCACAACCAGGCGAGAGAGACTTCAAAAAGCAACGAAAGTGCGATTACGTGCGAGAGAGGGCTCATGCTTCGGTATAACTAGTAAGCTAAATAACGATTAGTGAGGGCTCAGGTTCGATCGTCGAAGATATTAGCAAGCCCTATCTCCAAGGTGGCACTCGGGCCCAATTAGCCACACTCTCAAATTGGGGCTGGTAGGAGGCTTCCAACCGCTGCTGTGGTGAATGGCATTGGGGAAGCAGCAGTCGTGTACTGAAAGTAGATTTGGTACGCCCCTCACCCGTACCCTATCGGTCGAGCGCCTAGCCCCTCGGCCCTCGTACCTCTCCCTTATGTTATGGTCGATCGAGACCCTTCCATATTAGACTGCTCCGTGGGCGGTCATGAAAGACCATATTACACTCTTGGGATTATAGGCAGCTCGCGCTTCTGCAGCACCGGTGACAGATTCCAAGAGCTACAGAGATCGATTAGGCACCATACCATAGTACGCGGGAAATCAGCATTCAGTTCATTCAATGAGATGTTGATAGGCCTTTGCTGCAAATTCCTAAGGGTTCGGATGGGATGATTGGAGCGGACAATAAACTAACATAAGGTAGTGATGTTGAATCTGAATGTTCTTCGGGAAGTTCATTCCACGAGTTCGCAGTCCTTTGAGTCAGACCCCTTCAGAGTTCAAAAGATCGGACGTCTACATTGCATTGTATTGTCGCTCTTTCTCTTTCGATAAAGGGACCGGGTTGCTAGCTACTGACTAATGCCTTCTACTCTCCTTGAGAGCTGCCAGAGTAGTTCAACCGGGCGTGATTCAGAGTTCAAAAGATCGGACTAGAGCAGTTGCTTGCCTGCTTTTCGTTGTAGTTGTTGAGCGCGTAGCCCTCCTCGGCCACGTCGCTATTGCTCCTACCTCCCTTTCCGGATAATCATAGGGGTTCTTCGAAATGAGTTATAAGCGGAGGCCGACTTCGGATATCTTTATTTGCTAAGCCACTCTATGGATAAGAGGGAAGGACTGAGAATTGCTTTACCGATTCCACTATCTGTCTAACTGAGTTCATGGAAAGAGTGAATGGGTCTCTCGCTTCGCTTCTTCGCCTAGAAGTTCCACTTTGTGAGTCTCTTTGCCTTTCTAGCGCTTTCCGTGTTCCTCGACTCGAGTGTGAATGGATTTCCGCAGGGTCTCTCTCTCGTATCGCTTCTTTACCTGTTCTATCAGCGCTCCTTCAGTTTTTAAAGTATGCGTTCTGGACAACTGTCCATTCACTAAAGCGATTCCATTCCCTTTTCAGTTGCAGCAAATCCTCTCGGGCACTTGCTCTGGCTGGTTGTGGTTGCGGTCGTTCTTGCCTCATTTATCGCTTGGTAGGCGGGTGGCTTGGAACGAAGGCTCCTTCTATTCACGACTGCTGGCTTTATTTAGGACTTTGCCCGTCCCGCGGATTCCGCTTAGAGTGAATCGCACTTCCTCTCGAAGACCCGGCCAGAAGTTAACTTGGCCACATTATGAAAAGGGCCTATAGTTAGAGTTCAGTATATGAATAGAGAAGGCAAAGACATAAGGCCTTGAACTACTCCTTCACTTCTGAGTTAGCAGTCGCTTCTCGCTGCTTTGGCATTGTCAACTTCATTCATATACTTTTACATGATGATGATCGCATTGCTTTAGATGATGATGATCGCATTCTTTATACAATTGATTCAGGATTAGATACCACTTCTCACTCGCTACATTCCTATTGCTTTCTAGAGTGGCTTTGTTAAACACTTTAGATGATGATGATCGCATTCTTCATGGTGAAAGTTCTTAGTGAGGAACGAGCGACAGCGACGTAGAGGGAATGGCTATTCATGGAAAGAGTTCTAGGGACGAGCAGAGCGACGTGAGTGGAATGGAAAGAGTGAATGGCATGGAAGGAGAGTTCATTCCAAGCACACAAGAAGAGGAAGCCGGGCATTCATAGAAAAAGAATGAATGGTTAGAGTTTAAAGGGAGCGTTATTTACTTATTATATGTCATTCCAAGAAGGTAGGCACTATAGTAATTAATAAGCAGGTACCCTTTATTGAAAGCAGGTCCCCGTGCCCTTCCGAGGCGTATACTTGACTTCTTTATTCATAAGCTTTTCTTTCCAACCTTCAAAAAGAGACTTTCAAGAGATGTTAGGAAATTTTAAGTGTCAAGTATTCAAGTATCATGATTCACTTCACTACTTTCTTTACTAATTCTGATCAGACAGTGTTCTTGAATTAAGATCGAGAAAGCGGAGCCTTATTCATTCGTTCCGGTCTCCCCTAAGATCTTCCATGAAAGAAGAAAGGTAACTCAAGTACGGGAGTTCTTTATATCAATCAACACACTTTCTCCCCTGAAAAAGAGGAGAATTTTGTCTTTGCGAACGAGGTACGAGCAAAGCGACGTGCGACGGGGCGACGTGGGACGTGGAATTATGAAGGAAATAACTTATTCACTAGGCTTACCTGCAAAACTCGAAACCCTGTTTTCGTTTTTTGTTTAAAGGAAAAGCACTCTGGCCTTAAGGGACGAGAGTGCTCGAGCAATAAGCGAGAGGGACGAGAGTGCTCGACTGTAAATGTAAAGGAGAGGGAATGAACTTCTTATTTATAAATTATCAAACCATGAACTTAACTCGACAGTTGGACTCTGAACTGCTTAAGAAAAAGAATCCCTCAAACTAAGGAAATGAAAAGTCTAATGAACAACTTCACTACTTTCTTTAGCAAGAGGTCTAACATATGAAATTCAAAACTACGAAAACCCTTTCGCGCAAGAGAGATCGGACTACTCATACTATATACTTTAATATATAAGCTGGTGCCCTTCCATTCACTCTTTTCTAACCATTCACGCAATAATGATTAGATATCGCTGCGTAAGCTTTCTTTTCTTCTCCTGCTTTCTTTTTTTAAGCGGCTCTATAGGCAGGAATTGTTTGCAGACCAGTTACAATTAGAGTTCTTTCCTTGAAGCTAATCCATCAGTCCCGTTTCCATTCTTATTCTTAGAGCGAGTGACGTCGTTGACACTCGTTCCTTTATTTTACAGCCAGTGAGCTAGTACGAATCCGCTTTCAAGACATCAGAAGAAAGGGCTAGGGGCAGGGGTGCCATGTGTTATAGGTTCCAAGCAATCTCTACCTTCTCTTCCTAAGGCTAAGGATCTAAGTAAGGGGCTATGGATCAGGCAGGCTAGATTAAAAGGTTAGGGCAAGGAAGCCATCAAACGGGAGGGAGTATTTCCATTGAAAGCATTAGTTTTTCAAGGGCCGACTACAAGGGTAGAGTTCATTCCAAGATCTTTCGTAGTTTTGAATAGAAATTTCATTCACTCTACGATTCAAAAAAGAAACGTAGAAAGATCTATCCCTATCCCTACCCTTACCAGTCGCCCCTTGCCTGACGCTCTAATAAGAATCTCCAGGCAAGACTACTTTACCTATGAAACTTAACGAGCACTACTTACTGTCAGACCTAAGCACAGATTGATGAGCGCAAGAATGAATGCACCTGTCTCTGCTCTTTCTGGTCAAGAAATCGATCGACCTCGTTCACATAGCTTTTAAAAAGCATCCCGGAGCGAGCGCCCCCAATGGTCTTTCTTGCTGAGTCAAGCTCTCCATTTTATATATCAAAATTCCCACGCATTTCGGATGTCGGTTATTGGATTTGGTTTTCCTCGTCTGACTGACCAATCACACATACTACCATTAGAATATCTTACTCGATTGATCTCGGTGTTCTCATTCCACGCTATGTCAAAAAAGGTCAATCTCAGTATACGGAAATCCCCTAATGGTCTGACCTGACCAAAAAAGAGGATTGAAGAGGTCTTAAAACGAAGAAGTTGAGGCTGGAGTGGGTCTTGCATTGCTATTACACGGATGACAGGAGAGGGGCTCTTCAATTATATCCATACCACAACGAGAAGAGAAGGGAGGGTAAACACTGATGATCGAAACATCTCCTTCAGTGCCTGGTCAACCATTAAAGAAGAGACCTACGTCTAGAAGAGAATCCCGGCTAAGCCGATGGGAAAGGTATCGCGCTTAGATTCCATAGAGTGAAACCTGCATTGGGCTTTAGTTAAGCCTACATTCATTTTAGAATAGGATCTTTTTTGTAGCCCAACTCATAGAGAGTTCTGTCACTTGGTCTGAACCCATTTATTCTATTCCTATGATTTTTCAGTGATGGGCGTAACTAGTGGCATACGAGTACCTTTATAGGAAGGTAAGCATGCCGAGAGAGCACTGAGACGAACAACCTAGCTAGGAAAAACCTGCCCGTGTCTACTTCTTTCAAACCTAAAAGGGGTAAGCGTATCAAGAGAAAATGAGCAAAGCCCCGCTGTCGTATCGAAGCGATAAAAGAGGAAAAAAAGAGAAATACAAAATTCTTTATTAAGAAAACAATGTAGTAGCATCAGTCTCTTTCCCTTCCCTCTGTATGAGTTGAGAGGCTGAATTTCATTCTCTTAGCTCAGAAGGAAATGGTCGGAAAGCACAGGCATTGATTGATAGATCGAATGCAAACTCAAACTCGAACTGGTGGAAGGGTTGACATGTCCGCAGCTACTGCTATCGAATTATCCCCTCTCCTTAGGCTTAGGATAAGGTCTAGTCGATGTGGGACTGATCACTTTCCTGGATTGGATTCCTTGCTTCCATCCCTGAATGGAACTAGCAGTTAAGCGCTTAAATCAAATCCATATTCCCTCGCTCGGTCCGTAATAATCAATGTCTTCAAAGTGGGTAGTCAGTCCATAATATTCTTAGTCAATCAACTCTCTAGTCTCTAGCTCTAACTCCCATTCTTCTTCGTGTGCAGCGGGATGGTACTTGCTCAACTTCCCACCGTCAAAAGGTTTTACGTGAAGTACAACCAGTAGACGGGCTCATCACCATCCTTCCTTGCTCCATCTTTATCCCCCACGATCTGTCCTCTCAGCACGGAAAAGTAAGACCAATCCTCTTTCTCTCCCACGAGAAGAAAGGCAACTCTCTGAGTCTGGCACTGCTGATCTAGACTTTGCTATTGGTCTGAGGGAGCACTTCTGTTCTGTTGAAGGAATCGGAGCTGCTATAGAATCAGCATCTTACTCTTTTTCGGCAAGCTCAGCAACGTTCCTCCACTGCACTGGAAATCTCTTTCAGTTGGAAACTAGTTTAGGCTATGACGACTCTTTGAATCTCCCTCAAAAGGGAGTGGAGTAAAAAAGACATAGCTATCTGAACAGTTTTGAATCCACTCTTTTTCCGTACATAAGATTGGGTAGACCGGAGTGGAGGAGTCTTCGCTTCCAATTCTGTTCTAAGGACTCAATATGCCTTTTCAGGTTCAGGACATATGCGCGGATTAACTGAATCCAATTTCACTTTTTCAATCGTAGTAGCTTGTTGGTGCGCACTTGTAGTGTAGGAAGATTCCCCGCTCTGAAGTAAAGTGTTTTTGGAGCTCCTTCAAAACAGATAGAAAGAGTAAGCTGCAACGAATAGAATAGGATATGATATGCTACCTTCTGCTTTCTGCCTAAAGCGGAGATTTCGATCTTTGCAAGAATGTCTATTAGTACAAAGATGCTGGGGGCCCTTAGCGCTTTTTCCTTGATCTACGAATGGCAGGTAGGCTGTCTTATGATCTTAGGCCGATGGGATAGCTTTCAAAGGCTAGAATAGCTAAATTAATAATATAACGGATATAACGGAAATAAGTCCGACGTGCATGTCTATGGACACTTCCTTCTTTATATTGTCAATTTTTGACATGCACTGCAGCCCTTCCTGAAATAAGAGCGGAAGCAACCCCCACGATCATGGAGAATGTGGAGCAAGCCTAATAAAAAAAGCTGTTTCCCCTTCTTTATCCTTTCCTTTACTTTTGACCTCTTCTCATGGTCTGGGTGCACGCAAGAAAGTTCCATCATAAGCATCCTATACCCTTCTCGGGTAGCTCTTATGGTATCCGTACTTCCATCTGTCGGAAACGGGAGTCGGGAAGTTCGCTTTTGTATGATGAGTTGATCACGCTATACATACGGCTCTCTTTCTCTTTAAGCTTCAAGCATTCAAAGAATTAGATCAGATGCAAACAGAGTCCTTCGTGAATAGGGGAAGTCTGTGGAAGGTTGGCAGGAGCATAGCATAAGCATAGGGCCTAGGAGCTAGGAGCGAAGGGGGGGCTGATAGGGTATCGTGAAGGATTTCTTTCTTCTAATTCAATTAAAATTCAATTAAAATGGTTTGTGGTGCCTATCTTTGACCTTGAACACAGAAATGAGCTACTCATCTTATTTATTCAATACTGGATCATGAGCTACCGTTCTAAAAGAAGTTCATTCCAGGCCAGGGCGCTTGCCTTAACGGGAATTGATGAGAATGATTGATTTTGGGATAAGACTTACGCATCTTCCTCTGGACGTTCGGTTCGAGCTATTTCATAAAAGGGTTCTTCCCTCGCTGTATACTCTTTCTTTTAGTCTCGACTGTCTCCACCGGGGACTCCTCTGAGCCCCATCCAAGCATATCTACGAGGACCTGCGGATCCCCCTTCTTCGACTGATGCTGATGCTATAGATTCCTCCCTTTCTTCCTCCAAGATGGTACGAATCGTCTGCTTATCTTTCATAATAGAGCGGGGAGGCGCTTCCTACACCAGTTTGAGGCCTAACGACTGTACGATTTTTGCTGCCAGAGGGCGTAGCCTTACACTCCCCCGGAGTGACTTCGCTTCTTTAATTTAAGAAGATAATATTCCACACGTCGCTATCGCACCGCAGCGATATCTAATCATTATTGCGTTCATGGCTATGAAAAACTACTCAAGATCTGCCCATGGGGGAATCGTCCCTAACAACACTACATACCCTAACTTTAAAACGAGCCTATCCTTACTTATAACAGTTGCCCTAACTTTAAAGCGAGCGCGAAATACCATTATCATTCACGCAAAAATACTATTAAGTCATCGCTGAGGGATTTAGACGTGGATGCACTTAAGACTATAATAATAAGTGAGGTCCCCGTTGACTATAATATTTGTTTAAGTTCGGGACATCTGTATAACATACCCTTCCCGAGTTCAGGAAAAGCAGCAACTAAAGCCCGGAAATTATAATAAGAATCACGGGAAAGAGAAATCAACATGTTTACGTTCCTGACCCGTAGTTGTCCCTTAAAGAGGTAGGGAAAGACTCAAAGGAAAGAGATAGACTGACAGGCAGAACCGGACGGGACAAGAAACTTCTATAGTTGCAGCAGCCCTTGCCCATTAGAGAGGTGGTTATTCAATTCTGGCTCGACCTGCGGGAAAAGAGAAAGAGGAATATGCTCCGGCAGCAGCAGCAGGCGTAGCACCATTAGAAAGAGAAACGAGTTAGCTTTCCGCTCCCGAGTCCTAGTCTTTTATTGAAAGATAGTGGGCTCCTAAGGGCATCGGATAGTCGTGAATGGAAGGAGTATAAATGGTATTTCCCCGTAGAGTTCATGGATAAATTTAATGCATTTCTGAGTTTATAAATAACACTACGTTAGCGTCCCGAAAAAAAAGAGAAAGATAAGAGCGGCATATTAGTTTGCGTTTGTTTTCAGACCGACAAGGTAGAAGATAAAACACTTATCTTTGATCGCGAGGGCATGTGTTAAGCATAGCGCATAAGGCGAGAGTAGATAGGTAGCGAGGCTTTCCGACGCGTATCCGAACTCTCTCATATTAATAGGGCCCTATTTCATAGCCCATATATACCCTATCGAAGGGTAAAGGCACGATAAAAGCACTTTAATCAAATTATTTGAATGAAAAACAGAAACTACAGAAGCGAGAAAGCGCTCTATTGGAAGAATTTAGGGTATCCCCTGATAGGAAAGAAAAAGCACTTTAATCAAATTATTTGAATGAAAAACAGAGAAAGATCCACTCTTTAAGCACTTTAAAGTGCTTTATCAATTCTTTCTCTTAATAAAATTCTTTTCTTTAATTCTTTCACTTTCTCTTTATCGTTCTCACTCTTTCTATTCACTCTTTTTCCTTCTTTATTCCCTCCTTATTTTCTTTGTGGGGCAATTTACGACTAAATATTAAGTTCGCCATTCACGACTACTAAATTGAAGTTGCTGAGAGAGAGGGACGAGATCGCACTTAGTCTGCGACGTGGCGAAATTGTGATAACGACGCGCTTCCTCATGCATTCTATAGCTATATGGCGAGTCCTAAAGTCAATCTCCTCGGGTCACTTCACTCTTTTCATGAACTCGAACTCTAATCCCATTCAGATATTCAACCCACTCCTTTCGTCTGCGCCAACCCAACTTTTAAAGATGATTCATGGCCTATCAACATCTCTTTTCATGGAATCTCTTTCTTAATCTTTTGTTTTTCTTTCCTCTTCCCTTTCGTCTATCTATTGAACCTAAGTTGGGCTCACGTAGGACTCCGACCGACTCGCAACCTCTTTTTCAAATCCACTCTTCAACCGAAAGGAACTTGAGGTTGTTTGGTTTCATTTCAAAAGCTGCTTGCCTTGTTTTCTTTCCCTGTCTGAAATGAACTCTCAGTCCTTCCCAAAAGGGGCAGAACTTCCACTATACTATCTTGAATCCGGTATGGACGCGTCAACTT
>JBBUKS010000066.1:844242-873270 GCA_038050645.1 Hedychium gardnerianum
ACGTGTGAATGGTTCAAGTTTAAATTGAAGTACGCATTCATAACTCAGAATTCATCCCGTACTCATTAAAAAGAAGGATAAAAGCTTATACTAAAGCTGCACCCTACATTATCGGAGCAACTTATACTTATACAGACTTGGGATAGGAACAAAGAAAGAATACTCTTTATAAGAGTAGCTCGACCGTAGAGTTCATGGAAAGATCTTTCGTAGTTTTGAATGGATAGTCGTGAAGATATTCGACTGTTGTTTGGGAGTAGCTCGACCCTCTTCGCAGCCTAGGACAAATTCAAGTTAAACTCGTTCACGTGAGCCCCAAAGGCAATGTTAGACTAGACTATATTATATTAAGTTCGCTATTCAAAACGTAGAAAGATCTCCGGTCGAGCTATTTCAATCAGGATGGGATGTGAGGATCAAGATCTTGAAAAAAAAACAGACCGACCTGACAAGGATAATGGCGCTAGGAGCTCTCTATTCATAGTGAGAGGAAATTAATATAATATAAGAGACAACAACTAAAGTGAAAGAAGCCCTACATACCCACTCTTCTTTCCCTTTAGTTTATAAGAGAGCTCCTAGCGTCCTCCCGTTTTCAATTATGAAAGAGTTCCGTCCTCGGGATCCGACCATTGATTGGTAGGTGGAGAAGCAGAAAGAGAGGGGGTGGAAAGCCGGGCTGAGAAGTGCTAAAGAGAGGTAAGCCGAAGTCGGTGACAGAGGCTAAGGAATGTCACCAGTTCAAAAAAGTAATGAAAGATCTTTGTTTGGCGGATCAGACTCAATGGATGGCATAGGAGTCAAAGGCTAAGGATTGACGAGGAACGAGCCTGCGACGTCAAGAAGGAAAGGGACCGGACCGGGATTGCATGCCTCGCTTCGTCTGGCTCGAGCCTAGCTAGGACAGCCGGGACTGAAGAGAAAGACAGAGCTCGTTCACGAGTGCAAAGGTGCGTAGCGAAGACCCATCAAAGGAAGGTGCTGAGCGGAACAGTGACGGAGAGGAGAGGTGCTATGCTTGATCCGGCAAAGTCAAACGTAGTGCGATCTTTGCAATCCACGAAAGAGGAAAGACCAGACAAGGCATAGGAGAGGAAAGCTATTATATTATAGAAGCAAGCCTACTAACTACACTCCATTAATGGTGGAGTCGGTTTTTCAGCCCATGAAGCGGGAAAGAAGTTTGGTATAGCATGCCGTCGAAGGAAGGGAGATAGAGGTGGTCGGGAAGCTCTTATAGTTATAGGTTGGCTCACTCGCTTCAGAAGTTAGAATTTGATTCTCATTTTTATCAATTGTTAAAAAAGTGGTCACTGTTGTTTGTTTGCTTCAATTGGTCGGATTGTTCAATCACGGTGAGCGGATTGCAGAGATTACGCTGCGTAGGTTGCAGAGATCGCACTGTCGTTTGACTCTGCCTGCCGCTGTCGCTCAACTTTGCCAGATGTGGTAGTCAAAGGAGCTTTCTCGAGTGAGAGTGGACCTCTTCCCAGGTCATCCAGAATCATTCATAGAACTGATCAGTGCGTGCCGAGGAGACTCGGGAATCAGACCCCGAAGAGAGTCTCGAACTACTAAGCTCACGTGCCCTGGCAGAGGGGGAGGCTGCGAAGGAGACCGGGCAGCGAGTCAAAAGAGAGTGCGAGCGAAGTAGACGGGATCGAGGCGAGTCAAAGATAGTTCGAGCGAAGGAGATCGGGTGCTTTCTGAGTTCATTTAAAGAGATCGGCAAAGGCTAATCCCACGGCTAATCCTCCCCACCCAAGGAAGAGCAGTTAGCGAGTGAAGATGCGGAGCGGAAAGTCAAGTAGATATAGTTAAGAAAGATATAGTAATAGGCTTTGCAAAAGAAGAGACGAAAGCGAGCCCACCGTTGGAGCCAAGCCGTATAAATAAAGCCCACCTTTTAAATGTGTTGCTTTGGCCCTGTTAGTGTTAGAGCCGACCGAGCGATCCTACTGCTTTGCGAAATCTTTGCAATCCTGCGGACAGTGCTATGAAATGACGCGGCCTATGCCTTTTGATCGAGGAGCAAGCGATAGGTTATTTTCCTACCGAATCCATCCTCCTTTCGCTCCGCACCTTTCGTCCGATCTATAGTCTAGCCTCGGACTTACTTAAAGCACCCGCACTTGCTGACCCCTTCTAACTTGGCTACGCTGCCCTTATTTATCATCCGCATACCCTTTGAAGTTCGATACGTCTCAGGTCGAGCTAGCCGCCTTCCTTATTAATCCAGGCCCAGGCTCAAACTATGGACTATGCGGAAGATCAGGGCGGATCAGTGGTAGAACCTGGTGTCAGTGGTAGAATCTGGTTCAAGAGATCAAAAGGACTATCCATGCTAAGAAAAAAAACTGATATTCCAAGACAGACGAATAAGATGGTATAAATGGAAAGAAAGAGAAAGAGTGGATTAGGAGGAGGCTTCTTAGGACAGGATGTTGTATACAAAAGAACTAAGCGCTTGTGATTCCTGCCGGCATCCTTCATATTCTACCTCGACGGCACCCTTCATATTCTTTCTACCTCAATTCTTTATAGCCCAGCCCTCCCTATAGAACAGAGTTTTTCGCTAGTCTTAAAGTAGTGAGTTTTCCGTGACCCTTCTTTTAGTAGATCAAAGGGTTGAGGAGAGGCCGGGGTCAAACCAAACTTATAACTCAGAAAGAAGTGGCCTTCGATGACATTGGCCATTTATGTTCTGAATTGCTTCTCCTACAGAGCTTTTGTTCGCTCCTTCTTATGAAGCTCAGAGGGAATTGGCATGACTACGGGGCACTAAGACCAAACTTCCATTTGCCTAATCTTTCTCCCTCCAACTCCAACCCTATAATTGGAAAGTGGAAGACGACAGAATCAATCAATATGACCATACCCGCTATGGCTCTAGGATATATCATTTGGTTAGGCAAGCAGCTCAGATGCGGAGATACCCTTCCCTTCTCGAGAAGTCCGATCCGGCTACTTACTTAAGAGGATGATCCTACCCGGGGAGCTCGACCTAGGTCCGATCCAAGCTCTCAGGACGAACCTTAGAGAAGAAAGCCAAGCCTACTTCAAACTCTTCGTATTAAGCTAATCGTACTAAGCTAAGGCAGATGTTAATGACAAGAAGCTCAAGCAGTAATGGTCCGAGGCCTCCGGATCTGAAGTCAGCCCTAGTCGAACTCTGACAGGCGCCAGCCAGACCCACCCTATAACATAACTAAGTAAGAGCGTGTGCCTCGTGCTGAAGAAAGGTGCCCAATTGGATTGGACCCAGGTACCTCGCTAGTGTTCAATTTTCTAGATTCTCCCGAAAAAAAAAGAGGTAGGATTGGATTACTCACTACTTCAAGTTCTTCAAGAGGTGAGCGCCTAGGAGGCATTAGTGATAAAGCACGTGAGGAATGGCGCAACTAAACTTATAGATAGGATAGGGGGTGAGTTCCCCAGACTACTCTACTCTACAGGAGCCATCATTCTTTCTTAATATGAAAGAGTGTTCCAGAAGAGAGCCTGTTAATGGAGAGGTGCCCTGAGGCGGACTCCAAAATGGTTTCAGTAGGATAGGTAGGACAAGACTCTGAAGTGAGTGGGAAGGGCCGGCATCGCATAGTCGCTCACTCTCCTCTTCCCGCATCATGAACTTGATCGATCAAGCCAGCCCAGTAGTAGCTTCTCTAAACACACACGCAACTCAATCTCTCTCTCTTTTCTCAATCTCCTCTCTTTCTCACCTATCTATTTCTTTTCTATTTCTATGTTCTTTTTTCGTTATTGCTATTTTGATTCTTTCTCAAGGTTGGTTCGCTGCATCACTCCTTCACGGCTCGGAGCGATTAAAGGAAAGACTGGAACTGCGAGTAAAGAAAAAAGTACGAGAAAGCGCTGCTTGAGATCTGCATGCGCCTAAGAGTCTGAATAGCCAGGGGAGCTGACCGGCTTCTTCTTCCTGCGCTTACTGAGCCCGGGTCTCTTCCTTCCTCCCTTTCATCAATGCATCGAGAGGTTTTCGGCTCCTCTCTTTTATTCTTTTGTAGTGCTCTCTCGTCAGCAATGAACTGAACTGCTGAGACTTGGAGGGGAGAATTAGACGGTGGGAGGCCGTGCTGAAACCAACCGAGTGGACTAGACCTACTTCTATGCACTACTCTATATCAAAGAAGAGGAACCGGTCAACGATGATGCGATGCGGAATAATATAGTCAGTCTAGTTATCGGAGCTCTAGCAGTTCGGAATAGGTTTTTGGTTGCAGAACCCACAAGAGGACCTACCCTCTCTTACCCTCGGGCACTAAAGTCAGAAGGTCTTGATGGGATCATTGGGACGAGGCCATGCCCCTCGTCTGCTTCCTGAAGTGCCGACCTCCTCTGCTGTCCCACAGTCCAACAAGTAAGTGGATTACTAGACCATTCATTACTCGTCCCTTTCATATTCGCCTTCCTGCCTGCCCTCCTGAGCCTTGCCGTCTACTTTGCTTAGTAAGCGTTCTGACTGACTACCTTATTCCTAAGCCGACTTAGCCTTTCCCTTAGGCAGCCTCCTGGGACATGTTACTCTGGGAAGGCAGGTCCACCCCGTGGACTATGTTACTTAGATTCGTAATCCTTTTTAAACTTAATGTCTTGGTTTAATGTCTTGGCATCCATTCTCTTAGAATATGGGCGAGGGAAGAAGGAGCTCCCGGGAAAGCGCATGAAGCTGAGACCATTGCCTTATGCTCCCATGCCTCTAGTCTGACCTTGGTAAATACCCCCTCCTGGCCAGCATCTGCTACGAGTGGGAGACGATTCATTCGGGTGCCGGCTACATGGTGTGGGCGGTGATCTTGATTGGACCTGTTATCGTGGCCAGGTCTCATGCCTCCTTCCTCGCGCTTCTCAATCTCATGCTTCTGGTTCTGGTTATCGAACTTCCAATCGACACCCGAGATCACATGAAACCATGGGAAGAGAGAAGATAAAGAGACTAGACTGAATATGGCTCGATATCGCTATTACATTATTTGCTTTCTCAGTCCTATCTCTCTAACGGATAATTCTTGCAAAAAAAAAGAAACACAAAACAAAAGAATGAGAAAAAAAAAGAAGAATAGGTAAGCGAGCGGAACTACGTGAAGCAATTGCTATTTCCTTAAATGCTCCCAGCCTCGCCTTGAGCCTAGCCTATTACCACCTTGACCCTAGCCTCGCCTTGAGCCTAGCTTACTTTCTTTTTATTGAGCCTAGCCTAGACCTATCCTATTATTCATTCCCACGAGCCGGACTTAATTGCGAGTGTATAGACTCCGAAGTTGTGTACGAAGTGTAGCATAGGGGGCGGTTCAATCAACAGTGAAAAAAAAAAGCATGGTGAGCGGTTCAATCAACAGTGAAAGAAGATTATAGTTAAATGAGATTATGAAGAAGGAGAGAAGGAGTGATCCACTTAAATGCCGTGATCTGCCCCGCTTAGTTCACTCGCATCGGACGAAGAAGTACTCTTGCTCACTCCTTATTTTGACTATTCAGTCCTCGCATTCATTCGTGGGAGCACAGGTCAATCACAAAGGCGATCTTCCTCAGCCTCTGATTCCTATTTGCTTTAGAGCCTCGGAGTACAGGCAGATTCATGCGCTCTGTGATATAGTAAGTTGAATGATGACAGTCCTCAGTAGTAAAGCGAGTAAGGAGCAGAACGAATGGCAAAGAGAGGAGGGCATGGCAAATATCAGATATCCCGGAAGGCGTCTAGAGAACTCCTTCCTGAGTAGAAGAAGAAGATCAGATGGGGAAGATGCTTTCATCCGCCGTAGAAGACATCCTCCCGACTTCCCTCAGAGGTCTCTCTCATACTTGACTTTAGATTACTTCCCCCACTCATTCCCTTTCTTTCTCCTTCCCATGGGCCCTTCTTCATCAATATGCAATGGCCATAGTCCTGCGAATAGGTTGTGTGGAAACGAGTTCTTTCATAGCTCTCAATAGAATGATCAGTCTCCCGGCGCATGGGGGCCTGAATTGATGATGATCGGGCCTTAGCAAGCAGATTCAGAAAGGTCCTTCTGGCAAAGAGTGTCAACTACGCTCTCTCTCTCTCTCTGTCTTTTGGATTTTCAAGAAAGGCAGTTTCCCTGGTTTACTAAGATTACATTACTTATCTTCTGGCAGGCTAAGACTTGACTGTGTTGAACTCACCCATGTGACTTGTTTGCGTTTGCCACTCTATATTATCCAAAGATGTACTATAGCTCACCCCTAATAAGATATAATGTTAGCACCGAACTTAGGTAGGCAAATTGAAGCGTGAAGACATCTCTACTAGTCGGAGTGCCCAGCTTCAAGGTTCAAGGTACGCACAAGTAATCTTGGTCCAGTAGATGGTTCCCCAGTCCAGTCCTCAGCTTGACCACTGCTTCCATTGACAGAGATCCACTAACAAGGTCTCACAGACAGGTTAGATAGGAATGCAACCTAACCTCGCCTCACAAATAGAACTAAAGCTCTGATCTATGCCTAAGGTCTTGTAGATTCGTAATCCGCTACACCATGAATAGGCTACCCTTCGTGCGGGGTAGAGGAGAATTGGGCTAGGTAGGCATCAGAAAAGAGGAAAAGAATCTGAGACCTCCAAGCAAGAATCCTCGAATTGGACCTCCCTGGCATCCGAACCATATGCTCCTTCATTAGATTAGAATCATTCCTGCTTCCGCTCATACTCTAGGGCGCTTAGGCCCATACCATATTAATTAATTTAGCCTCTATTCCTTTTAGCCAATAGCCGCCTGCATGATGAGTAGCAATTTACCCCATTTATACTCTTTGTTTTTCCAAATTTCTACTACTCACTATCATAACTTCCGCTTCTGCTCGATCGTATGTACCGAAGCACCTGGTCGCACTCACTCCTTATATCTTTCTGTGGCGGTCGCACTTACACTCAATCATTGGATTGAAGGAGAAAGGTAGTACTAGTAGCCACTACTTTCTGCTTAGCTTGGATGGACATTGTATAAAAGATCAGGATCAGATAATCAAAGTGAGTAGTTTCGCTCCTCCCCTCCTCTTGGTCTACTAAATATGGATGAGCTCATCCTAACCATGGTCTAACCACATCCTCTTTCTTTCTATTTGCAGATTTGCAGATTGACTCTTTCCTTTCTCTATTACGACTGAAAACTCATAATCTTTTTTCTCATGACGCACTGATTGGACGGACCTCTGTATCAAATAGACGCACTCATTGGAATCTCACTCCATTGGAAGTCTTAGCTCATTTCATTGTCTCTGGTTTGTTTGGTAAGTCACCATTAGAGACTCTGCTCTGCTTTGCAGGGGGATCTTAGATCTTTCTTTGAATCTTGTCTGGGACCTTATCTAAAAATGGAGTTGCGGAGCAGATGGAAGACGCTCCCCCTTCCTAAGTCCATGTTGTCGCTCTCAAATCACAGTCTAATAATCGCTCTCCCTGTGCCGAATTAGAATTATAATATGAGACTTTATATTATCTCTTCCCGTAGTTTCATGTTCGATCATCGCATGCCTTGATCATGGGTTCAATCTATTCGCTCCGCACCTCGATCGGAGGTTCGAATCCTGTCCTGCCCTATTGTATTGGTTGTGTTGTGTCTTTGCTACCGGTCGCGGGTCCTATCCGATTGGAATACTTGCTGCTTATGAACTAAGGAATACTTGCTGCTTATAAACTAACTCCTACATACATTGGACTTAGCTTAGCGGTTGGTTTTCTTTTCCCTGCCCCACTCCCGTCCTATTCTCTTGACCGATAGTGCCAGTCAGTGCCTTTCGCTTCGTCTTTCACACCTCTCCACGCGTACCTATGAACCTTCGCTATAAGTCTCTTGCCCACTATCGCATCAAAGTAGTCCGTCCTATCCAATCATTCCCGAAGTGGGCACGCTATCTTGTCTTGGACAAAGTCAGAAGACTCGAGCTCCCATCCTCTACTCTATGTATGTCGCTAGCGCTTGTACCCCCCACACACCCCACCCGGCTTAACGGCATACGGAAGACTTTCTATTCTTCGCTCTTTAAAATGGGTTCCACACCTCTCCGGGGCCTTGAATCGACTTACTGGGATGGCCATCCGAAGAACGTGAGGCGCTTGGCATCGACAATTTGCTATGCTGCGATCTCCCTCTATCTCTTAATTATCTGATGGGGAAGTTGCGTAAACCATCTCGGTCTCTGCATTTCCAGGCAGAAAGGCAAGAAGAGCGGTGGCATTGGCATTCGACTGAGTTCATTTCACTTTTCATTCTAGCTTCTTTTTGCTCTCTCTTTTCTGAAGGCATGGAGTTCTTGTCAAGGATAGAGTATGCTGCGTGCGGTACTAGGTAGCTTCTTTCTTGAGCCTTCATCGGTGTGCCGAGACTAGTCCCCCTCTCTCTTATCCTCCGCCTCTCTTATGAGTCGAAAACTTTTATTCATTCGTTCAAATAGTTGGAGCGCAGCAAGTACCCCGATACTTGAACCATAACGTGATCGACTTAGGTGCGTTAGAAAGTGAGGGACGAGCGATAGCGACGTGTGACTAAAGGAAGGGACGAGCGATAGCGACGTGTGACTAAAGGAAGGGACGAGATGCACTGACTTTAGGGATCGATATACTGATAGGGAGTATGTT
This sequence comes from Hedychium gardnerianum, assembly GCA_038050645.1. NCBI lineage: Eukaryota > Viridiplantae > Streptophyta > Magnoliopsida > Zingiberales > Zingiberaceae > Hedychium > Hedychium gardnerianum. The sequence goes on from JBBUKS010000066.1 coordinate 852,854, forward strand.
AGAGCAATAGCAACGTTGATAATGACGGGGCATATTACGTTAACAGTTATTATATTTTAATGCGAGATAATAAATATAAGGACTCCATTATTCGTGATAACAACTGCAGCTCATTGGTCTTTCCTTTCTATTCTTTCCCTTTCTATTGTATCCGTAGCCCTCTCCTGTAAATTAGACTCCTTCATTCAGATATTCGAAATACATTTCAGATAGCCATTCAATCTTTTCTTTGTTCTTATTCTTTTTATAGAAAGTTATTCGTTTTTCTTTTGTTTAAGTAGTCCGCTCGCCTGTAGGAGGATAAGCTGTGGAGGAGCCATCGCCATGGATGAGGTATAATTGGTAGGAAAGGTCAAGTGAACAAAGTAAACTAGAAGGTGCAGCTTTAGAACATAAGAGGAGGTAAGCCCCCAGATCTAGTGGATAGTTGTTAGTAGTGAAGTAGTGGGTCAGGGCCGCTTTCCTGCTTTCATTGGGTGTGCGGGAAGAAGTACATACCTCTCCAGCTGTCCTAGTGGAAAGATAGTTAGCTTAGGCATCAGTGCAATGTCTCCATTCCTTGCAGCTACATGGTGTTAGCGGGAGCAACTGTTTTATACTGTCCTTCGTGAGCGGGTGCTACATAAGTAGGGTTCAACTGTCCCTCGTGTGAGTTGATTAAAAAGGAGCCGAGCCAGCCATCTCTTGGGTTCGGATATCGGAGAGAACTGAAGCGAGGGAAGCCCTCCCTTATAGCATTTACTGTCCCTGTTCATAGGCACGGGATAAAAAATGGATAGATCCGACCTTTTCTAAAAAGAAAGAACTTACTAGCTCAACTCAATTAGGCTGATGGGAGCTATGATCGACCTCACTAGCTTCGATCCCAATAGAGGAGCTACGCTGGCATGAGAGAGAGAGGTTAGCGGTGCTGAGCTGGTAGATAAAGATAGGAGAGGAGCAGGTCTTGTTTATCTTATCTTATCACATTAATGTTTATCTCGGAGGTTCTTGCAATAGTCTCATTTCACGTAGGTAGGCTAGGCTTCTCAAGTAGGCTCTGAAAGAGATAACTGTAGCCGTGGTGCTCAACTCAAGTTCTTGAACAAAGGAGGGAAGGGTCGACGCTACGCCTACAGGGAAATAGGAATGCGTGGTGACCGGCGACCGAGACAAGGAGAGTGCCTCCCGTCAGTAGATCGATCTGACAGGGCAATAACTTGTCTATCAGTATGCAGTCTCGGAACAATGGATATACGGGAGCTGAAGATAGTTCGACTGGAGAGAGGAGTGTGAGGTCTTAACAATCAAAGAAAGGTGCGTTAGAGAGTGAGCAGTTGAGGAGCTGCAGAGCTGTTCAAAGATACTGATAAATAAAGCAGATGCACGGGTTCATTTATATATATATTTATAGTATTAGTCAAAGAATAAAAGGATCTCACCGGGGCAATAAGTCTGAGATGGTTCATCCTCGTTTCACTAGTTCACAAGAATGTCATCCTCGTGTCACCAGTGAAAAAGTATGAAAAGCACTCCACTCTCGCATCTCGCAAGTCTTCGTTCACGCACTTCCCGGGAGTAGAGTTTAAACCGGTCCTCAGGCTCAGAATATAGGCTCGAATAGACGAGAGGGAAGGTGCTACCTGCTAGCGTACCGCTTTAAGGGAAGCGCTAATCCACTTCTAAATGCCAGGGGAGGAGCAGAGCGAATAACAACCACCTCTCCAGTGCACTAGCACTCTTCGAATTTGCTTCTATTTCGCTTTCAGCCGGTCACAGTGGAGCATCAGCTATATCTTAGCTAGCCCTCTTCAGCCATCACTGCTTACTCATTATCGAGGCAATTCCTATTCACAATCAACATGATGAATTCTTGTAATTCTTGTTCCATTTCAGGGAGCTATAAAATAACAACACACACAATCATCATTACTTTCAAACACACAAGGTCTCAGATCAACCATAAATGGTCAGACCGTAGAGGATTCGATCCCACCCTCAAAAGGTATTTATTATTAAGGGAGGGATAGCCCGGGGAGCAGTTCCACCAGAAACTGGCAGCCCTTAGAGTCATTATCCCTCAAAGGTTCATTCTAATACTTCGTGCCTTTACCTAAATTAGTACCTGGACACAGAAACTTACAAATCGTGCCGACTGGTATTACTACACTCTTGGTAATGGGAAAGAGGGAAAGAACTCCTACCATTTATTCTTGTACTACTATGATCTTAATTAAGGAACTTTTATAAACAGCTGGTATAGGTCTACCGACCCGCAGACATAGGGAAGCTGACGCCAACCGAACTGCGTCACAAAAGCAACTCCTGTAGAAGGAAGAGAGGCAATCTTTGATTATTGAGAGCCTGTGTCAGTTCGAGTCTGGCGAGTTGCTACTTCATTCGTGTGTCCAAAAGATTGATCATCAAAGGGATCTATTGAGATAGACTAGGATCTCTCTCATCAAGGCACGAGTGAACGGAACGAGTGAACGGAAGAAGTATGAGGGATAGAAACTTAGGGAAAGGGAAGATTCTCACTATCAAACTCATGTTATGATGTAAAGAATTTGAAGAATATACTCAAAGTACCATCTGTTATGCAAATGCACAACTTATGTTTCAATCGTTCACGTGACGCACGGCAAGGGACAGATTACATAAAAACCCGTCGACGTAGATATGATCTAACAATTTAGCTCGATACCACCTCAATCCCTGCCCTTATCTCTCTTTTAACCTTGAGCGCTTAAAATTATTCCAAGTCGAATATTTGAATGAAGGAGTATGCTCAGGTAAGAAGGGCGGAGTGCAACGACGGGGTTCAGTCTAGACGGGAGAAGAAATAGGAGCTTGTGATGCAAAAAATGAGATCTTAAACGCTTGAGCGCTTGTGCCCCGTTATGTCTTAGTACTCCTTCCGGACCCAAATACATAGCTAAAATTGATCCATGTGTTAAGCATATGGAAATCAGCTTCTCTCTCAACTGAAATTTCACTCCTTAGTTATTCGAGCATTAATTAAAGTAAGGATCTTTCACTGCTAAAGAAGACAGGCTCGGGCAGGTCACGCACAATGCGTTGTACCTATAGTGCCCAGCCAATAATTTCATAGGGGTCCCGCTGCTACTAGATCAAAACTGGAATGAAATATACGCTATAAAATTCATTCGGGAGGTCATTCAAGATTATTCTATTTTTTATACCATGAATCTTACTATTTCTATCTTCAAATCCTATCTCTATAAACCATTCAAGAATGAAATGAAATTAGATCACACTACGAACTATTGAGATGAAACTGAAACAAAGAAACGTAGAGAACTTATATTTAGCTTGAGCTCGTGCCCGGACAAGAACTCAAAAAAGAAAGGGAAAGAACTGAAGGATGGCTGGCATAAAAATACAAGATGTACCATATTGATCCATCCATTCGAACTATTAAGTATAGAAAGAGACATCTTATGTTAGGGTAGTAGATCTTCCTTTCATTGAATACATAAAGAAAAAGCTAGAGCTCATGAAGCATAAACGGCTTTAAAGCATCGAGTCACTAAGGTAAGGAGTGAGGGGATTACTTAGATATTTGAATATATCTACTATATCTGATTACATGAATAAGTGATTAGTATATTCATATATAAATTGAAAACACTATTAAGATGTTAAGTCAAGGATTGTCAGATCAATGAAAGTCTCTAAATGGAGAACTGAACATAGGGTTCTGGCACACTCTTAAGCTAACTTATTAGAGGACTAATGCTAGCTCAGGAGAGACTAGGGCTGGAAACTGAAATGCATGTCAAGAAAGATAGACAGAATACTTATAGATGCAAGATTGACTTCTATCTTAGCGGAAAAAAAATCCCCCATAAGCACAAATTCAGGGTACTCCCGTAAGATAGAGGGGTATAATCAACAGATGACAAAGGAGAGTCAGAAGTTCAATTAAGCACATCTCCAACTAAATTGTCCCTATAAAATATCTTACCCAAATCACCCAAATCACATATAGTGTATTTTCTCCGTAAAATGACATATTTTAGGCACTCTGAAAGAGCCAAATCTCTACAACAGCCATGAAGTACGAAAAGTCTAATATGAAGCCATGATAAACTATACATGACATGTGGAGCATCATTAGATCTTCTAAATCCGCATCTGCACTGCTACGCTAAATCTTTGCAATCCTACAATAAAAGAATTAAGAGTAGCCAGATAAAAAGGTGCTCACGACCTACACACTAGAACCTGATTCAATAGATCAACGAGAAGAAGAGCCGAAAGCATTGAGCTACCCTGGACCCTACTATCATTGATAAGATTCGCATAACCAACGAATGAGATAAGCGCCTACTTCTCTTTAATCTCCCTCCATAGTGAGAGGAGTTCGCTGACCTCAACTCTAGCTCTTTACCATCTTTACCAAAAGTTAGATGAGCTCCTATTAATTTAGATTATATATAGTTGGTCTCGCCGATAACTATCTCCAGGAAGTCACCTCTGACTTTAAGGTATACTTTCACTCTAACTTGTCCAGATCATAAGAATCCTCCCCTTGCTCTTGGTAGCACCTAAGCTATGCCCTCGCACTCCCAAGGGTCGCCTATTCTGGGACCCTCATGAATCTATCCCAGTGAAACTCTACCCTTCATGATTCGACTTCGCCACCCGTACCATACTCTCCACTCGCACTCTCCAGTGGTACAGTCAAAGCTAGCTGGCTTGATATCGCACAGATTTGAGGGAATATATTTACCGTTAGGGCTCAGCTGGTCGCATCGTTCATAGGCTTTCTTTTCTTCTAATCTGGTGCCACGGATCAGTTATCCTATTGGAGTTTATATGGACGATTCTGCAGTGGTGGATAGGGCTCATGCCGAGGAGAGAGGAAGCCTCGCTCACATGTCTCGTACTTCTACCAGTTATAGAAGGACATTGCAATCTCTCCTTGGATCCAAGCAATGAACTAGTATTGGATGGATTGATCGCTTCATTTTTGACTCTACTATTGGATCTCAGCTATTGGCCTCTTTCTTTTTTTCTTCTCTGTTCTTTTCTTCTTTCAATCTCCTTCTTTCCGGTTCTCTTCTCAGTTCGAGGTACGAGTGGGTAGAGTAAATGCTGGGTACTGGATTCTAACCCATGGATAGTGAAGTCGGTGATCGTTGATTTTCTCTTCCCTTTCTCTCTAAAGATGTCCCTAAGACAGATCTCCTTGAAGTGAAGAGTTTAGGTTGGTGTACTCTGCCTTTTAGATTGACCTTTGAGATTGAGTCTTAGCTCACCTTTGCGGATTGCTTTGATCGTAGCAGATATCACGCTCCGGTTGCTTTCATTTCGCATGGGTCAAGCCCCAACTCTAGTTCGTTAGCTTATCTTAGCTGCTTTCCTTTGAATCTTCGTCTGCAGCGCTACTTTAATTCACAGCTTTTCTTTCCTTCTTCTCTTGTCTGCTGATCTTAATATCAGCCTCACCCCACGCACTCATCTGATTGGCTGGCTGATAGGTCCCTTCCCGTTTCTATTCTACAGCTTCCACTGAGACTACCCTCACTAATGGTCGCCTATAATCATAACTGATGCCATCCGTGAGTCTGGTCTTTCCTCTCCGCTGCACTTCTCTTATTCACTCTTGTTCGCTGACCTTAATGATTCTACTTCGCTTGGCTTTGTTTTTCTTTTCAAGAATTGCTGAGATCTGGCTCCTCACTTCAATGAAGCTTTTCTTTCTCTTCATGAACTCAGCGCTCATGGTAGGAGGGATTGCTGAGATCGCGCAAAAGCTTGACTCTGCCCCGAACTAAACTCATTCTTATTTCAATACAATCAAACTGATCTCCTATTGCTCCCGAACCTAAATAAACGAAGATCCTGATCGCACCCGACTCAGATCATAGAATATTGAAAACCGAGGCACGGAGTATCTTCCCAATTAAGCAATCAACTGATGAAAGGTCTAACCAATCAACTTCTTAAAGGTCTGAGTTAGCTTCCCTTATGCTGAATGGCATGCGAGTGAGCTTGAGCTCGTGCTTTGGCATCTCCGGCTCTGAACTGTACTATCCATCCTATCTAATTGTTTTGCGTTTTCTAAGATTTCTCTTTGGTCAACGAAGCCCCTTCTTGCAAATCTTGAGTGAAGCTATATCTATGTGAAGCTAAATTAATAGGAGCATGTCTCAGTTGATTCTCTGACGCGCAAAGCAAGCGCTTACTCGGCCCATCCAATAGGCCAATCTAATTAGAGAACTGAGAACAAGAATTCATCTACAAAGCTCTCTTATGAATGGAGTGAATCGGCTGAATTCAATTCGCTAGGAACTGCCTAACCTACCTCATATCATATGAACTTCGCTCTAGTTCTGGTCCAGCTCTCTTACTATAAATGAGTGTTTGCTCAGTCTCGGACCCTACCGGCTTTGTTGAGCAGCGCATAGTTCACTTTGCCGTTCCCTCTTTTTCAATAATTAATTGCCTCGGAGTCGCGGGCCTTGATTTCAAAGAATTATCTTCCGCTCTACTTTGCCCTCGATTCCCGTTCGCTCCCTTTTCTTCTCCTTTCTTCGCACCTTTCCCCCTTCTTTAGCCCGATCCATAGTTTCTTGGTTCGCCGGTGCCAATTCACTCTTCAGTCTGTCTTCCCGTCTTCCCCGTCTCAGTCATCAGTCACTCGTACCTTCTCTTTCTTTCACGCTTGTGCCCTTGAGCGCTTCAAAAACAATCTGCCCCGTCGACCCTCACTTTAAGTTATCACTCGAAAGCTATAGCTATTCACTCTACTCTCTCTCTCTCCTTTGCATTCACTCGTTGAGAGTTTCTCTTTTGTTTTGTTCGGGGAAGATAGTTTTGAATGTCATTAGTTTAGTTCGCTTCTCTCCCTCTTTATCTTTCTCTTCGACGGGGCAGATTGTTTTTAATGTCATCAGACAATCCTGCACTTAATTAGACTTTTTTAGTTTGATATTCATATACTTCTCACTTATTCAATATTCATATACTTCTCACTTATTCAAAGAATCACTTTAAGTAGAGATATTCATATAGCCAAGTAAGCCCCTAACTCCTCACCTTACGTAATAGAAGCTAGAAATCCTAAGAGAGCTACAAAACGATTCGATTTGAATCTGAGTCTACGGAGATAAATCGGTCTTTAAGCGAAAATACCGGGTTTTCTAAAACCTTCTCGTTCTGATCTCACTCCACGGAGGGAAAAGCTTTTTTAAGCGAAAATACCGGGGTTTCTCGAAACCTTCTCGTTCTGATCTCACTCCACGGAGGGAATTCGGTCTTTAAGCGAAAATACCGGGGTTTCTCATCTCGAACTATCTGCCCCGTCTCAATTAAAAACTATCTTACCCGTTCACTCGGACCAAAGACTCTATCTCACGTTCGGGATATCGAGAGTGCAGGATTCCCTTCCTTCTTGATGGTCACCCTCTATCAGTTCGAGTTGCATGTGTCAAGCTAATAGCATCTGCAACTTGAGTGTACTTGCGAGCTTTCAATAAAGCATCTTAGGCAGCCCTTGCCATTAAAGTGTATTTCAAGGCGGCAAATGCACTTTCATTCCACTCATTGCCTTGCTCGGAAGGGCCGAGCAAATACGCGGAGGATAACAAAAGAGACTCTCTCTCCCTAAATTCCCTCCCAGCAGCAGAAAGAAAGAGGAAAGAAAAGAAAGGGAACGAGAAAACAAAAACAAAGAGTCGAATATCTGAATGAAGGAGTATGCTCCGGAACTGGCATCCAAATTAAACCTTTCTCTGGCGAGACTGAACCCGTCGACGTCGCTATCGCTCGGACCTAACAAAACAAAACAAAAGACAAAAGAAAGGGCGAGTGACAAAGAGAACTGAAAGGAAGAGTGCTGGCGAGATCCAATTGAACCCGTCGACGTCGTTCTCACTCGGCTAAAATCAAGGTTCTTCTTAAAATATTTATAAACGAAATTAATATCAGCAGACAGCTGCACAAGTGAACAATCCACTGTACTAAAATGTATTGTACGGCTCCCATATTAAAGAGGAGCTTTAAACAAGGCGGGCTGAACTACGAACCCGCGAGGGCTGGACAGAACCCATCTAAGGTGGGCTGGTACCTTGCTTTGCTTACATAGACCATTTGCTTCTTCTAGACGAGAATTTTATATTTTGAAGAGGAAATAAGCTTTACTAATTAACGACACATATTGACGACACCATTTGATTCATTCAAATTATGTCCGTGTTCAAACTGCTTTTGGAGCTGCGGATCTCGAGAGTCCAGGGGATTCCAGAACATAGTGATGAGCGAACTGGCAAGTCTCAAGCAAATGCTATCTGCTACTTATGTATCCGGTTAAATTGGCTCTTGAAGAGATCATACGAAACGTATAAAGACCTACTTATATAGCGCATTCACAGCTGCTGAGGCAAATTATAAAAGAAAATGAGTCAACTGCTTGAATCTATCTTTCCAGTAGGATCTCTAGCTCTACTTTATATAATAGATACGCAAACGACTCTACTATTATATTCATTGAGTCCACAGCTAGCTGGAAATACCAAGCTACTCCATCCTTTTCCAAATTCTAGTATGTAGGGCTTTATTCACTACATACTAGAATTTGCTGCTAGCCTGGAAAAATAAGTATTCCATGTTAGACTAAATATTAAGTTCGGGGAAATACTATTTTATTTACGACTATCCATTAAAAACAACGAAAGATCTCTGCCCCTAAACATAAGAAGATGGTCGGCCCTCTCCTTATCAGTCGAGCTATTACATACCCTCTCGCGTATACGCTCGAGCGTCCTCTACAAAGATACTAACAAAGATCTATAACAACAAACAGATACAAGATACAGATAACGACGGGGCGACGTGGAGGGAAAAATTAAAACTACGAAAGATCGTATGAAAGAGATGTTAGGAAATGAAATGAGAAGTCTCATGAAAAACAGAAACTACGAAAGATCGTATGAAAGAGATGTTAGGAAATGAATTCAAATAATTTGAATGAAATGAAAAAGAAGTCAATAACGGAAGAAGCGCTCAAGCGCTCTAAAAGATACACTCAAAAAGCACTTTAAAGTGCTTTATCAATTCTTTTCATTCAAATCTCAAATTATTTGAATTTCATTCATTTTCAATTATGAGAATTGTTTTCTTTCCGATACGAACCACTGGTATGAAAGAAAAGATCATTCAATTCCATTCTACTCTAATTACCACGTGTGTTTTTTGAATGAAAAGAATTTCTTTAAAGAAAAGAATTTTCTAAAAGTGCTTTTTCTTTCCTATCAATTGTTGTAGTTATAAGTGAGAACGACGGGGCGGTCTCCTCTTCCTCTACTTATGCCGTGAGTTGAACAGGATTGAGAGGCTGGCTATTAGTAAGGAGATGCACTTTGGAATCCAATTAGAACGTCAAGAGTGATGACTCCCTTCCGGGCTCCACGGCCCATATCCGATAGCTATGGAATGCTAATGCTCTTCACTTATTCTCCTCCTCTATTTCTATTTACTGCTGCCTCGCCTCACATCCCTGCAAATAACCGATAGCCAGATCGTGTTTTTCCCAACCGGGCGGAACGCATCTAACACTCATGTTGGGGTTCTTTCCTCTGACCTCCACCCAACCTCAAAAAGCTAATAGAGCAGGGTTTCACTCGAACCAACAAGCCTTTTTCACTCGCCGATCTGAAGGATCAATCTATGGCAAGCAATTCTTCCCCGCCCTACCGAACCGGGGTACGAGAATGTGTAACAAACTACTTGTACTCGGTCGGATGGTCAAAAATCAACGTATCTACTTCGGTACTCGTAAGTATTAATATGTGGATGAACCAAACCAGAATGTGCAAACTCGTATTCAGCCTGAAAAAGGGCTCTCATCAATTCGAAGTCGATGATAAGACTTTCAACTTCTTCATTTTCTCTATTCTTCTCCTGCAAAGTTAAAAGAATATCAAGTTCCTCGGCTAGCCAGCTCCAATCTTGAACTTAAGGTCCCCTTCCCCACTTGCGAATAAGAAAGATGGTTATCCATTTCTGGAAGAGCCCATCCCGAAACAAATCAGGAGTCTTTTCCGAGCTTGCCCATTCTGCCAGAGTCTGGTATTTTGATGTTCGATAGATTCTGCTTTCTATTCAACCGCCTCAAAGCCTAAGGAGTGAGACTCTTCCTAGTAAAATATAGTGAGTCTTCCGGAGATGCAAGGAAGGAGAAAGCTTCAGTATTCACATGCTATTGAAACGTCCCACTCCGCGAAGAAAAGGTTCCCTGGTATAGTGTTATTTTTGATTCTATAAGAGAGCATATTCAAAATGTAACCGATTCTTTTTCTTCTCCTTTACCGTGCGGGTCTGACTCCCCAACTCTAAACCAAATAAGGGCGCAGTAGCTGGAACTTTTCATTCAATACAATACCGGAGACTTCCCATAGGGCTCTATCGATATAGAACGATGCTTTTCTCTGGAGAAAAACCCCTACATTATACCACCCACCTCTTTTGTCCCCATCCAACTGCACCTTCGTAAATATCAATCTCGTCGCAGGCTCAAACTCTCTCTTTGCTCTTCCATGCGTAAAGTAAAGGAGACACCTTATATGTTCCGAGGAGACCAGACCGCCATAAGAAAGGTTCGGAAGCAGGAGGATCCTACTCTACCTACAGCCAAGACTCAACTCACCCTTATTTACTTTACGACAAAAAGGGCCATCTGAACTTGATTTGGAAGAGCGTAAGCGACTTCGTAGTCCGATTGAAAGAGCACCCTTTTGGGGAGATTTCCTACATTCAACTTGCGGAATAAAGGCAGTAAAAGAACTGGGGGATAAAGGCTGGTGCTAGTCTAATAGACGAATCAGAACAGAATCCCCTTAGTCAGAGGATTAGGACAGCTTTCAAAGGCTAGAGATAGACAAATGCCAAATGTCTTAGAGAAGAAGCAATAGAAGAGACGAAAGAAAGAATAGTTGAGTGAATGGTCAAAGTAGAATCCAACAATGAAACGTTTAACCCGTGGACTGAATGCTTATTTTGAACTGGAATGGAAGGGGAAAGCTCTGGATAAAGAGTGCTAACGGAAGAGTGCAGCAACAACAGCAAGAGGACGGCCAGCTACTACCCGGAGCTGCTACCAAAGAGAACGGCAACTGCAGGACATCAACTACCAGCAAAAAAAGGACAGAGAGAACTGCCCGGCGGGTTTCTTTTGACCCTGGAACTCAGAACTCACTGCTAACAGCTACAGCTAACTACCAAAGCGTGCTTAACACCACGACTTTCTTGCTTGCTACCAGGACAGCTTCCAAAGAAAACAGCTAACTACAGGAACTCCAACGGCAACAAACAGAGACGGACGCAACAACCTTGTATTGTGATCACCGCTACGTGCCTTCCGGTCTTGTCCAGTGAATAGGTTTAGGTGAAGTAAAGGCAGTCTATGTTGTTTGCAACCAACGGCTAAAAAAAAAAGAGAAAGACTAGTGTGCCATCCTAACTTATAAGAGAGAGAAAGATATATAACAAGTGAACAAGATGCCCAAGCGAGAAAACTACAAGCGTCGCGCGCGGATAAAGGGTTCCTTATCCAAGTTTGATCGGTCCTTTCACGAAGAAGCGTTCTTCACTCAAGATTGGCTTTCTATTAAGGTCTTATACCCGTGGCTGAAGGGGGTATGTAGATGTACCACTCCGTCCCTTTACGTTTGATCGCTTGACCTATCTTTCTCATTCGTATCCGTTGGCTAAGTACTTAGAAGCTTGGCCTCCAGTAGCTCGGACCTTCATCCTTATCCCTCCAGACCTCTTATAGCGCGATTGCCTTCCCTTCTAGCTAGCCAAGCCTTTGGAAAGAAAGAAGTCCATTTCGGATTCTGTAACTGAAAAGAAAGACTAGCGGCGCTTATTCCTATTCCATGAAATAGCAGCGGAGTCATTCAAAAGAATAGCCACTTCCTTATCTACGCAATTTAAGGAGTTTCCTACCCTCGGGGGAAGTAGCAAGAGCCTTTATCTAATCGACTATTGAACCATCTCACCTGAAAGTGACTCGCTACGGCATGCCTTTACTCCGGACTTGCTTTCCACGTCGTTATCACTCACGTCGCCACGTCTAACTCGCTCGGCCCTTGAGCCTGCTTCATCGCCTTGACTTGAGCGGAGATCCTCTAGTTTAATACGAAGAAAAGACCACCAGCACCAGCCCACCTCTTTGCCACATTTTCTGATGAAAGAAAAGAACTGCACGTCTACTACTGTTATCACTCGTTACTCTCGCTATCGCTCGAGCACTTAACGTTCCTTGCTTGAATCATGAAATCTTTTGAGCTCCCCATTAACCCCAGTAGAGGAAGAAGACTTCTAATTTCTAGCTCTTACGCTAGACTCTTAGGAGGGGGGGAGTAGTTCCAGATTAGGCACCAGCGGGTTCAATATGAGTTGAACGGTTATGCAACTGTTTGGTTTCATTCTTATGAGTCCTGGACGAGCTGCTCTTCAACATGTTTGGAATGAACTCACGTCGCTATGCTCGTACCTTCCAGTACGAGGTAGGTTCTTGTCCAGTCCTCTTCAGTAGTTTGTTGTGCCGAGAAAGTTCAACTGCGAACAGAAGGGCCGAGGTAACGACGGGGCCTCTTGGATGGGAGCCTCAAACTGCAGCTGCTGCAGCTGAATAAAATAATAGGTGTGATTGGGTAAGTTCCGTACGACCCGAGAAAGCTATCTTCAACTAAGTGCCCTGTAGCTCCAATAGAGAGGGACGAGTGTAAGCTAAGTGCTCGACCGAAAGGGACGACCAACGGGATCGACTGACTAAGGGCCGACCAAGGGGAGGGATCGACCGGTAGGGAGATAGAGATGGAGAGGGACGAGTGAAACGACATGCTCGACCGGAGAGTGAATGGCCCAAAGCCAAGCTATTCCCTCCAAGAGTTAATGGCCCAAAGCCATTAACTCCTGGTGCTAGCTTAAGGAGGGAATGGAATTCCCTCTTGGTGCTGGGGAGAGGGACGAGTGAGAAAATATGAGACGGGAGCGAAAGAAACCCACTACTAGGGACGAGTGACAACGACGGAGATAGCTCGACTGATAAGGGCATACGTAAGGATAGGATCGACCGTGCCGGGACGACCGGAGGGGGAGAAGCAGCAGCTGCACTTATGTAATTAAAAGATTTCGAACATTACTGAAATTTCAATTGGAACTTCAATTCGAAAGAATGAGGCTCATGTGTTAAGCAAAATAGATCTTACTGCTTCAGACTGAAATGAAGATTCTATAGATGCAGAAATGAAGATTATCATGTGTTAAGCAAAATGTATCTTGTGATCTTATCTTTGAAGTTGATGCATGTGTTAAGCATTACGTTTCTGCGAGTTTAATTCCTTTTCGTAGGCTACCGTTGAATTTATAGTATTACGCGGCGGGCCCATTCCGGACCACGCGAGGCCGAGCAAATTATTATAGGGTGGGCTCCGCTTTATAGAAAAACAAGAATTCAAGCTCGAAAGTACACAGATGCTCACTTGACTTTCACTCTTATCTCTTATACCGTAACGGTAACGTAAATGAAATTGAATATTTCTTTCTTTTCTTTCGCTGTTCCGAGTTCTAAAGTATTAGACGGGAGCGAGTGATAACGACGGGAGATGGAGATAGAGAAGGACGCTCGCTAAACTTTTATGAATTTAGGTCCGGAATAAATGGGTATTTCCGAGTGAGAAATATTAATTAGGGACGAGTGCAAAGTATTCGACGTGGAGAAATAAAGTGCCGGGAGAGAGAGAGGGGCGACGTAAGGTAAGGAGCGTAGCAGCGACGTGAACGAGTGATAAAGTCTTGGATTCGACGGGTAGACGTGAGAGAGAGTTTTTGCTTTCATGAATTCTATAATAAATAGAGAGTAGAGTCTGTATCAATAGTAAAGTATTAAAAGGAAGTGTGAGAACTCCCGCGACTGGTATCTCAAGACATTCTTCCGTCTTGCTTGCTTGAATGAATGGATTAAGCACTAAATGGCACCGCCCATAAGTATTTGCTTCGCCTTGAGTGGGAAATATTTAAGTAATCCCCCGCGAAAGAAATACCAACGTAAGTGCAATTTATTTGTATCTGCTCTAAGATCAGAATCAAGAATGAAAGCCGCAGATGGTTAGAGTGAATTTCAGCAAGAGTCGTTCATGGAAGGCCCCGAAATCAAACTAGTCTAACATTAATTGCCTAAGGGGCCCTTTCCCTTTCCCTTTCCCTTCGCCTCCTAATAGGTATTCTTAGGAATGAACTCTATTCTATCTAAATTCACTCTTGGAATTCTACGAAACTAGCGCGTCGAATATTTTCTCACTCGCCCCAACCCTGTACTTCCTTCCTCTCGTTGGCATGCTCCCGATCTCTACAGCAAAGCACTTCACTTATTTTGAAAATCAAAGAAATTCATGGAACAAAACAATTGATTAGGAACTTCTCAGAGAGACTGTAGAGAGACTGTAGAGAGACTCATCGCTCATAATATATAACTCATACGATAGTCATTACGTCAATTCTCATTCTCTCTCTGTGCCATTCATTCGGTTGCATTTCAATCATCTCTTCATTTGATCCGTTAGTGCTAATCGTAGAAAGACCAATTAGTCAAGTCTTAGATACATTAGTGCTAGTCGTATAAATGACTGGTATGGCAATGGCATGAGAAAGCTTTGCTGAGAGTGAAGCTATTAGCGCCGTGGCATTCTCATCGCAATCTCAAGTATTCTGCCAAGCATCTCATCGCTATCTCAAGTATTCTACCAAGCATTCAGTCATTGGAGTTGGAGTGAGATGCGTACGGGAAGCAAAAGAGAAAAGACAGATGTCAACGTCCTAATCCCCAGGTAGCGGGAAGAGAATCAAGTGAGACCAACGAATAAGAGGAGCGAACTCAAGCTCACTCCTCAAGTACCACAAGTAGGTCAAGCCAAGGTGCGCCTGATCGACCAGAGATCCCAGTCAAGTCCTCAGTACTTCCGCAATCAAAGTCATTCCAGTCTTCAGTGAGTGTAAGACTATGTATGCTACCGCGTAAGGAGGTAGAAATTCCCTTTCTTTAGGTACCAATTCACGAACTGAAAAGTGGGCTCACCTCCATGGTCTATGCCTCTCTATCACTAGAGAGCCCAATCATCCCCTTATAAGGTCTGAACCCGACCCCGGCGCTAAGCAACTTTAATTTTATCCTCTACAGAGTAAGCTTCACTCTTTTGATTCCCGTTCAGAGTTCTATCAATTTAATCAATCGCACAATTGAGAAAGTGGTTGACCTACCTTTTGACCCTACACCTCGACAGAAAAGGCACTTTCATTAGGTTAGGCACCTCTTTCTATAATCAAGATATGAACTCTTTCCTATCAATGGTTGGTGGAAGAGAGCCCGCTATGTGAGGTGAAGAACTCGTAGTTGGGCGCCCATGAGATGATCAATCCCTTGAGTCTTCCTAGCTGTGGAATACGAAAGTGGTGGAATTAGAAAGTAGCAAAGCAAGGGAGCTACAATCAGTGTCCCGGTCTTCTTTGTTCAAAGAGTTTCCTTTTATTAGTCATTTTCTTAAGTACGCTACCGAGGAGAGACGCTAGGTTATTTGTACACGGCCTTGCAGAGGAGTGCCCTTCCGAACTTCAATAAAGACCAATAAAGCCTCTCGCTCCCATTCGGGCCGCCCCCTTTTCGCACCTTGCGGTTAGACACCGACCGAAGTAGATTAGTTGAAAAGACAAGAATCGAACTGTCCATTGAGCCGCATGACATTCATTGAAAATCTTTCTCTTGATCCGGGGCACTAAGCGAAGTCGAGAGACATATGATAGATGATATTATAGTGAAACGATATCGTTCATATATAATGATACTATCATTGATTCTCTCTAATCGTTCATATGCTTTGCTGAAACTATCATTGATAACCGTTCAGTCGCTCTAGAGGGTCCTCAGCTCGCTTGAACTGAACTACTCTGCTTTCCAGATCAGGACTCCTTACTTAGAAGAGGCCTCATGAGCTATCAAGTCAACTCAAACTCTTTTCGAACTCTTTAGTGCGTCACTGTCGTTCGTCCCAGCTCTCTTGGCTTCATCATTCTTTTAGTGAATCCCGCTGCCCCCTACAGACCATCCATGCAAGTGAGGTAGAGCTTCTGGAAGGAGGCATTGCTCGCATAGCTCCTTCGACAGGTGACATGGAGTGGTCCTTCGCCTCTCTTTCCGGAGCTCCATTCATTACTCTATTCTTTTAGAAAGAAGATAAGCCAGCTCCCATGCTTGAAAGGATCAAGGGACGAACTATGTTTAGTAGAGGTAGAGTGACGTAGACTTTACTATTCACCAGCACTGGGGCATCCTGTTCTCGCCGCACTTAGTCTATGATGGTGCCGTTCAAAACTCATACCATGAATTTAGGGATCCCAAAGTAGGATCGTCCCTATGCTTAGAAGAAGGATCCTTTCACTGCTCTCTAGAAAGGACTGAGCTCATAGTCAAATGAAGTGAAACCAATGACCTCGGAAGGAGATCGGACGGGCAACTCGCTAACTAAACCTCCCAGACCATCTCTAACTGATATGGCGCAAGGGGACTGACCTGACCTAACGGGAGCACTTCAAAGGACAGGGAATGAGTGTGAATCCAATACTAGGCAGGCTGGCACCACTCTCTGGTAGTTCGTGCAGAAGGGGAGGTCAGTATCCAAGAACGGGAAAAGATTGATAGGTATAGCTAACCAATAACTCTTGGAGCATCTTAAACATCCACTTAGCACCAAGGCATCTTATTATTCTTGAAAGCAAGCAACCTGTACGCTGGAGTGTCTTTGCCAATAGCTTGACTTGACTCTGTCCTATTCTCTTTGACCAAGAAGTTATAGCGAACTCGTTCCCACTCTCTTCTGCCTAAGCCCAATCCTTGGATCCGTACCCGGGAAAGGAAGGAATCGCTCTACCGCCACATGGTTTGGAATCATTCCCTAAGAGTGGCTGCTAATGCACTTGGCCCTTGTTAGGGCTTGCAACTTCCGAGTCCGGAGCAAACTCAGACTCTAGACTCTATAAAAGAAAGAAAACTCTTTGCTAGAGCAGCTGCCCAATAAGTTCCCTGGGCTCCGAGGAAGAACAGAATATAAGAAAAGAATGAATGTCTCGCCCACTCAATATTCAATGAGATCTTCCCTCCCGCCTATAGTATAAGCAAGCAAAAGAATCTACCCCGCCTCACAGTTCAGATCTGGTTCTCATCAAGGACAGAAGCTAAAGTCTTTATACCGAGTCCCATAGTCGTAGGAGGACCTTAGTAGTAGCGGTACACTGACGAGCCAACCAACAAGGGCTCACTCTTAGTTGGATTAGGACCTCTTCAACCATCTGAATTTGACTCAGCCTTTTCTGAATTGAATTGAGTCGGTAGAGCCCAGTTCCGGCATAGAGTTTTCCGCGGAGAGTCTCTCTTTCCTCCATGCCTGTCCTCGAGTGCTGAATCAGATAAGTAGAAAGATGACATCTGGAATCTCATCTTTCTACAAAGAACCTATTTGATAGAGAGTCAGTAGTGAACCTTTCCTGCCTGGTCTTGCGTAATAATTGGATTCCAAATTCACTCTCGCCATGAACTCTCTCCTCTCAAAAGAAAAAGAGGCAGAGCGAGGAACTTGAATATCTCTCTTTTCTTGGTGATGGGAGTCCTCTTCCAATGGATTGGTTTGGGACGAGGCGAGGGGCTAGAGCCTATGAGCTGGGATCCTTCTCATGAATCAAAGGTCAGTTTATAGCATTCCTGTCCCTGACTCTGTAGCACTAAGCGTAAAAAGGTGTAATGCTCCTCAGTTTCAAGTTCCTCATGCTATGCTTCATTATTAGGCTAAAGGTCCTATATATTGAGGCCTAGGGGAGTTCGGCTTAAGCTAAGCCTACTACTATGCCTGGGTTCGTACGCCCAACTATCAGTTAGTTCTCTGGAAGTAGATATGATTCATCTTTCTTGGTTCTCTCCTTCCTCTCTCATTAATCTATCTGCAATCTGATCCTACTCTTTTCTTAATGGCATTTGGGGCACGTGAACAGCATCTGACTTTTCTTTGCTTTCTAATTATTCATTCAAGGTTGGGGACAAAGGAGAGATACTCAAGGGCAGGAGTGGGAGATTTGACTGTGTCCGCTCGCACTGTGCTTAGCCTGATCAGTTATGTGAGCCCGGGTCAGCAAGCTCTCTGTAAGTTCTTCTTTCCAGAGCCAAGCTAGCTGTCGGGAGGGGGCAAGCGAGGGACCAGCCCAAGATCATCATTCAAAGAAAGGAGGAGCGGCCAGCGAGTGGAATGAACTACGTGGAGCGGACGACTTCTTCTCATAGTTGCTACTTCAAGCCTATCCTCCTCTCCTCTTCGAACTACTATGGGCCCTAGCTTCCGGATAGTGAGCACTGAGAGTTGGAGCGAAGTGAGGCCAGGTCTATCAGATGGGAATGGTCTGCTATCTATTGCATCTCAATATCAGGTTCGCCATCATCAAGTCATATAATAGTGGACTTCCTAGTAGTTGATTGCCTCTGAGCTCACTTCCTCAGACGAGTTCATGGTCAGAGTCATCAAGTCCCCCCGATCCGGACCGGTTGGATAGAAGGAAAGAAAGTAGGAGCGAACTAGTGAGAAGAAGGTCGAAAGCTCACTCAAAGGAGCAAAGGCAGTGTCTCGAAAGGAGATTAAGGAATTCAATAATTAGGACAGAATCAAGTGGAAGACCAGAAGACCGATTAAAGAATACAAGTGGAACTGAGAAAGATATGACTGCTACAAGAGAAGACAAGGAGAAAGTCTAGTTTATAAAGGCGCGAAGGAGCGGCCAACCAGCGATGCGGAATGAACTTTGACTC
The DNA here is from genome assembly GCA_038050645.1 of Hedychium gardnerianum. Taxonomy (NCBI): domain Eukaryota; kingdom Viridiplantae; phylum Streptophyta; class Magnoliopsida; order Zingiberales; family Zingiberaceae; genus Hedychium; species Hedychium gardnerianum. The sequence continues at coordinate 871,707 of JBBUKS010000066.1, forward strand.
TGATTCTCATATGCGAAGCGGAATGCGGTAGAGAGTGCCTACTTAACTTGGCCCCTTGCTAAGCGGAATGCGGTAGATAGAGAGCGCCCTGTCCGACTGAGGGCCCCAGAATCAGAAGGAAAGAACCCTATGAGCTATGCTCCCTGCCCGCTTACCTATACCTGGACCTCCTTGGCCAGCCCTCTCTTTTTACGCAACCTATCTGGCTTGGCTTTGACCACTAACTAACCTCGTTTTTTTGCTATGATCTTTGTCCCTCTCTCTCTGGAGACCTGGCCTTTCTCATTTGAAGGGGTTTGATCAGGGCAGAAAGGCAAAGGCTGGCAACGTAACAGAATAGGCTTCCTCCTCCGAGCTACGAGGCCACGATTCAGTAGGTTAGGTATAAAACTACTCGTAGGTGCTGGGCCAGGCCTTCCTAAAGGGGTTAGCCTTCGCTCTGAACTACTCCTGCTCACTATCGTTCGCTCGTAACTAGTAGAAACTTGACTTCCGCCCTGGTCCTTCGGGGCATCCCATAAGGCAGGCTTTATATTATATTCTATGAGACTGACCTCCCGCACCCTCACTGTCAGCAATTCAGTTAGCGACAGTCCCTCCGAAGCTTCAGATGCTATCGCCCGAAAGAGAGATTATCCCCAGGCCCCTATGCTTTCTGTCTGCTATAGTTGAATCTGCCTCTCCTATAGCCACTCTGGATCCCTCGTTCACTGGTCCTATCCTCGTGGTCGTCCTATCTTCAGTAGCAGGTCCCATCTTCGGTAGAGCTCACTGGTCCTATCAGAGCTAGGCCTTCTCACTCTTCCCATCTCGCATTCGTGAACAGATTCAGTGTGAGGAAAGCCGACAGGAACGAGCGACAGCGACTCCGAGAATCAGTAGTTCGCTCTCCTCCCTCTCCGACTTCGCAAGATATAGCGGGGACGAACCATTCCCCCCGAGGTGGCGACAGAGCTCGACTTCGCTTCGACAAAGCTTATCCCAACCTCTTGAAGCAAAGCCAATGTTGAAGCTTTGCTCTCCCGACTATCGGACTTGCTTCTTTATCCTCCACTCCAAATAGATGATGAAGAAATTAGCAACTATCGGACTTTCTCTTCAGTAGGATCTGATAGAGACGGGGTAGTGGAGCAGTGTGAATCGACCAATCAACCAAGAAGAGAAGGTGCGGAGGAGGATAGGCGACAATCATAGCAGCCAGCATAGTGGACCGGGATCGAGTCTTGAGTCCTCCCCAGCTCAAGAGGAAGGTCTGATCAGAAGTCAAGTAGGAGATGGGAGAAGAAACTGAATTGTCTGAACCGCGTCGAATACTTTATCACTCTTTATCTCTCGCCCCCAGCTAGCTGGCTGGCTGGCACCAAAGAGGGAATTCCATTCCCTCCTGGAGGGAGTGAATGGCCCGTAGAGTGAATGGCTTCGAGCCAAGCTACTCCCTCCAGCTAGCTGGCACCAGGTCGTGAATGGCTTTGGGCCATGAACTCTTTCCAAAGAGGGAATTCCATTCCCTCCTTAAGCTGGAGGGAATGGCTTTGGGCCATTCACTCCTTCCAGTCGTTCATGT
>JBBUKS010000066.1:879559-893343 GCA_038050645.1 Hedychium gardnerianum
CTTTTTTTTCGTTTCAAGCATCGACCTTAACTTACCGAACTGGCTTAGTAAAGTCAAGTAGGGCAGAATCATTAGCTGTCAACTGTTCATAGTCAGCAGTGGAAGAGGGGGTAGCTTTGATTGCTCAAGTTGCACTCTCATGGTTGAATGTGAAAAAGAATTGCTTTTGTTTAGCAACAGTCTTATAAGGATGATGCTTTCCCTGTGCGTTATCAATAATTAATAAGGAAGACCTGTATGTGTGGCACGAACGCTATAAGATGGTAGGTCTGACTTTCTTGTCTCCAGAGCATATTACCAATGAAGGAAGCCGCCTCTGTCTTTTCTTTTAGCCCAACCTCTCTGTTAAATAGGCCTATCTAGTCGATGTTTCTCCACCAACCTTTTCTTTTGTTAATGTTAAAAGGCTATCAAAAGTGGAAGGGATTCAGTGATTGAATTGAAGTGGGAGAGTGAGTGGGCTTGGAGGATTTCTCTCGGAAAGGAGCCACGAGGACAGACATGGGATCTGATCCATACAGATGTCTGTGGTCCGTTTCCGCCTTGTATAGGTCGAGAAAAAAAGTACTTTGTTACATTTACCATTTACATATAACCACTCTAGGTATGGGTTATGTCTACCTGCTTCATGAGAAATCAGAAGCATTAACTGCCTTTCATTTGGTAGAAAACCTTTTTTAGATACACAGGCGCGAAGCGTGGTAAGGTCTGATCGGGCTTACGAGTACTTAGTCCGGTCCGGCTTGAAAGCAACTAGCCTTCCTTTCTTTTTCTATTTTTCTTTCAGCTTTCCCGTAGAAAAATCCCCGAAGTAGATAGCTAGATCAGATCCTTATAGTATAACCTTATAACTTACCAATGCATTTCCAACCCTTAAGGGCTTTATTCCTCCCGCCTATACCCCATGCCGGCCCAATCTTGGCAGTATAAGAACTTCTTTCCTATCCTTAAAAGGTTCTTCCTAACCCTAAACGAAAGCCCACTCACTCCCTTACTTGAATTAGGAATCTCAACTCGATCTTAGCGGATCTAACTTGAACTCCTTCTGTCTTAGCCTACCATCTTTATCTTCTATCCCCTAGAGCTATCGTTTTGAGAGGATAAGTAGCTGACCTCTTTCTAGTAATCCCCTGAAGGCTCCAATCTAAGATAATATAGGTACTACAATAAGAAGGGCAAAGGTTTAATTCGATACAACTGTCTTCTTTGGCCCCATGAACCTGGTCCAGATCCCTTTCAAGTAGGAGGCGGGTGCGAATCACTCCTTGTGCAAGAGAAGGGTGCCGAAGGGACCAAAGGAAGGGCAATGCCCATACAAAGCCAAGGGCGAAGCCCAACCCTAAACCCAGGGCGAAGCCCCAAGGAGAATGCGAGGGCGATGCCGCAAGGGCGAAGCCCGAAACCCTCCCGATGGGCTTTCTTCCTCAAGCTAGAAGGGTTAGGGTTTGGATCTATGGCAGTCTAGTCAACCCGGCTAAATCTAGCGGAAGCTCATCAGGCACCCCGTCTACACGTCGCTGCGCTCGTACCTGACTTCACAGACTTCCTGTCTCGAGTACAGGTCGACGAAGCCCCAACAAAGCAAAGCTCAGACCTACCCACTGCCACTGAATCTCTTTCTCCGAAAGGAGGGGTGCGGACGAAGCGCTTTCTTATCCGCCGTCCTCAGACAATTTAGAGTCGAGGAGCCTTGGACTCAGTACCGTGCGGACTGCGTTGGCACCTCCCAAGATCCTAGGGAAGGGACCCAGGCAGATGACCGAAAGGGCTCCTTCCCTTCTGGGCAGTCCCTCAGTCCCGATCGCAGAGTGCTATCCGCTCCTTCCAGCGGGAAGCGCTAAGAGCGGCGAAGATCTCATTAAGTCAGCGAAGCGGACCATGGACAGAGAGAAGGTTGCATAAGTGCTTCTAGATCTCATGGAAGAGCGAAGACCCAAATTATTGCATGCATCGGGCATCATCCCACAATCCGCTTACCATTACTCGCCCAACCTGATTCAAGTCTCTCTCTACCATTTTCTTTGAGCAGCGGAATACGAATAGCTCTTTCGTGGGTGAAGGCAGCTTTCTCGGATCAAGTAGAAGAAGGGCAAATAGAAACAAAATCCCGAAAATCTAATGAATGAAACGGGAACCCACGTCGACGATAGACGGATAGATTATCCCACCCGCACCCGCTGATGGAACGATTCCTTGATCTCGGTCACATCTCCTATTCCTTACCTGCTCGCCTAACCGGATTGCCATATCAATCAGAGGCACCTACTTTATTCTTTGCTGCACGCTTCCACTGATTCAAAGAGCGAGGAGCGAGAACCACGTCCCAACCTCATTCTTGGTGCCGACTATTTGAATATTGAACCGACTCCCGAGGTAAAGTGGACGAGAAGAGCGAGTCTCTGTCCAACTACTCTAACCAGGAGGGGGATGATAGGTGAGAGGCCGAAGCTTGCTAATGAAAGATGAAATATGTCCGGACTCCACTTGAAAGCGCGATGGATATCTTATCCGCCAATGCATCTTCTTGCTACCTCGATGTCGATAATCTGACCTTGGGCACAGACAACTATCAGCTATTTGCTTGCTTCCGCTCACCCCCGTCGTTTCACTCGGGCCTTCGTACTTCTTTTGATGGACCTGTCTATTTTCATCAAATGATGGTGAGCTCTATTCCGGATCCGCCTCAGGGCAGTGTAAAGTGCCTTGGTTTTTGGGGAGCTACTGCAGCGCTTGAAAGAAGGGGCGGTCTTATCGACCTCCGAAATTCTTTGCTGCTTTATCGCAACCTTAGTCTATAGTCATCCACTCTCTTTACTAGAAGTTTTAGTAGGACGAGTCAATCGACCGGGAGAGAGATGACGAGAAGTCATCCACTCTGGTAATAGCCTGAGAAGTGTAAGGAGAGCAGAGCAACCAACATCTGAAGGACGGTCTCATACTTTCTTTCCCTTTCCAAGACTCACATTGAGGCAGGGCGGCACTCAATCTCTCATAAAGTAGTCGATTCATAATAGCTAATGTCCTTCCTATGAGGTGTGGCTAAAGGATTGCAGAGTAAGATGAGCATATACCTTTCTTCTTCAAACCTCTTTTGCAGCACTCTGAAAGTGCGTTTAAGGCCTCTGAAAAGAGAATCTTCAGAAGTGCTCAAATATAGAAGCTTTGAAAGTGCTCTTTTCTGTCTTTGGTCTCACTTGCACAAGTCACACCTTTTCTCTGCTGCTTTATCGCAACCTTAGTCTATATCTTCCTTCGCTTGCCTTGCAATGGAAAATAACTAGTATATCTACAATACTCCACTCAATTTGCTACGGGCTACTTCGTTATCTTCGGCCCTTCCATGAGCTCGGTTTGATTTGTTGAGATGGGCTCTTTCGGGTCGGATAAAGGAAGATGGCAAAAGAACTCAGGTTTCGAATACTAGCCATCCACAACACCACAGATCGATTGCCCGGACCCTTCCCAGCGAACGAAAGATTCTCTTTCTCCACGGAATGAATAATGAGCGAGCAAATCCCAATTCCCTGGGCCTTTCTTGGCAAAGAAGGACTCTCTCTCGAATGAAGGAGCCAAGGAGTAGGAGCCGGAATACCGCTTTAACGTGACTAGAGCGAAGGCACGAGATATGGCAGGTCAAGCATGAATTAGCCCGACAACTCAACACTTCTTCAATCGGAACTGATCCAGAAGGCCACCCCGTCACCACGTCGCCCCCGTCGTTCACGTCGCTGCGCTCGTACCTTATTCAAGTTAGCAACTAGAATTGGATGGGCGGTTCTTGCTTCTATGGTGGATTCATCCTCTGTAGCCTGGGCTGTTTACGCTTCTTTAGTAGTTTTTCCTCTGTCTTCGGGTCTAAGTTCATTAGGCGTAGCACCTGTTATATATTAGCAGTAGTTTGATCCCGTGCCCTTAACTGCCCTGTATGTAGCTACCCGAGCTCCGGAGAGAAAACCTTAAACTTAAAGGGAGCTACTGGCACTGAAAACATATCATAAACAGGTGCCCTTGCCCTACCTTGCTTTCCAACTTCTCTCCCCTCTGCTTGCGTGTTGAAGAACGGTGCTGGGAAAGACTTATTTATTTAATAAGCTGGTCCCCGGGGTCGTTGTACGCTTTCTCTGCACTTTATACAGTTATTAGCTTTTGCCCCGCTCTCCTACTTTCTTTTTGAGTGAACTCTCTTTTTAGCAAGTTGCTTTCGGTTTGTAAGACCTTTCCTTCCAACCTCCTATCGGTTCTATCCCGGTATGGATCGTCGGTCGGTCGATGTCGCGTGTCCTGCAAGCTCTCCCTAGTATTGCCTGCAGGCTGATCCGGCAATATGAAGCAGGGTTCGGTCTTCCCTGTCAGAGCCCTATGCTTTTCCCAGTCAGCAATCCTTGGGTGCCGGATTCAATCGTTGCCTTTTTGTATTGTGTCGGATAACCAGCTCCGCCTTTCGCACCAGTTTTATCCCCTAGAGGAGGATGCCCATAGGACCCTCATTCAATACGGTGTGGTCTTCTGGGCATATGCGCCCCTGGTGGTACTCAGACGGAAGGGTGTGTTTCCAGTTGCTGCTTACGCTTCCCCCGACTCTTAGGAGTCGTTCCCCTCGCATTTAGCGTCATTATAGCGGTTCAGTTCAACTGTACCTTCCCTGAGAACTCTCCCCCTCGGACCCTTTTAAAAGAGTTTAAATAATCTAGAAGTGCCTCGCTTTGAGTGGTGCTTCCCCTGCTCATCCTCGAATGACATCGAACAACACTCTTTTATTCCTCATCAAAGCCCCGTGCCTATGTTCAAGCCCTATTAAGCGCAGTCCCCAGCGAGCGCAAGACTGCGAGCTTGTTTCAAGGTGTGTGTGTGTGTCCCCAGCGAGCTTCTCAAAGTGTGTGTGTGTGTCGGCCTTCTTGAGTCCCTGCTAGCCATCTGTCAAGCCAGCCTGCCTTTTGCCGGCTCACTTTCCCCGCTTTCCTTCTATCGCGGACTCTCCCGGTGACAGTTGAGTTCCCTGGTCATTCCGGTATCAAGTTCCAGAACCGTTCTTGCTTGAGTGGTGCCATCCATTCTTCTGAGCTGCCAGTGCGTCTCCCGAGTCGCTTTGGATCGAGAATTCTTCCCTTCCCTCCCGCCGATCTATTTGTCACTCTCCCAGGCATCGGGCTACTTGTGACGCCACGCCCAAAAGGTGGATCCGCCAGCCGAGTATGTCGGTTGCTACTGGTGCTATTCAGAAATCCTGGATTGGCAGGTGTACTGGTTTTGTTCCCTGGTGTTCTCCCCCTATGAACAATTCCCTCCCTACGCAAGCAAGTCTTCCAATCTAGGTGGTTCGTTTCCAAAATGAGTGGTGCCGGGTCCCCCAATTCTAGATTCTACGATCCCTTCGCATTGATCCGGAAACCTTTCTCGACCCTACCCATGGGGCGTCCTTAGTTAGTTTGAGGAGTTAAGTTTGGTTTTGCTTTCATCTTCGCTGGTTTTAGGAATGGCATTTTCCCCTTCAGTCCGGGAAGCTTCTGCCAAGCGCTTTCACGCATGCTTCCCGGCACGCTCGAGACCGTTTCGAGATTAAATTGCATTCCTACTTTCTTTTAGCTTGAAAGCTCGAGTTCAAGTTCTGAGGTTCTGAGCCCTCAAGTTCTGAGCTCAAATCGCGCGTCGTTTTAGGTGCTCGCAACTGAACTTTAGATCCACGTTCTTTAGAAACACGACTTTTGACCAGCTGACAATCAGACATCATACTACCGGAAAAACACCCAATTATTCGATTCATCCCGCTTTACTAATTGAAGATACATTTACGACTCTCCTCGGGCCATGCTTATTATAGGAACGAGTGAGTTAGACGTGTCCCGACCGATCCCCTTGCTTAGAGAAGATGTTAAAGTTGATTCAGTTATGGTTTGAAGTTGCGCTTCCGCTCTCCTTATTAATCTCTTAAGTGTGGTGATTCCCAATAGGGTACGGAGAGGTACGAGGAACCGGATCCAACTCAAAGACTCTTGATTAAGGAAGAACAAAAGCAACTGGAAAGCACTAATGTTATTTATAAGCAGGTGCCCGCCCTCCTGTTCAAGTTCAAACGTTATGGAAGCTATGCTGCTAAGATATGAAACCCACGGATCAGTTGAGGTACGAGTCCCCAGCTTATGAATTGCCATTCAGCTTGATTCTTGTTATTCCCTTGCCCGTAAGCTTTTAACTTGCCCTGGCGCAGATCGCCCTTGTCCGTGAGCTTTTCCCTGGCAGATCAGTGGCAGCGCCTTGGCAGATCGGTTGTCAGGGATGCTGGTTCTGTGTGCCAGGACAGGAAAGCTGGTTATGTGCACGGATTATAGTAACTAGAGTCAAGTCACGACGTGCTCGAGCGAATGCAAGAGGGTAAAAGCACTTCATTTGCGAGGGAGCCCTTCTGTGAATAGTTTAATAAGAGAGTTCGCTGCTCCTAATGAATCTTCCGCTTCGCAGAGAGTCTGATGCTTGAAAGAGGGTTCTAAGCTCGCATTCCTAAGAATCCTAAAGGTAGGCACCACTGGAAGGGAGAGAGAAAGAGTACTTATTGAATCTGACTCATCTTACGGATATTAAGCAGCAGCTGCTGAAAGAGGCTACTCCACAACTCTATGCATCCCCTTCCTCCTCTTAGTCGTACCCAGAGACTATGGTAGCACCTCCTCGAGTAAAAGCTTCCACAGCCGGTTGACCAAAATGAGGATCCCAAATTGCATGAGCAATGGGTCTTACATGTAAAGCTAAGCAACCGGAAAAGACTCTAATGGAAAGATTGAATATGCCGGTTCGGGGCGTAATAAATATATGACGTTGAGGGGTGCCTAATTAGACTCATTCGGCAGCTATTGGCGTAAACTAATGAACAAGAGGAGTTCAACCTTATTGATCACTTCAACCCCTTTCAGCTTGAGTCTCATATCCTCTTGTCTTCGTACCTGTCCGGGAGCTATGCCTTGAATCCGATCTTTATCACTCTTTTCATGAACTCCCTACGGTTGAGCTACAATTAAATAAGGAAACGGAGCGAATGATAATTCAAGTTCGCGAATTTCATTTCATTAACTTAAAGTCAATTTCTTTCCAAACAACACTCTCTCTCTCCACAGCTAGCTGGCACCAGGAGAAAGAAAATAAGGAGGGAATAAAGAAGGAAAAAGAATGAATATATTATAAGGGTGAGATAGTTGTTGATCCGATCAAAAGGGCTAAAGAGAGATAAGATATGGTGCGAGGTGGGATCGAAATAAGACTATGGGATATTGGTAGAGCATACCAACCTCGACGGGTCCAATGGTTTAGAATGATCTTAGTTAGCTTCTTATAAGAGTGTGCGTACCTTACTATAAAATATAGTAGGAGTACCGTACGATAGAAGGAGAAGCCCGGCCGTCCCGCACGTCAACTATATTGTTTTGACTGAAGTAGTCCATTAGCGTTACGGATGGTACTTATACGTTATAATATACATGTATTTACGTTAAAATATACATGTATTATTAGATCATCACATGTCTGTGAGACATTATTACATCTCCCTAAATATAAAGCGTGCCCTTACCTCCCAGTACTTTTAATTTACTTATACGAGCTATCTAGCTAAATTCTTTTAGACCTTGCTGCCACATCTACTCTTATTCTAAATATTCGTAGCTGACGGTTCTTATACTTTATTAGTACATTTGGGACTACAAAACACATTTGGAAGCTCTACTTCCGTTCCGTGACCCGATGGAGGTATTATAAATAAGTTAAACTAAGGTGTCCCGATGGAGGTATATTAGTTTACCTATGAAGGTCTCATTCGATTCCAATGCGATCTATATTGGATTGGATTGGACGGACTCAGAATCTGTCTTAAGTTGACTGACCACTTTACTATAGTTTAGTTCTGGTCCCGTTCGTTTCACTATCTAATCTGATCTTTATCTTCCAAATCTTCCATATATATTCTATCGTATTGTATCTGTGGTAGTTATGATGGTCTAATATTATGTGTTCGTATTAATAGGACCGACTCAATATCTCTCCCTTAAACTTCCTTTCTTCCATTAATATCATCTATCCTATTTCTTTACTTTCCATCGTTCTCTTTAATTTAATTTATATGATCTCTCCAACTTTCCTTTATGGTCTAATTAGGTCCTTCTTTGAAGAACTAGTCTTTTCTTTCCTCAATCTTGGATCAATATTCAATTCTAACTTTTCTATCTACTTTCCAATTTCTCTCTAATGATCTCAATTTCAGTATTTTTCATTCCATTTCTCTCTTCTATATAATCTCTCCAATTTCTTGACTTTTCAAGTCTTCCTTTCAATTTAGATCTCTCGACCTCTCTAACTGTCCTTATTTACTCTTATGCAATAATGTCCATTTTGGTGTTTAGCTTTGTATATTATGTGCCATTTTTCACTCTCAAATCTCTCTTTTCTGTCCTTTTTATTCTTTAGTTGGAAATTTCTTTCTTCAAAATGGCTCTTTTCTATAAATTTGATTGATGTGAATTTAGTTGCTTGGTGCTAAATTCTACCTTTTTTTTGTATGGTCGTTTTTGCGCGTTTTAAGTCATGTTAGTCTTCCAATTTTGTCCTTTAAGAAGTGTTCCAAAGTAGTGTTCTAGCGCTGATGTGTTTGTTGTGTCCTTATTTTCAGTGATTTGGTTGACAAATTATAGACGGTTAGATTTGGTTCAAAATAGGTCCTTATTTGCATTTAGAAATTATGCTTGTAGATAGGCGGCAGTTTATGGCTTCTTTCATGATTACCTTAGTGTCCCCTCACATGAGGACCTCTATTTGTGTGTAATAGTTGATTTGAGATCTCCTTGTATGTGTTTCTTTCGTTCCTCACTCTCTCGTGAGCTAGCTATACTACTCTCCTCTGTTTGATCTGAGGGGTTCTGAGCCTGAACCAAACTGATCATCTTTCTTTGTATACTTTCATTTATGATAGACTCGTTCACTGTACTTCTTTCTAGTTTGTATTTTGTTCTGAAAACACTTTCTTATTTCGTGACTTAATCGTTTTTAGTCGTAATATGCAAATTTCTTAATCCCTTCAGTCCTCTTTTTAGTTGAGGAACGCTCTCAATGGTCATAGGGGGAATATCTCTCTCATCTGGTTTCGTGGATTCCTTGAATGCACTATAGTCGGCTAACATCCTTTCTCTATTTTTAGAGTTTCTTTTTTTATAGTATGCATGAATATCGTCTCTCTTGAATTTGTATGCACGCTCTCTTTCCTTTCTTTCCCTTTTCATTCATAGTAGTTGTGGGTGCTCTCTCTCTATTTCTATCTAATCTATCTAAGTGCTCTAGCTTGGTTTGTGTGTTTTGGAGCTCAATAGTTGGTAGTGGTGTCTAATTGGATTGCATTTCATATAAGTATACAGAGATCTCTCATTTGAATATGCTAATATTCATCTTAATTGTATATAGACTAGATATATATATTTATCTTTCTATGACCTCCCTGTGGTTCGTATATCTAATTCATGTTTCATTATAGTAGGAGCGGTACGCCTATTATTTTAAGAAGTCTTTCCCGTATCCTGTAAGTCTAACCTCTGCCCTATCCTTTCTTCTTTCGCTTTTCAAACTCATTAATTTAATTAATGGTCGAATCAAATAAGTAAGGAGTTCAATGGAAGTTTCTATATAAGCATCTTTGCATATGCTTTACACATGGATTAATTTGCTCTATGGATATAATTCCTTACTTCTTTCCCGAACGTGCGAGTTCAAGTCGAGTTAGAATCTTCGACTGGGATCTACCTTCAGGGATATAAAAGAGTTAAGGATAGGATCGATCTATAGGTATAGTGTTTTGTTTGTGTTTTTTGTTTCTTTTCTACAGGGTCATCTAACTTCGACAGTGGCATCTTACTTATACAGGGTCATCTTACATCTACAGTGGCATCTTACTTATACAGGGTCATCTTACATCTACAGTGGCAGATAACGTTCCAATTATTTCACTTTCTTTATGGAGAGTTGAAGTCGATAATGAACGCTAGTCAATTTGCTGATAGAGAGTGAGTTTGATCTTAGTTTTCTTTCCCTAACTTCAAATATAGTCTTTGGTCCGAGTGCACGGGTAATATAGTAATGAATCTTCGACAGGGTCAGATAACGTTCCAACTTTCTGGATAGTTCAAGTCGAGAGTGATCGTTTTTTTCACTACAAATTTGAATTTCTAGAGTGATAGTGAAATACATAATGAGTTCGGGTAGCTTTAAAGACATAATTTCTGTCTTTCGGGTCAGATAACGTTCCTTATCAGTTGATTTAAGGAGTGTAATCGAGTTTGTTCTTTATTGACTTTTGGGATACCTATTCACAGTGAGAGAGAGTCTATAGTATCTCTTTATTGTTTATCTTCATAAGGGGCAGATAACGTTCCTTATCTGTATATATCTGGAGAGTTTCTTGTTTCATGCGTGAAAGAAAGAAGAAGTAAGGGACGAGAACGACTATTGAGAAAGTTTTCGACGTGAGTGAAAGAAACATGTTATGTGTTTATAGTATGAGTATTAGAACTCGGATGGCTTTAATATTCATATTCAAATTGTGTGGTCCCAGTAGCTATCTTATTGATCTTCCCTGCTGCTGAGCCTGCTACGGGCTTAGCCTACCAAAATATAACAGGTGCATAGCCTTATTTGTCTGCTTCTGGCCTCGTGAATGGCAACAACTAAGATAGAAAAGGTGCGGAGCCTCATATGCATCTAATGCTTCTCACTCTGTCTATCTATCTTTCATTCAATATATCTATGACTGAGGTGATCCCACGTTACTTAGGGGAAAGTTTCTTTATGCCAAAAACACGGGGTATCTCACTTTCTGTCCAACGGGTACCTATTCCTACAGGAGAGCAACCTTGTATTTGGGGTACCTATTCCTACAGGAGAGCAACCCAGTATAAGTATAATATGTTTTATATATCTATCGTTTCCCATCTCACTTATTGAGTGATCCCTCGTAATCCCATCTCTCTATGTAAGGATCGTTTCCTATCTATCTTTACAGACTAATGAATATCTACCTCACTTAAGCTTAACAATTGATTATGTTATTTATAAGAGACCAATCGACCATCTATAAAATATGAGTTTATGAGTATTCCTATCAGTACTTAAACTCTATCTTCTATCTCCTCATAATAAGTAGGAAAGGAATCAGAGACAGCAATAGGGACCTAATGTGAAGATGTGGTGACTCGGTTCGGAATGTGATCTCGTACGGTTATAAAAGGGAAGTGGACCAAAGAAAAAGAGAGAATAGAATGATTGAGAAATGAAAAGAAGGATAGAAATTAAGTAAGGCCGACCAAAGGAGAGAGAAAGGGAAACGAGAGGAGAGTGAGTAGATATGACTATCTCCCGGTCCAGCAATCATGCTTAACATGAGTACGAGCAGCATGAACTCGATAGGCTGCCCCATAGTATCTGGAATTAGGGTTAGGGTGTATAAAAATAAGAAGAGGAAACCTTATGAGAACAAAAGACTGATTGTGAGAGAATAGAAAGAGGCTCTATTCCTATAGAAAAGAAAGATAAAAGAAAGGGTGAAGTGATACCTACTGGACTGCCAGCCGGTATTGGTGCCCCGTGCGACCCAATCCCCCGCTCGGGCCTTCCTATACCTAAAGAGGAACGGATAGTGCAAGTATCTCAGCTGTCTTATTCCTCTATGTTCTGTACCTTTCCTAAGCTCTCTTCTCTCTCTATTCTTTGCAAGGCTCCTTTATTACGTCGATGTAGCTCTAACTGTAAGATATTCCTTTAGGTCCATCCCTGCAACTTATATACTTATAGTATAAGAGTGAATGGAAGGGCTGAGTGTAACGACAGGATAGAAATACTGATAGCGAGATAGTAGAAGTGAGATTGGCTCGACCATAACTGAGAGGGTGTAGGAAAGATCAATATTCAATGGTTGGTTGCCCTTGTCATTATATAGTTTGTGAAACGAGAGGAGAGAATTAAGGTAGTCCTGTGCGACCCAAAGAATCTCCCTCCCTTTGGTCGATCCCTAAAGTCTGATCCGAGGGTCATGACCTGACTATGTACTCATAACTTTATTTACAATGTAGTAGGATGCTGAACGACTCTTGCTAGGGCGCTACCATATGGGTGTAGGAGATGGACATTAAGTGCTCGCTTTAATGGGCCGACCAATGATAGACATGGAGAGATAGTGAGCGTAGACTATGAACTCTTGACAGGAAGAAGAGATACGAGACCGCGAATTAAATGTATGTGAGTGAATTGAGAACTCTTATTCATATTACTAATAATTTATGAACAAACTTTGAGTGTGAGCTGAGCGAGGGAAATAGAAATAGTATTTAGTTGTCTGCCCTTACTTTATAGAGTGAGGGAATCATACGACCAGTAGTAGCAGCTCTTTTCCTGGCCTAAGCCCTATGCATCTCGGCCACGTCGCTCTCTCTCTATACCTGCTGAGAGTGCGCTAGTCTATGTTAGTTCTATTGAATGCGAAGCTACATGCAATACTAGACTTCCCTTCTATCCTTCAGTCCCTGGAAAGACGAGCCGGTTAGTCAAGCTCAGTCGAATCATTCAATTCAGGTGCGTAGCCGAGCGAGATAAGACAGCTGAGTGACCCCTTGCCTGGCTCTGGTTGCGACTATGAGGGCAGTAGAGCTGGTAACCTAGCCTAAACTCTAACTAAAAAGACAACCTTTAGGTCGAGCCCAGTAGTGAATTCTAACACAGGAACTCTCGTAAATTCAAAACAAATTAATTTATCTCGACTTGAACTCTCCTGAAAGATATATAAATGGAAGGAACGTTTATCTGACCCGAAAGAAATTCTAAACAAATGGAAATTGCTCTACTTGAACTCTCTACTTGAACTCACTAAATTAAATAGGATCTATCTGCAACAGTTGTTCATTCTCTACTTGAGTTGTAGGCCGAAAGTATAGTTATTAGATCGACCCTTTTGTAGTCTTCCTATACTTTATTGAGCAAGTCAAACGAGAGGACAGTGAGCCGGGTGCCCCGTGCGACCCTCTCCTTAGCAATCCCCCGCTCGGGCCATCCTATACCTACACTAGGAGAGAGAGCATTGCGTAGACGCAGAACTCTTGACAGGAATGACTATGTCGTAACCCTTCTCTTGGCAATCCCTCTGCTCGGGCCTTCCTATACCTACATACGAACTGAGAGAGCAAGGGAAGAGCAACTCTTGATTTCTCTCACTTCCTTAGCATAGCTCTCCTTTAAATCTTTAGAGGATGGCTTTTAAGTTGCATTGCTCAACTTTGCCCCGCTTGACTCTTCCCGTCCGATGCAGTACAGGAACTATTCTATCTCTGCAGTACTTATCTGCCCGGGGTTCATGGTGATTCGACTGAACACTCTGAGCCAGTCACTCGTACCTAGTGTAATAACTATTTATTTGTTCGTTGTCTGCCCTTACTTTCATGAGTGAGAGATTCATAGGACCAAAGGAGAGAGCGAGAACAAAAGAAAGATCAAAGAGTGAATTATGGAGTACGAGTGAGAAAGAGAGAGTCGAAAAATGGGATCTCTACGTTCATTCTCTCTGAAAAGACTCTCTCTCACGTTCTGGAAAGAACTGACTTTGAAGCCCTTACTTTATTGAGTGAGGGAATTTGACGACCAAAGGAGAGAGCGAGGGCTGAACTTATATATTTCTATACGGAATTTGAGTTCGATTCGATGCTTCCAGATTCTACATCTCTTATGAGTATGCAAGCTATCCAACCGATAGTGAGATAGTTAGATAATAGTCA
>JBBUKS010000066.1:905255-915804 GCA_038050645.1 Hedychium gardnerianum
GCACCAAGTCGTGAATGGCTTTGGGCCATTCACTCCCTCCAGGAGGGAATGGAATTCCCTCTTGGTGCTGGGGCAGAAGCTTTGTAATGTCATGAGTTTAGTGCCCAAGAGGTCGTGTCCATTCACTCTACTCTTATATATGTTAATTGTCCCGGCGAACCCCTCTTTATCAGCTGCAGTCGTTCTACAAAACGACGAAAGATCTTGGAATTCACGCAAAAATACTATTAAGTCAATCTCGGATAGCCATTCACTCTACCGTCCCTCTCTCTCTGCTCTCCTTGCTTTAACTAAGGAACTGCCTTTAAGTATGACTCTAAGAGCTCTACCTTAGAATGAGTTTTGTACTCGTCTCTTGCTTATGAATAGCCATTCACTCTAACGCTTACGCGTCGCAATGAAATTGCTCGTACCTCCGCTTTTTGAGTTGATTGGCAGCTCAAAGGTGCAGCTTGAGTTCTCCTTTAATTCTTTTGTCCATACGTCTTTGAATGAACTCATACCTTCTAATGCTTGTCCGGGAATGAACTCGGATGAACTCTAGAGGGATTAGTTTTAACGGGAGAAAAACAAGAGTGATAATGTACGAGTGAATGGAAGGGTAGGGATAGGGAAAAAAAACATCGAAAAAATGATCAAAAAAAATGATCAAAAAAGCCAAATTTGATCGAATTTAGTGCTCAATTTTGTCCTTCGGTGAATGATAGAAGGTTTTTTACTATGTGTATGACTTTACAATGACTTTTAATGAGCCCTTTTCCGAGTGAATTGTTCAAGTATGTTTAACACACGGACCCCCGAACTCGCTGAACACCTGATACGACTGCATGAGCAATACCTACCAATTGAATCACGAGGGCTTATTCTCTCTCCCTCTTTCCCCCTGGGTAGGAGGTATGGAGGAAGGGTTGGCTCGAAACGCCCTGAATTTGAATTTTGGAAGTTGGATAGAGCTAGGAGAATCTCTCATTTCTTGGCTGGGTCTAGAGTCCCGCCCCCGAACTCCCAAAAAGGTAGGGGGCGGAGAACACAGACCCGGCGCCAAACAGAGAGTCTATCTCTTTTCTGTAGCTGAGTGCGTGAGTGGCATAGAGCCAGGCTCCATGACACGAACGATTCTCATCCCCCTCGGGGGTTAGGGGGGCGAAAGGGGGGGGTTAAAGAAATCGCGCGCGCGAGGGACAAACTGTCTTTACGCACGCTAAAAAAATCCCTGTTGAGTCCGAAAAAATCAATTTCTTGCGCGCGAAAAAAGAAAAAATGTCGCGCGCGAAAGGGCCCCAAACTCACTTTCTCTTTCGCTCGTTGTCGAGCGAGAGAGTCCGGTGAGCCCGTAGAACTCACTTTCTCTTTCGCTCGTTGTCGAGCGAACCCAAAACTGTATTCCAAAATTCGAGCGTTTCGTTTGCTTTCCCTCCCTTTGTTCCATGCTCCTAAGTTCTACCCAGTACGGAATTTCGGTCGGTCGAACATCGCTTGTCCCGCAAGGCCTCTCTGACGGCTTGGTTACCTTCCCTGGGGGATGATCCGCAATAACAATCTAGGACATCTAGACTGCCATAGCCCTATGCCTCTGAACTTTCACTTTGTTCCGAGCCCTAGCTTTTATTTTGAGTTGTGGGGACATTCTATTTTTTTGCAGATATAGTTCTGTCCTCAGAACGCATGTTTAGTTTCGGGCGCAGCAATAATTGGGAAGCAGATTCAATCGTTGCCTTCTTGTGTTGTGCACGAAGACCAGTGCGAGCTTTCGTCACTAGTTTTCTCTCTTAGGAATGAGGACGCTGGTCCAGAGGATGCATTGTCCCGTTTGCCCGAGCACTTTGGCTGTTTTACTCTTCGGGGACTTTTCAGTCGTCCCGGGGCATCTTCATCTTGTCCTGGCGTATGTGTCCCTAGTGAGTACTTGTTCGCATAGGTTTGTACTGTTACTGAACGCTCCATAAGAGGGTTTATTGCGATTGATCATCGTCGCACTCTTAGAAGTTCTAGAGTTATGCACCATAGTGGCCTAATTAGTTGATTAGTGTTGTTGGTGTCGTTTCAGGCACCATACATCTCTCGGAATCTTCGAGATGTGGTTCGTGTTTTCCCCGGAGTGCCAGCTTTGGATTTCTCAAAGGGCTCTATCTTTGTACCAAGAATTTGTTAGGTCGTCACTTTCGCAAAAGTGAGACTTCGCTTCCGCGTAAACTTTATCCCCACATCTCTAGGAATCTTCGAGATGTACTTAGTGTGGTTCGTGCTTCCCCGGAGTGCCAGCTTTGGATTTCTCATTTGTTGTCCTACCAAATGTACCAAGAATTTGTTAGGTCGTCACTTTCGCAAAAGTGAGACTTCGCTTCCGCGTAGGCTGTATCCCCACCTGCCATCGAGGCCACTTTGACAACTGTATATATCCGTATCCGGTGCATAATCTCTCTCTTTTTTCTAGCGAGCGTATGCTTGGGTTTCCCCGTGCAACCCGCATCAGAGAAACAAAGAGCGTGCTAGAACTTTTGTTTGAGCGTTTATCAGCAAGGGGGAATTTGAACGATTAATCGTTTCACAGTACTCGCCCTAGACGTCACCATGGGTCCCTTTGTTAAGTACAAGGCCAGATCGTGACCAGCCTGCTGGGATATAACCCGCAAATAGCTCCCGGGTCCTCCCAAATAGCCAAGTCTGCGCTGTATAACTAGCTACGCTGGAGATAGAGTGTTGGTTGTAACACCCCTTTGTCGTTCTCAAGCGGTAGGTTTTTTGCGAAAAGAAAATTCAGCGCTGATAAAAGGGACGTACCTTATTTTATCAGAGGTATCTTGGACTTTTCGCAATCCTTATGCGCAAGGGGACCATCTCCGGGCGGCCACATGGTGAGTCTGTATTTGTGTTTGGTTCAATTTAGGCGCTGGTCTTAGGTGTGGCTTCACCTCTACATGCGTGAGTTTTGAGCAATTGTGCACTCATTTGAGCCATTTTCACTCACGTAAGCATTTGTCACCTGTTTTCATAGTCAAGTGCACAACGTTCAACGACCTATCATAAAATGCAATTTTCGGGACTTTCGGGACATCGAATTTGATCGAATTTTCGGGACATCGAATTTGATCGAATTGTCGGGATTGGAAACCCTCACTTTGATAGGCGAAAACGCGCTAAAACGCCCTTTCGTGTGCTGTCCTGTGTGTATGCCTGTGTGTCGCGCGCGTGTACGCGTGTGTGTACGTGTACGTGTGTGTGTACGTGTATGCGTGTCGTGTGAATAGGATTTCAATCCCTAGTGAAAAAAATCCGACATAAACCCATGTTTGAAGCCTCACTTTTTAAGGCTAAAACGCGCTAGAACGCACTTTTCTCTATTTTTTGTGTAAAGCGGTTGTTCGGTTCTGATCTTTTTCATTTCTCCTTCGGCCACGTCGCTATAATAATCGCTCGTCCCTTTAATTGACATAAGAAAGACTAGACGTGCGAGAGAATAGTGAATGGAAAGCAGACTCCTCGGTGATGATGCATGGCAAAGAAAATGGTCGGGATAGCTCAGTTGGTAGGATTCCAGGATGATGCATGGGAAACAAGCGCTCAAGGGCAAAAGAAACAGAAGGGCCGAGGGTAGGGATAGGGATAGATCTTTCGACAACACTTCTTGACCATTTACTGAAGGGAAATCGGTTTTATGCCAAAAAAAAGAACCCACGTTTCTAACTTTCTATCCCAACACACTATTCAAATCTTCACTTCAATAGTAGTGATCCAGGAAGCAGTCCATGAAGTCTGAGGTAGGCACTATTAAATTCACTTCTATAGTATAAGGTATACGTATAGTTATAGGAAGAAAGGAAAGAGCAGCTACTGACTTCAAGACCAGGGACGAAGACTACTGAAAGAATCAGAGGGATATTTCTCTTTTCGGATTCGGCAGCTGAGGCTCCGCTCCTGATGTTCCTGTTCAAACGTTTTATACCCTATCCGAACTCCCGGTCGAGCACTTCTCTCTCGCATACGCTCGAGCCCGGACCTCTGTCGTCTCTCTCGCTAACTTTCTTTCGAGCACTAAGGAGTACATTAAAGGTTAATCAAGAGCAGCACCTAAAACAACTTACGCAGAGCCTGCAGCAGAAAGGTTAATGGTCTTTTCCCGTACGAGCCACTAGCCACTCCATTTTCTTCTTTTGATAGGAGCTCCACCTTGAGTCCGATCTGAAGAACTGACACCTATCACAACAGGTTATGAGCCTTGAACTGAACCTTCTAATGCTTGCTGTGGGACTGATGACAGTGCTCTTGTTGCGGTCGCTCCGGTTCATAAAGACTGAACACGAACCCCTTTAGTTCAAGGCCGACACCCTCATTTGGGAAGCGAAGAGGACCTCGTTCGGTAAGAATCCCCCGAAGGTAGGCATTTACCCAAGGCACTGAGATTCTGAGTCCCTCGTTCCTCTAGCAACAGGAACGGTAGAGTGAATTCCAAGAGTCCATGAACTCTTTCCTTCGCTTCTTCAGTCGAGCACTTAAGTCCCTCTCCCGTAGTCCCGGCTCACTATAGGAATGAACTCATAATAATAATAGTAGTTCTAGGCAACAACTAAAGGACTCTAATTCCATTCCATCTCTTTCAACCGAACAGCCTATCAATTAAGGGCCGAGGAAATGGGAAGATAGCGACGTGGCCATTCTTTTATTCGACTCTTGCTGCGAATGATAATGACGCCCTATTAACACTCTTTCTCAGTTTTTTCTCCATATAATACCTACTGCCTACCAGATCACCATGAGTAGGACTCCGACCATAAGAAAGGGGGCACTTCAGCCTCATGGATTGGCATAGCATTGCCCGGAACTATGATTGTCCGATCCCATCCTGGAAGAACCTAAGTCGGCACCGCCCCGTGGGAGTCACTCTCCTTCTCTCGTCTATCCTCCTCTCTCTAAAAAGAGAGTGTCTGTGCCCGGCGCATGCAGCTCTGAAGCGTACACTCAAAGTAAACAAGTTAAAAGAAGGAGTGGAGTCAGAACGTTGATAGCCGAGTGACGCTTCTGCTTCCTCTGGAGTTACCTTACATACTATTCTATTACTCGCATTGAAGTGAGCCCGGTCTCATTCTTAGCTTCAAAAGAGCTTACCCATCTTATGATGCAACAGAGCTTACCCATCTTATGCTTATGATGCAACACTTAAAAAAGACCCTATCCTATACTTAGGAAGACCCTATCCTATCCTATGAGAGAGCCGAGCCTTTCGAGCAGAGCATTTAAGAGCCTTTCGAGCTTCAAAAGAGCTTAAACAGAGCCTTTCGAGCTTCAGCATTTCTAGACAGAACACCTCTTCTCGTTACGCACTGATATTCTTATGGCATCTTCTTATGCCTACCTTGAGTGACCTTTATTCTATTCTTTCACTCCAACAATCAATCTTAGGGCTGCCCTTTTCCCAGGGACCTTGGTCCGGGTCGTTGCTTTTCCAGTGTTCTCTAGTACAAAGTTGTTCATGAGAATGATTTGTTTTGCATGTGTTAAGCATTCATCTGAAAGTCAGATTTCCTTCTCTCTAATCTCCCCTCATGAGCTTGAATTCAAGATCTGTCTTAGGGCTCCAGGGCCATAAAGTGTAATTTCTTCACGGGACCGCACTACTGTGAAGCGCTACTGGGCGTAGCTTTCTCGATCTTTCATTCAAGAACAAAGTCTTCTAGAGTGGATCCAATATGTAATGACTACCATTGGATGTCTTTATAACTGAACCATTGGATGTGCTTATAACTATAACTTGTTTTTTCCCTGAGCCGGGTTGAAGCTAAACACAAGAAACTCGGAAAGAAAGATGCAAAGAAGAGCAGTGGATGCCCCTGAAGCTCTTTCGCGTCACTTTCGTTCGCTCGTCACCTTACATTCTCAGAGATAGATTGAGAAAGAGACATCACATTCTCAGAGATAGATTGATAAAGATCATATCTCCATTCATTCTCACAACCTAAATAAGGAATGGTATACAGTTGAAAACCTAAGGCATTGTACGTCGGCATTGTACGCTATAGTTCTCCTGAACTCGGCATTCTACGCTAACTCGGCATTCTACGCTAGAGTTCTCTTGAATACGCTATAGTTCTCTCCTGAACTCGTAAGTCTACGCTATAGTTTCTCTTTAACTCTAAAGTGTACGCTATAGTTTCTGGGCTATCATATCAATCTGTACACTTTGTACTTTGTACTCACCTACTCACATCAATTTGTAGTGCTCACTTTGTACTCACTGTATTCTTATTCGTACTCACAGTATTCTTATTTGATTATAACAGTTGTATTCTTAATTTGAATTATTATTCTTTTTGCTTTTCAAGGGCGCCTGTCACTCTACCTGCAGTATGGCGCTTCCCCTACTCAGCTTTCCTCTATATTCTCTGCTTTTTCTTCCTCTCCCCTCTATATTCTCTGCTTTCTTCCTCTCCCCTCTATATTCAACTGCTGTAAGCTATGTCACTGGCTTCTCTTATGTTTGGACGATGCCAGGTCTTCGTCGTTTTACTCGCCCCTCTGCTCTGCTTCACTTGGCTCCCCCAGTCGCTTCTGATCTGAGCTCTATTCTACTTAGCATCTTTTCTCTATTCGCATTCGCATCTGAGCTCTATTCTACTTCTCTACTTCGCATCTGAGCTCTATTTCGGATCTGAGCTCTATTCTACTTTCTTTCTGATCTGAGCTCTATTCTAAGCTCTATTCTATATGGATCTACTTTCCGCATATGGATGATCTACTTTCCGCTCGGCTCCTGATAGGTATAGGAACTACTTTGCGCTTCGCTTCCTCTGCTACTCTTCCGGTTGCTTGATCTACTTTGCGCTTCGCTTACTCTGCTACTCTTCCGGTTGCTTGAGTAGAGCCAGAGATCGAATCTTACAATTAAATAGTTATAGTTAAATAGTTATAATTAACTTAAAGGAGAGAGTGAATGGATACATTCCCTCCTTAAAGCAGCAAAAGGAAAAGGATGGAGTAGCTTGGTCTAGCTAGCTGGGAGAGTTCAATATACCTTAAGAGAGAGTTCAATATACGGCTATGAAGGACCTGAGAGAGATATTGAACACCTGATATTGAAGAAAAGAGCTGGAACTCATATAGTTCTAATTAACTTCAAAGGAGAGAGTTCACGGCTATGAAGGACCTGAGAGAGATATTGAACACCTGATATTGAAGAAAAGAGGGCACTATCACTTACACCAGGAAGAAAAGAGGGCACTATCACTTACACCTGATATTGAACTCAAGCTCATACCGAAACTCTCTTGAAGAATGAATTGAAGATTAATAAGGCTTCAGACTGACTCTCGTACTTATCTTGTCTATCTTTTCTCTTGAAGAATGAATTGAAGATTAATAAGGCTTCATACTGACTTTCCTCTCTATCATCTGATGCGAAACATTCATGTCCGACAGAACAAGGAAGAAAAAACAACTGAGCTGGAACGAAAAAAACATCTCTTCATGTCCGACGGGTACGGTTAACTTCGAATTCAAGATCTGCCGGCTTCCTAGGGTACGTCAGAGTCTCTATAAACATGAATGTCCGACGGAAGAAGAAAAACAAGGAAAACGGAGGTCACTCTCTATTTCTATTTATTTTGCCCCTAAAGAAACTGAACTGGTTGATCGCCCGGTTGCTTGAGTTGACCTAAAGAAACTGGTTTTGAGTAGAGCCAGAGATCGAATCTAATCTTTCTTTTTTTCTCTTCACGGCTCACTGTCGCTTGGCTGATAGGATTAGTTTCTTTTCTTTTAGGATGTTTTAGGATGAGTTAGTTTCTTTTCTTTTAGGATGAGTATTTTTGTTTTTCTATGCTACGAGTGATTATACCAGGGCTGGGATCTAGATATATCTATATCTTGCTCATTCGAGCTCTCCATCGCACCCTACTCAGATGAGCTCCTCTTTTCAGATTAAGAATCGCACCCTACTGAGGCAGTTCCTCTCTTTTCAGACCCTAGGATCCCTACTGAGTCCTCTCTTTTCAGACCCTAGGAGTGAGAGCTCTCTTCGCCACTTCTACACTTCTACTTCTAAGAGCTCTCTTCGCCACTTCTACTTCTATTCTACTTTGTACCTCGGCTGACTCATAGACTTCTACTTCTATTCTACTCTGCTTCGTACCTCCTCACTGGCTGACTCATATCATATAAAGACTAAAGACTCGCTCACTCATATCATAGAAATACAATACCAACGAACTCGCTCACTCATAGAATATAAAGTCTAAATACAAGACTAAAGACTCGCTCACTCCAAGACCAACGAACTGGCTGACTCTCATATAAATACAAGACCTCTTCACTGGCTGACTCATATAATATAAATAGAATACCAACGAAAGAAATTGATTGAAAAGATCAGAATGAGCTCAGCTCTCAAAGATCAGAATTCAAAGACTGCTCTGCTGAAAGCGCGTCAGTGAAGATACTTCCGAGTCCGAGACTCATTCTTCTAGTGTTCCCCTACTCTAGTGAACTGAAGATACTTCAGAGTGATCTACCTATGCTTTATCTACCTATGCTATGCTTCCTCTAGTGAAACTTCCTCTACTCATTCTTCTAGTGAACTTCAGATACTTCAGAGTCCGAGACTAATACTGACTTCCGAGACTAAGACTTCCGAGACTAAGACTTCTACTAATTCCTCTATCCGAGACTACCTCTACTAATTCTTCTATCCGAGACTCATTCCTCTACTCATTCTCTCTAGATACTTATCCTTATCTATATAGTTCCTTATACTTATCCTTATCTATATAGTTCTCTATCATAACTTATCTATCTACTTCTCTATCATAGGAATTCCTCTACTCATTCCTGTATCTACTTATGTATCATAGCTTAAGAATCTCTATCTTAAGAATCTCTCTTAATATCTTAAGAATCTACCATAGCTTATGAATCTGAATATCTTATGAATCAATCTATCATAGCTTAACTGAGCTCCTTCAGCTACCGAGCCTGTCTCTCTGCCTCTCTTTCTTTTTTTCCCTAGAGAGGATTCTAAGCCCAGCCAGCCCCGTATATATAGGAGTTGTCCAGTATAGCTTGAACTATAGGAGTTTTCCGGTAGAGCTTTCACTCAGCCCTGCCCTGTATAGCTTGAACTATAGGAGTTGTCCGGTAGAGCTTTCCGGAGTGGTCCGGTAGAGCTTTCACTATCTAACTATACTATAGGAGTTTTTCCGGTAGAGCTTTCACTATCTAACTATACTATAGGAGTTGTCCCAGAAGAAGCCATAAAGAATACCCTACAGAAAGTACCTCACCAAACTCAGACCCCTGCTAAGGACAAAAGCATTCAACTTAATCCTAATTCCATCTCCAATTCTTTTAATAATAATTCTATCTCCATCCAAAAGCACTCAAAGGATTTCAACTTAATCAAATGTTATCGCTATTAAATGATATTCCTTTTAATGCTATTCTCGCCCGATTTAATGCTATTCTCGCCCGAGTCAGACTTCTCTGACTTACTTATATAAGAAAAGAAAGCTGGAAATGACCTTAAGAAAATCAAGCTGGGGATAACCTTCTCTGTAGGCCCCTGGTCTCGCTCCTCTGAATTGGCTCGCTCCTACGCGCTTCACGGGACGGGTCTAAAGCTAATAACTAATAAAGTGAACTTCTCTCTTCAGACCTTCGTTCGCTATCTCACCACTGGAGGCATAAGACCCTAACCTCCCATTCGGTCAAGCCCACCTATTTCTTAATATACCATACCTGCTCGTGGAACTCATTGATCATATCCTTTCCAAGCTACCCTTTCTTTCTCCGAATCTCATGAAGACTACAAGCCCACTGGGACTACAAGAATGGCAGACCTATCTCCCATACATCTACTGATTGAAAGCATCGGATCTCTTAACCGACCTCAGCAGCCTAGCGGGACTCTTTCTCGCGACCTCAGCAGCCTAGCGGGACTCTTTCTCGCTTCCTGGGTGTGGGTACGGGTTCAGGAAGCTCTCTTCCGATACTGATCCTCTTGCACCGAGACCGTCCACGTGACCCCTTCCGTACTTTTTACTTATTGTATTCCTTCCTCTTAGCACATTGGTTCAGCCTAGCTTAGATTAATTTGACTCAATAGCTCAACGAAGCCTGCCTTCATCAGTAGCATAGCTAAACTTTGCCAGCCTTCATCAGTAGCATAGCTCACTTCAGATTCATTGAATGGTAAATAGAGAATTCTATAATTCCAATTTTCTTTATATAATGAATAGATTGAATTCATAGAGAACACTTTGTTCTTGAATGAAAGATCGAGAAAGCGCTACTGGGCTGCGGTCCCGTGAAGACGGTAAACGGGGCCTAAGATCCGGAATTAAAGCTCATTCGTTAACTCAAGTCATGGAGATCAGAGATAAGGAAATCTCGGTTTTGAGCTTAACACATGCCACTCGCACTTCAACTTAAGAATTGTTTGTCCCGAAACTATTCAATCCAATTGCGAAACTCTTCTTTCTCGTACTCCTTCACTTCAGGGTATCCCCGATAGGCTCGACTATAAAGGAGAGGGCCGAGTACAACGAGGGATCGACCTAAAGGG
>JBBUKS010000066.1:924272-957376 GCA_038050645.1 Hedychium gardnerianum
CCGTTCTTCAGCAGCCCAGCTCCTCTGCCCCGTTAACGTTCTGCTTCTTAAGAGGGAATTTCTTTCCGTGGGTAGAGCGCTCAACTACATAATGATGCCAATCAGAGCGATAAGCAAGGCTCGCTTCCAGGTTGCCTCATGCATCAAGCGCTGACAAGGAAAGAGAGCCCTGCGGAAAGAGTCGGCTCTAGCAGGTTTCATTCTCTGTCCCCCCTTGACCCCTTTCTTTTGAACTCGGAAGTGGGCAGAGGAGCGTTTCCAGAGAACCAATCCTATCCGATATAAAGAACTCTTGGTAAGCTAAGTTTCGCCCCCCTCAGGGCAAACCGGAAACTCAATAAGTGCCTCGTATCAAGCAAACTGCTTTTAGGTATCTTTCCCACTCGAAGAAGGAGTTGGACTCTAGGACCGCAGCAGAGCCACCATTCCCGACCTCAATGCCTATCAACATCTTAAGGAGCCTGGCAAGAGTTGCTCTTTCTTCCGTAGCTCGAGTTGCTCATAATACAGTTTATTGAGTTCTTGCCTATGAGTCCAGAATCAAGGGCGTATGCCATTCTCAATCCTGCTGCAGTGACTTCAGATTCTTTCTCTCGTCCCTTCCTTTAGTCACACTAAGCTATCGCTCGTCCCTTCCTTTAGTCACACTAAGCTATCGCTCGTCCCTTCCTTTAGTCACACGTCGCTATCGCTCGTCCCTTCGGGTACCTCTGACTATTGAATTATACGTCCCTACCTCTTGAACCGGGTAAAGAACTATTATGAACTATTATATTAAATTTAAGTTAAAGCGACTTAAGCAAGGGAACTACGGACACGAACATATGCAACCAAGAAGCTCAGGCAAATTCATAAGTATGATTCTTCCTCGTACACTCCCAAACAAGGACAATCAAAGCAGCGCCAGAATGAAACCTTTCAGCTGCAAAGGCATGACGCCTAAAACCACTCTCTTAAGCAAATACCATGAAGAACTATCTTACTATATGATATGAGATTCTTTCTTCTGCTGCGCCAGCGTATTTGATTTGATTATGCCCGGTGCCGCCGCCTCTCCAGAACCACTCTACAGGGGAGGGGTACCCGCCGGATCTAAGTGCCTATCTTATTCGGGAGAAGGAAGCTGCAGATAAGAGACTCTTCGGGTTCGGATCGGGGAGGTAGGGACGGATTCTACTCTTTGGATCGGTCGGGCAGCAGCCGGGAATCAAGTACGCTACACCAGGAAGACCCGAGCTACTGTAAGAGGATAGGGACTTTCTCTCTACTTTGAGTTGGAGTTGCTCAAGCGACTGAAAGAGATTCCAGCCCCTTTCCCAACCCTTGATAATTTATATTCATGGCATATAGCCTAAGATATGGATAGCTACTTCTGACGCGGGCGCCATTGACTTGGCTGTCGGCATTGCATCTTGAGTCAGATATTGATTACGCCCCGAACCGGAGGTTGAATCCGGACCTTTGGGTCTGAGTTCATTACAAGAGAGACTCGGGATCCGTTCTTTACATTCCGCAGCTTTGGCAGTGAAGAGTTCGAAGGGGGCTAGAGCAAATCCTTTCCTTATGGTTCATGGCCTTGCGTTGCGCTCCGAACCTATGCCGGGAATTTCCATTTCCATAAGTCTGAGTGCGGGATCAACATTCATACGCTTGACTTCTTATGCGGAAGGAAGGACTGAGTTGGATAAGGCGAGATCACCCCCCTTACGAAGAGTAGCCATAAGAGTCAAAGAAGCCCCCCTCTGTGAGAAGAGATTCATAGGAAGTAACCAGCCTTCAGAGCCATAAGAGGAGAGGGTATGTAATAGCTCGAGCGGATACGCGAGAGAGCCGACACCGCTGTTGGGTAGAGTGAATTTGCCGGTCGGGGTCCCTGTGGATCAAAGGGCGGGCATTTGCTTATATAAGTTATTATTCTTTTCACTCTTTCACCGGATTGAAGCAAAGCCACCAGGACAGTCCTCGGACCGCAACTGAGCTAACTCGTTAGGGATCCGGGCTTGCTGCTGGTCTAGCTCCTGTGAATAGAGCTATTGAAACCTTCAAGAGTTCTTTCTTTTGTGCAGATAGTTGACTCATTCCTATAGTTCTTCAGATCGTTCTAGCTCGACCTGCTACCTAGTTCCAAGAGTGAAAGTAGAGGCGATGAGTTCCATTTCTCCCTTTAGAGGCTATGCACCCCTCTCATTTAGTCCGGTCAGCGAAGATTCTTCTTTTACTTATTTGATTAGTATGCCGATACTCAAACTACTAATGCTCTTCGGCCTTACCTGTCCGGCTGCTTGGAATTGAGTCTGATGCTTGTGGAAAGCAGTAGTTAGCTCAGCTGCGTAAAGGGGTCTCTCTTCTCCTTCTTTAGTAGGACCAAGATCTTTCGTAGTTTCGTAATTGGAAGCATCGGCTAGAAAAGGTGGTTGCCTTTATCGAAAGAGAGAAAGATCCACGCGTACTTGATAATATAAGAATGACCGGCTATTCCGCTTTCGTCCCTCTCCGAAGAGTCGAGCGTAAGCAACCCGTCGTTAGGAGCTAGGATACTCTTCTATTCTCTCCTTGAAGTCGAGCACTCGTTAACTCATCGTCCCTCCCCCGTTCGAGCACTCAAGCATCATTTCTTTCACCTTCTCACTCTTCTAATTCGTATATGAGCTAAGGAAGGCAAGGCTCTTCCACTTACGATAGACCGGTGAAAGAGAGTCTTTCATATCCCGCATATTCCCGTGCCGCTATCTTCAGTCCTCTAATGGAATGAAGAGAACCACTCCACTCCCCGCCGCCAAGGAAACTCCTCAAAGAGGACAGAATGAAAGCATGAAGCAGCCGGGCCTCTCGGAAAGAGTTCTTGGAATGAATGATTTTGCCGTAGGTCTTAGCCCTTAGGAGCTGCAGATAGAAGTCAATAGTGCCGCGGTCGGGTCCGGATTCCACCCAGCCATGCTAATTAACTCACATAGCATTCACTGCTGCAGAAGCGAGTTCGGAAATGCACCGCTCCCTCTTGCGTACGTCTTTGAGCCATAGTGATAATGAATTATTGACTCGGACCGGCCTGGTCGAGTGACTGTGACTCAAGTTAGTCGAGCTCCTAATCTCGGAAAGAGACCAGGAAAGATAGATATGCCATGGAAAGCCAGAGCAGCAACTGAGACTACCAGAGCGGCGGAAAGGACTCCGAACTCTTCGAAAGCACAGCTTAATGCGCAGCTGCATATGTTTGGAATGATTCTGTTGAGCAGGGCCACTCTGAAGAACTTCTCTCCTGTTACTTTCTCTCTAAGTAGCTACTCATACTGAATGAGCTCTCTGAATCACTTCCAGTCGCTCGAGCGAGATAGAGAAAGCGCTACTTAAGGATCCGGCACCTGCAACTACAACTATATTGAATTCGTGCAGAGGAGCTACTCCGCTTCTCTCCCCGCTTCTGAGCCAACCAAGTACCTTTCAAGCAGAGCCGCATCTTCCTGGAATATATGAATGAGATGGGGTCTTTTATCAGAATCGTCTTGCACCAGTCGCATATTAGTTGAAGATAGCGTAAGGTACAGAATCATCCCTTTCCGGGAATGATCATCTCTATTCGTTCGCTCCAGTAGAGTCGTACGCTGGTGCCATAACCGTTCCAAAGAAGAGGAGTGATTGCACTGAGATAGAGTGTTAATATGCAGCCGGAGTCCTTCTTTTGCTTTCATCCTGTCCAGTACCGACCTCTCTCACGTATAATAAGAACTTTCGTATGCTCCGCTCCTTATTCATTCTATGGGGCTCGGGAGGTTCTTTAAGGCATTCCTCCGAATCAGATAAAAAAGATCACTATCTCAATGCTTAACACATGCATATAGAACTGAAAAAGCACTTTAATCAAATTATTTGAATGAAAATAATTTGATATTTGATCAATTCTTTCTCTTTCTAGCTAGCGTACCATACCACTTAGAAAGACAGTGAGGAAAGTTGTCACAACCCTACTTTGCACCACGAGAGAGCACGCGTTCACTTCTCCTAATTTGGTTAGTTCAGTCTGGTGAGATAGTTTGTTAACCGACTCCGGATTGACATTCAGTTCTCTTATAGCATGGCTACTTTGGAAGTGATCTTCCTTTCCCACCACCAATCCCCATACTCTCTCTAATAGATAGAAGCTCTTCCGAAGGATAAAAGCACTTGAGTGCGCGTCCCGCCATTCCTTACTTAGTAAGTCAGGAAAGGACTACTTATCCGAAAGAAGGTACGAGCGACAGCGACGTGAAGAGTGAGAGTCTCTCGCTTGGCCTCTTATCACGAAGCGCTACAGTGGATCGTGAGTGGGTCTAATGAATTTCTACTCGCCTGGATCACTTTTCTGTTTGCTGCGCTATGATAGCGCTTACCTTCTTGCTTGCGACCTTGGTCTTGAATCCCACTGACTTTCTTTCTATTCTCGGTAAGAATCGGTGGAAAACCATCCACCCATCAATTCATTCTTCTCCTGCTTTAAGCACTCAAGTAGACCCACTTTGTTCGAGAAGTCACCGAATAGAGTAGTCCAGCGCAGAGGAAAAGAGAGGGAAAGTAGGCTCGTTTGCATAGCCCGTCGTCACGTCTACTTTAATATTATTAGTTCGCAGTGACTTTAATTCTGTATTTTTTGACTTATCTCTTTCCATGCCCAAAAGAAACCATTCACTCTTTCTTAAGGTCACCTGCAACTAAATTCTCGACTGAACACTTTCCCAACGGTAGCTCCACTTTTCATACAACTTATAAGAGTAGCTCGACTGATAGAATAGCTGAGTAATCGTACAGGAAAGCAATAGCAGGCTCGTATGGAGAAATAGCTATTCCGAGCCCACCGAGCGGTTAAGGAACGAAGACAACGAGAAGAAGAAAAGCGGCGTCTCGACCTGCGGTGCGGGTTCAGAAAGACTTATAACTAACCCAACTACCGAAGGCAAGAGGTCAAGCATCCACAGCTCGGGAAGGAACCCCAAAAGATAGAATGATAGGAGATGTTTACTACGAATTCAGAATGATCTTCTAATGAAGCGAAAAAAAGGAACGCCTAGAAGGTATCAGACCATACCGTTGCAAGAGCGAATTCAAGAATGGAGTTCGGGAAGCCCTAACTACTGGTGTAGTAAGGGAATTACTATAGTCGAAGAAGCGAGGCAGGAAGGTCCGATTCAAGGGGCTGGCGCGGGTCAAGAGGAAAGAATGGCCCATCAGAGGGATCATTTGCGAAGTCGAATGAATTTATTCATTTTCCTACTTTACCGAAGTCAGAGGCGAGAAGTCAGAGGCACGAAGTCAGAGGTTTCAAGCGAGATCCCTTTCTGAAGTTGATTGGTTAATTAAGGGCAGAAGCAGGGAAGCTATAACTCCTCGGGGGGAAGAAGGACTCTTTCCTTCCATTCTAGCCACTTTAGCCAATGACCACTTGTATATAAGCATTTCTAGTTCAAGTGGGAGAAGCGATCAAATCATCGTTCAAGTAGGCCAAGCCAAGCACGAGCTTCAGTTGAGTAAGATGGAAGAATTAGCGAGAAAGCAATAGTTCAATAGACGAGAAAGCCCTTTGTTCAAGAGATTGATTGATCTCGACTCGAGAAAGGGCCAAGTACGGATGGGCAGCTCGTGAAACATAGTGGAAGTGAAACTAGCTGAGCCTTTTTTTCTTTTTGCCGGCGGAGAGCTCTTCGAGAAGAAGCGCACCCTATCAGTCTTAGGAGACTCAAACCCCGAGAAAAGGAAGGAGATCATGGCTCAATAAGTGGATAAGGGCTCGGCATCTGGAGAATCAAACCTGGCGTAGAAGAAGGAGAATGCAAAGGGAAGCCGCCAGCAAAGCTCTATGTGGCCTGTCAGGAAAGCAAGCATCGAATGGGAAAGCATCGTGGGAGCCGCCAGCAGGAGCTACGCTCTATGCGGCTGTGTCAGGAAAGTGTGGACCAAAGAAAGGGAAAATGGAGCGAGCGGGAATGCAGCTAACGAACTAGAGCATCGGGGGTGAGAGTAAAGAGCAGAGGATATATGATATATAAGGGAATGAGACGAGAAGCACTGTCATAGGCGAGTCAGGAAGACGAGTGGAACGTACTCGTGAGAGCCAACCTTTCCTTCAAAAAGCGGACCAGTAGGGAACCGACCGTGGGATTCAACTAGACTAGAGAGGTCTGAATCCGTAGCTATGGTAGGCCAGGCTGAGTCCTTGGCAGAGGCATACCTCATCCCGGGCAGAGATTCAGGAGGGGAGACGCTCCCCCGGTTCAAGTAGTCAAAGCAAGCATGGGCTTCGGCGAAAGGAGGTCCTCTGCCTATCTTCCCCCGGTCCCATCCTATGCGATGCCAAGGAACTCAATTCCCGGTGCCGCGAACTCAACTCTATTAAGATAAGATAAGAAGTTAATGAAGAAAGAAGCTCATGAAGCTCAGGGGCAAGGAAGGGCACCTATAGTGATCAAACACTAGTTCATAAGAGAGTTCAAAGGAGGCGGATGCGGATCAGGCAGAAGCAAGAGAGGTGCGAGGTGCGAACGAAGCAACAAGCCATTAGCCTATGCCTCGGAACTCAACACGAGGTGCTCTACAGCAAAGCCAAGGGCAAGGCAAGTTCCAGTGCTGTTCCAAGGGCAAGGCGCGGTGCGCTTTTCTTAGTTGCGCTAATTCTTCTTTATTTAAGAGATTTCTTCTTATTTAAGAAAGAGAAAGATTGAGAGAGAAAGAATCAAATCAAATTAAGAGAGAGAAAGAATCAAATGAGCTATGAGCTATTAGCCCAGTTAAAACCGAAAGTTGAAGCTCTCACTATTCTTTTCTTTTTGCGAAATTGATCTCTTTTCAGTTCCTTTTGAGGAGCTCTCACTATTCTTTTCTTTTCTCACGAACTAATTAGCGAGCAGGGAGCAGGAAAGAAATTAGCGAGCAAGCAAGCAAAGCAGACAGACCTTAATCTAATCTTCAGTGCGAGCCGACCAGACAAGATAATCGTGCGTTATAGCTTCGAACTTGACACCTATCCGCCTGAACTCTTCTCTTTCAGTTTATGTTTCGCTTGCCTTCGCAGATAAGATTAGTTGACTGACAACAGTGGCAGAAAAGTAAGGAAGCGGCTTACGAGCTCGTGCTCTCCTCTGGGTAGGTGCGAAGCGTGCAGCGAAGCGAGTGGAATTATAGAGCCCAGGGCCATAGGTCTCTCTAGGAAGTAGTCCTACTATATATATAAAGAGAAAGGCCACGAGCAAAGGCAGTGTTGCCTCAGCCTCACTCTATTCGTCCTTCGTTCTAGGCCTTCTCGTTCAGTCTCGGGTGAGCTAGACCAAATAGTAATTGATTGAACTGGGCTTGGCTATATTCCCGCTTGACGGAGCCGTTTGACGAAGCCGCTCCGAATTGCATTGCTTTCCTGGTTTTCTTCCCCTCCTAGAGAGCCTACCTGTGCTTTCTGCTTCTCAGCCTGGGACTATCTTCTTTCTCCGCCGAGTGAGGATTGCTCGGTTGACTGGGATGAGGGATGCCTCGTCTGACCGACCTTCATTCAAAAGCGCACCGGATGAACTCAACTTTGCCGCTTGACTCTGCCCCGTCGTTATCACTCGGACCTTAGCCGAGTCACATCCTCAACCTGAGCCCATCCTATTAGAGTGACTGAGCCCATATTAAGTGGTTTCCGAGGGTCTCTCACTTGGACATTTTTCTAACTCTAATAAAATTGCTGGTTTGCTTTGATTTCGGTTTCACTCAACGCCGTTATCTGTTTGCTTCGATAGGATTGCTTCAATTGCTTTTTTATTTAAGGATTGCAAAGAAGGAAGGGCAGTGAGCAGGATCAGTTCGACCTATCTTATCTCCCCCGAGCACCGCATCTTCGTTCACCCTTTCACTCTCCCCTTACGGATACCCTAACTTTAAAACGAGCCATCTTACGATGCCCTAAATTATTTAAATTAAAGCGAGCTATTACATACCCTAACTTTAAAACGAGCCTATCCTTACTTATATTATAGTCGGCCCTAACTTAATTAAAGCGAGCTATCTGACCCCCAGCTAGCTGGCACCAGGTCGTGAATGGCTTTGGGCCATTCACGTATTATTCCATTTTCTAGGCCAAGAGGGAATGGAACAAATCCATTCCCTCCTGGAGGGAGTTCATGTATACATACATGACCTCCAGCTAGCTGGAGACGAAATATTTAGTTAGGCTCGAGCGTATGCGAGAGGGTTAGAGTTCATGGCGCGTGCCATTCACGTAATACTGAATTTGCTTGAGAGACTTTTGTATTTTTGTTTTGTATTTCTCTTTGTATTTCTCTTTTGTTAGTCTTGTTTGTTGTTGAGCGAATGATTTATTATGTTGTGATAATGACGCGAGGAGAGAAACGAGGGACGAGAGAAGCGACGTGAACCCGTTGCAGGCTCTTTCGCGTACGAGGAATCAGTTGTTCGCTGTCCTGGGCCGAATGTTAGCTCTACAGGCATCTCCTAGTTCTGGAAATGGAGAGGGACTAACGGAATCCTTCAAGGTAGCTACAGGGCACTTAGTTGTTGATAGCTTATTCGGGACTCCAACCAAAGACCAAACAGCTGCTACTTACTCGTACGTCATATCTTTATACGCAGGTGCCATTATGAGTGAAGGAGAATCACGTTAATACGAATACGCTGAAGTCTCTACTTATAATAAAAAGTGGAAGTTATAAAATACACTCGACCAGTGGGAGATAAGATATTCGTTCATGGTCCGAGTTCTGGTTCAGCAGGTGCCCTCTTTAACCGGATATGAAGCTGCCGGGAGAGGAGATAAACTTTGACTTCTTCTTTATTTTATGGCACCATCCGGGGGTTTCATTTCCCGGTTGGGGGAGCGGGCGTCCTCCCAAGCGCAATGAGGCAGAGCAATCTGTCTCCTAGCGTTTGCCAGGAGCACATTGGTTGGTTGATTGCATTTACATTATTGCCAACACGGTAATGTGAAGACAACAATAAAACCAATACAACTCTAATCTACTCTCTGGTGAAATATCCAAAGAGTATGGGATCTGGTTGGTAACCAGACGCCGTCCCTCGACCGCTTAGTGGCGGTCGTTTAGGAGAGAAGTGGTCGGGTAGGTGGGCAGTAGGGAGATTCAGCTAGTCTACAAAGATGAAGCTATTTACGAATTGTTTCGAAAGCCTGCCTCAGGGCACTTGGCGCCGCGTGTTTGAACACGTGGGACGATTAAAGAGTTTCCTTATTAGGATTCACTTAGTCGTCACTGGGCATTACACCTTTGAAGGAGCTGTGCTCTCCCGCTATATTGCAGCAAAAGTAATACGACTTAGTCGTAAGTCAGGGTTGCTATTCACAGCATTATACCTAAAACAGTGCTCAGTGGCACTGCAGCAGTATTATGCTGCGTCTATCTTAAAGGATAGTCATCCTTCGGTTATGGTAGAGCTCAGTCGGGCAGGTTTGCCAACAATTATTCCTGTTCATCATCGCCATTTAATTTCACAGCGAAATGACAGGTCTAATTATTTGGTAAAAATGTACCTATCTTGGTTCAGTCTATGTAGAATCGTTAAATTGGCACGCTGTGTTGACAGGACCGTTTTCGATTCTATAGTAGAAGAACCAAAGAAAGGACATAGCATTACATTAGTCAATGACTTGATTGAAACTGCTTTCAATCAGTTATGGAAAATGTATATGCCCTGGTTACCCGGCTACTCTTTGTATAAGGGAATAGAGTGGAAGCCCACTTGGAAGTCGACTCCTAATGACGACAGGAGGTTAAAAACCTTTCCTGGAGCCATAGGGAATATATTTTCTTCATTACGGTATGAGATCGCCGCGTATGCGGGTATCATTCGTAATTTGAAAATGTATTCACCTTTTGGATATAGGAGCGATAACTCTGGCTGTTTGTGGTATCAAGGGAGTCTTACTCCTTTCGATTTTGAAGCCAACTCAGCTAAGGTTATAACAGACTTAAATAACTTCTTTAGATATGAATCACAATTATTTGATCCATATATAGAGAAGTCTCTTTATCGTCCGTTATCTCCAGGTCGGTTAACTTCTACTCTACCGGGAGCTGGTAAAAGGCGTTTGTTCGTTATAGGTAACTATATCGTACAACGTTTATTATATCCAGTACATTCGTGGGCTATGCGGGTTTTATCCCGTTTACCCTGTGATGGGACCTTCCGACAGGAAGATCCTATCCATCGTCTTAGCTTACTAAAACCTGAGGACGTAAGTTCTTTTGATTTAAGTAACGCTACAGATCGATGGCCAGTGTCTTATATCTCGACAGTGATGTCTTTTCTATTTGGACGCATGGCTGGCGAATGTATTGTTTTGGGAACTCTCAGTACTAATTTATTTTCAGCCGGGCCTCCTTTAACTAAGAAGACCTGCATGTTATATTTTAGTACTGGACAACCATTAGGATATTATGGCTCTTGGGCTCTTTTTAGCTTGTCACACCATTTCCTTGTATGGCTGGCAGCAATATTATAGTATCCAAATAAAAAGGACCCAAATATGCGCTATTAGGTGATGACATAGTCATCGCCGATAGGCGAGTGGCTTCAAGGTATAAAGAGCTAGTTACTATGCTCGGAGTATCAATCTCAGAATCTAAGTCAATTGATTCAAGGATTGGTGCTCTCGAGTTTGCCAAGCAGTTTTGGGTAGATAGGGTTCAAGTGAACCTTACTCCCGTTTCTGCAAAGGCAGTATTAGCTGCTTCAACCTTTCTGGGCATGTGTCAGTTAGCGGAGAAATATTGTTTGAAACAACATTCTTTAATCCGTTTAGCTGGTGCAGGTTTTAGAGTAAGAGCAAGACTTCGTTCACCATCGTGAACTTTACGATGGAAACGTTTATTAGTCTTATCTAATAAGTCACTTTCATATTTGCAATTACCTTTGGATTTGTGGATTGGTCGAGGAAACCCGATCAACCCCTATCTCAAAGGAATTATAGTTGCAAAGGTACTTGAGGAGCTTCAACCTAAGGAATTAGTGTTAGTGCCCCAAGAGTACTGGAAGGGAAACGAAGATGAAGAAGCTTTTGTTGAATACACTCTTTACCATAATTGGTTAAAACAATGGCTGGAGTGGGTTCAATGGCATACTTTATTATCGTGTAATCCTGATCCTAGTTTGGAAGACCTGTTCAATCCTCCTATGATCCCAACCCATTGGAAGCGCTCGTTGAAAGACAACAGTGTTGTCCGATACGGCCTCCTTTGGAAATGTTGGGATATGGGAGATGAATGGAATCTCCAAACTGTTCCGGCGTGTTTAACACCACTAAGGAATGGATATAAGAGAGAATAGTAACTGATAAGATCATGTAATGCTCAGACTATAAGTAGTCAGACTATAAGTAGTTATTTTATTTTATAGTTAGCTGAGTTACGTTCGAGTTCGAGTTCGGGACAGAGAATGAATCCTGCAGCCTTAATAGCGACTTATACCTTTCCGTCTTAATGAGGGGAAAGATCTTTCGTAGTTTTGAATAGTGAATGGCCCAAAGCCATGAACGACGTAGGTATGCAATGCCATTCAGATATTCGACTGCAGCTCCTGTTCATTCTTGCTTTCATGCTTTCCATAGTCGTTCTAGGCGCCCCCCAAAGCAAGCCAACCCTGAGAGAAAGAAATGAATTCCAAAGATCTTAGGCAAATCCAAAGAAGGTTTGCCCGTACGTTCATCGCAGAATCTTTCTAGGTCCCACCCCATGCCAGATAGCTGCCAAGAAGCACAAAGCAGAAAACACAATATGTGCCCCTGCCACACCTTCATAACTCCAAATACCTGGCACTTATTAGTTATAGTTCCTCCTGAAATACTCCAACCACCCCACGAATTGGTTATTCCTAAACGAGTAATAAAGGGTATAACGCTCCTTGTCTCCACATTGGATCAAGAGCGGGGTCAGAGGGATCAAAAACCGCTAATTCGTATAAAGCCATCGAACCGGCCCAACCAGCAACAACTCTACATACTTTATCTTGGGCACCAGCGTTAAAGCACGGGCAAAAGCATAAGGATCAATAAACGGTGCTTCTTTATGTATATTGCATGTACCTCACCTTTCTTCTTTGCATTCACTCTTCATCTCTTTTCTTTGGCTTTCCTTTCCTACTTATGCTTCTCCTCAACCGGTCGTCCTCTTACTTCTTCCATCGCTTCTATCATCCGACATCGATCTCGGCTTCCTTGACAAGGCAATGTGAGCAACGTGCTGAGAAAGATCTAGAGGTTTGCCGTGCCAGGGCAGCACTCCCAATGTGAGGAAAGAACACAAGACCATACAGATGGATGACATTGCGAATCCCGTACCAATGTGGACTGGACACTACATCTCGACCAGCAAAATAAAATAAAAAAAGACCATGAATCTCCCCCACTGCCCGAACCCATATTCCCATATTTGACCTTCTTTCTTCACCCTATGGTCGAGTACTCTATTCTTCTTCTTCTTCTTTCGTTCCTCTCGCATTCGCTCTCCACGTCGCTCTGCTCGTCCCTTTCCTATTCCATGTTGTACTCTCAAACAGCAACAGTCGTGAATGGTTAGAGTTCATGGTTAGAGTCCATTCACGACTGCTGCTCATCCTGTCTTGTCCCGAATGCGTACTAAAGGATAAAAAGAAGGTCACCTCCCATTCCGTGAAGGGGCATACGCGGGGGCAACGGCATGAAGAGAAAAGGCTGAAAAAGAGATTCATAGCCAAACAAATAAACTGACCATGCCCAAAACAATTAAGCAGCTAATATGGCACCCCTCTGAGTCATATAGGCAACTTATGCAACAACAAATTCACGAGTACTACTTAGAATGAACCCCAAAGAAAAAAAGAAAGAATTGAAAGATTAAAGAAAAAGAGAAAGTGAAAGAATTAAAGAAAATAATAAAATTATTTTCATAAAAGAAAATAATTTTAGAAAACTCTTCAAATCTCAAATTATTTGAATGAAATTCAAATGCATCAATTCTTTCAAATTACTGAAGTTTGAATTCAAATCTCAAATTATTTGAATGAAATTCATTTTCAATTATTTGAATTCAAAAAATTATTTTATTAAAATGGTTTAAATTCTTTTCTTTCTAATGGTTTAAATTCTTTTCATTTCATTCAAAGAATTTGGAGGAAAAATTCAAACGGAGAAAGATTTGAGTTTAATAAAAGAAAGCTAAATGCGTGACACAGAAATCCAAAATTCTTTGAATTTCATTCATTTTCAATTATTTTCATTCAAATAATTTTAGAAAAGTGCTTTTTCTTTTCACGTATTATTTTCTTTGGGGGGGGGGAACATCGGAAAGTAGTCAATGTTTGGAGAAGGCCCCTACGAGTGCATGGTATTTCCCCCCTTATAATAGTCGTGCATGGTATTTCTCAAAGCCAAGCTATTCCCTCTTTTGCAGCTAGCTGGCTGGCTGGCACCAAAGAGGGAATGGAACACATTCCCTCTTTGGAAAGAGTGAATGGAACAAATCCATTCCCTCCTGGCGCCAACACCAAGAGGGAATGGAACAAATCCATTCCCTCTTTGGTGCTAGCTTGGGAAAGCGAGGTGTTGTCGAAAGATTTTGAGTGAGAAACCCCGTATTTTCGGCATAAAACCACTGCTTATATATCATATACTTCTAATCAGAATCAGACGAATCATTTTTTATCCCTTTATCCGGACCGACCTGTTAAGTTCAAGTTAAGTGTGTTTTCTCTACAATATCTTTTTTAGCCCTTACTAGGTTAAAGTGATAGGATTTCCTTAAGTTCATTAGTTTACGCCCCTACGAGTGCATGGTATTTCCCAAAGAAATGCCATGACCTCCAGCTAGCTGGAGGGAATGTATACATTCACTCCTGGAAGGAGTGAATGGATTTGCTCCATTCACTCTTGGTGCTGGGGGCGAGTGATAACGACGTGCTTGAAAACGGCTCTTCTGCGCAGAAACGAAATGTTCCAAATGTTCCTGGAAATTCTTGCTCCCATTGGACCCTTTGTATCTATATTTGTATCTATATGCGTCAGGATCCCGATTATCGTCATTAGATAAGGTTCCAAGCCCCGCTTTCCTACGAAATTACCTGTCGCTAACCTTACAAAGTCAGTCAGAAAGAGACGAAGCGTAGTCGACCATTGCACCGCTTGAAAATCCAGATCACAAACAATCGCAGCTCCTACTAGATGTTCTACACTTGAGATTCCATATATCTATTGTCTTCAAATGGAAAACATCGGAGGAGACAACCAAACACAAATGGCGCAACCATGGATAGTACGGCTTTGGTACCCCAGCGGAGTCGTCCGGCCGAGACAAGCAACCTTGTCACCCAGGTCTCGTTCCCTAGGGTTGGTTTCTCGCCTAAAAGACAAGTCGAGCGGCTTAAGCTTGGAAATGCCACTCCATAGCTCAGTGTGCTCGCCGGGTGTCTTGAGGAAGTTCGTGTGGATGTTCTCCATTCAAACCGTACCCTTTTCGTATCGTACAGAGGCTCTCGGCGATTGAGTGAGGGGTCGATCTTTCATTCGTCAAAGTCAAAGCGACAGCACAAGTAGATGCAACCGTACCCTCCAAAGGTGAATTGAAAGAATAGCTACCCGTTCGTGTACCTTACCCAACACTGGAAAGTCTCCTATAATACCATTTAAAAGGCCTTCTCTTTCTATTTCATTTATGTTGAGGTATACCTAATGAACACGATTTCCAGCTCTTGGAATTGACGTCGGAGCCTTGGAATCTCAGTAGCCCCTCTTCTTCATCGCGGAATGATGGATTCGAATATAAAGCCCTCCGAGAGTTTGGGGATATGTGGCTACCCTGCCAGTGAGTGGACGGTTTACCAAGGAAGCGTTGATCAATTTGCAGATTCAGATTGTTGATCTTATTATGAAGTTCGATGAGAGAAGTGTGTTTAAGAGCACTCCTAACTTGATCAAGTTATTAACTAAGTCAGATAAAGATAATATACCTCCAGCTAAGGAATATCTGAAAAAAGCTATTACCAGAGTATTTACCTCTTCTTCAACAATTTGGTAACTATACGCTGGAGGCTCTCATTATTCATGTCCTAGGGTTGGTGTTCAACAGTGTTGGGGATTACTCGGCCGTGAGAGGAGAGAGTATTTTGGCTTCCTCAGGGCCATGTGAAGCTTAGCTTGCTTTAGCAGCCATGTGATAATTCAAGTTCGTCTTAGGCGTAGGGGCTGGGCGAAGCGGTAGCAAAGCTCAGGTGTTAATGCAAGTGCGCGGTGAGCGCCCTCTTGCATGCTCTTTGTACAAGCAAGCGAAGAGCTAGTGAGGGCCGGAATGGAATATCATATGTAGTGTAAAATAAGATCTGAAGCTCTTTGGAACAAGCGAGAAAGTTTACTTTGAGAAAGAAGGGCCAACTATTTAGATTCTAATCTTAGTAAAGGCATAAAGGAACTAAAGGAAAGCCTTTTTTTTACAACCTTACTAATAGAAAGGGGATGCGCTCAAGCATGCAAAGAAAGCTTGTAGTTTAGGAGTGCGCGGGTGCTTAACGCCCTATACAAGGGGCTAGCGCGCAATGGCTTTCTCTGATAAAGGCTCGCTTCTTCAAGTTCTGTTTGCTGCTTTTCATTTTTATAGGAGTAGGTGCTTGCTGCTCGCTCGCTGTCTACTAAATGAGCCTTCACTGCCCGCCCGGCCCCTATCTTTAATCTTAAGTCAAATCAATGAAGTGAACAGCCCAACCTCTTTGTTTGAAGCTTTGCCAGGCATATTCATATGTTGAAGCCTTGTTTCCCCTAATTCCAAAACACAACAATAAATAGACTTATTTATATAGTATAGGAAAAAGCTTCTCTTTGATAGCGGTCATAGGGGAGTTCAGAAAGATCTGATCGTACATAGAGACTTAAACCTGTGTGGGGGTAGGGGCGGATGTAGCCAAGTGGATCAAGGCAGTGGATTGTGAATCCACCACGCGCGGGTTCAATCCCCGTCGTTCGCCCATCAACAAATGGACCCTTTGTTTCGGAGACACAAGACAAACCTCAAAAGAATTTTTTTTTAAGTAATCTCGAGGCTTTCAAACGCATCCAAGCAATTGGTATTTGATTGAAGGAAGAAACATAGAAAGCATAGATTCGCGTCGCCTACTTGCTGAAAGCAAAAATGGAACGTCCGATCATTCTAAGCATAGTATGACGTTTTTAAGACCTCACTAATCAACCTTACACTTTTGAGTTCATAATGAATGAAATGAACACCCGGATGAAGAGAAAATCTCCCCTCCCTTTTACTAAACCATGGGAGCCCCGAGTAGTTTACCGGACAAATTGAGTTGTCGTGACGATATCTTTCTTAGTGGAAGATCGAAAAAAACTTCTCTTCATCATGAGACTGACTGATCGGATCTGCCGTAGACACCCGAGAT
Source organism: Hedychium gardnerianum (assembly GCA_038050645.1). Taxonomy (NCBI): domain Eukaryota; kingdom Viridiplantae; phylum Streptophyta; class Magnoliopsida; order Zingiberales; family Zingiberaceae; genus Hedychium; species Hedychium gardnerianum. The sequence goes on from JBBUKS010000066.1 coordinate 940,659, forward strand.
CCTCCTCCTTGGTTCCATTTTTTTCTACTGGCGTGGCGCTGCTGGATGCTTCTGATCAATAGAACAAGAAGAGGAGTCAGCCAAAAAGAAAGACCACATCACGACCACCAACATAGTAATTAGATCTTTTGATCACCCGGAAAACCATTTTGATCCTTTGGACCCTTACACACGGAAGATTAGATTGCCCTCTTCACGACTCTTATATACTGTGTTACGATCACCTCATATTGATAAAAAGTCCAGAGAACAATTTGAAATGAAAATAAAGAAAGAATTTCTGGTCATAAAAACGGAAACGCATGAATTGCGCAAGAAGTTCTTTCGGTTAAAACGCCGTGCGACTCGGAGGACATAAGACTTTTTTGTCAGGCCTTCCGACTGGATGCTCCTACCCCACCATGCCTAGCCCTTGACCTTACCTTAAGAAGAAAAAGAGGAGGTATATGAAGCGTGGGAAAGAATGCAAGAAGTGTATATGATAGAACAGGTAACTTTAAGGTGTGGCGGCAAATCTCTTGATTGATCAACGCGAGTGAACTGTGCTTAGACGCTTCGTAAAACCGCACCGATCTACGAGAGGAACTGATAGATGAGTAGGCTTCCCCTTTCGATTCACGGAATGTGATCTGGGACACGATGGGAGGTGCCTCGGTAGGAAAGAGATCACCGGAGTATAGCACAAGATCGCTTTTTCTTGCTGCCATGGGGTCGACCTGTGAACAAGGTAAACCCAATGGGAACCAAAAAACGGGCGGTACCGCATTGGGCAGAAGACGATCCAAAAAGCGAAGGCTCACCCAGCTGAAGGAAGGGGCTTTGAAAGCTTACCTTATTATTATTAAAAAGGGAAAGGGGCAACCTATCTTACTAATGATAAGAAAGGGGGTGAGATAGGCAAGAGGTAGCTTGCTTCCAAGCCGGCCCGACCGCGAGGAATCAAGAGATCTTTGCCGGTGCTGACTTGGATCTCGGGTGACGGAATAAGGCGGCCAGAATCGACGAGCAGTCGCGGTCGAAGCTTGGCTCTAGCCGATAGGCTAGCAGTAAGCCTGGCTACAGCGAAGCGCTTACCAAGCGCGAAGGAAAGGGCCTTCGCCACTTGAGCCGTATGCGGGGGAACTCGCACGTGCGGTTCTTAGGGGGGGCTAGTAAGAGCCATCCCATCCCAATAGCGTATATTTGGAGCTCAATATGAAATCCTATTTTCTTGCCGTTCGGATAAGGGAAAACTCCAGAGATTGCTTTGAAGTAAGATCCTTGCCTTGACCCTTTCCTGAACCAGAACCGGGGGGGGTGAGAGGAAAAGGGGATCATAATGTCCCATCAATAAAGTGAGGGCTTTCCGGACCTTCCCCACCCCCCATTTCCATTCTTCCTCCCCCCCCTTTTTCAATAAATAAGCCCCGCTCCGCTCCCTAAGGGGCCCGATAAGGAAGGAAACGAAATAATCTCAATTTTGGTCCGATGGCTTTTCTCCACTAACCACAAGGATATAGGGACTCTCTATTTAATCTTCGGTGCCATTGCTGGAGTGATGGGCACATGCTTCTCAGTACTGATTCGTATGGACGACCCGGCGATCAAATTCTTGGCGGGAATCATCAACTTTATAATGTTTTACCCTAGATCTATGGCTAGGTGGTGGTTTACCACTCAATCCTTACCTTAAAGGCAGTCTTATTGACTACCTTAGAAAGAGGGTCAGACCAAAGGAGCTCAAGCTGCCGCCTGATGCGGCTTTTCCCGATCATCCGTTCGGGGAGCCGTGCAAGCCTATGCTTGACTTCCTGGAATGGTCTTGTCTAAGAGGTTGGATGGAGCAGTGGCTTGAGTATCTTTTATGGTACTCTTCGGACTGTCCCCCACGGTGACCATCGATGAACTGTTAGACTATCCAATAGTAAACACTTCTTGGAAAGCACAAACAGTGGATCCAGAAATGGTCCGCTTTGGTCTAATCTGGAATCAAAGGAATGGGAGCTCGGGCGATTAAGGATCTAACGATGGGAGTGTGCGTCAGGAGGTCAGCTGCGGGGCTCATTTTTAAGCCGGTGTGGCAGAGGGATTGATAAAAGTAGAGTGAGAGGAAGGTCAGTCAGTGCTTTTCAATGAAACGAGGATAGACCCTTGACCATTTCAGGCCTTTGAGTTCATCTTTCGCTGAAATGTCTATAGCACTACTGGCGTCCTTAATAAGCGGTGTAGAGGGAAAGTAGGGGAAGGCAGGTCCGATCGAAGAAAAGAAAGAAGGGAAGGGGATGAGTAAGAGGTAGACAGCCACTATAATGAGTACGCTATTTTGGGAAAGAGAAGAGGAGCACCGAAGCTATAGGCACGATGGAATGCTTTCAAGGACTTCGGGCAGAAAGGAAGCTGGCTCAGATTCAGACCACTCACTCCCGCTTACCCGTAAGAGGGGGCTGGGCCTGAGATGTGCAATGGGACCTTCCACATCTGATTCTTTTTAACTTGCCTTCACCATATCTTGTATTATAAAGAGAGATATTCAAGTGTCTAGTTCCGACCGGAACCGGTAACCTACCACTGGTGCAACCGGAGAATCATAAAGTGGTGGAGAGAGCTCTTCAAGGGTCTTAATGGGTAAGCGTCTGGTTCCTATTCATATAATGATTCATAAGGTCTCGCTTGCGTACCCATATTCTATATCTCCTTTGGTAGCTACTAAGTTCAGTTGGATTGACTTCTTTTCAAGCATCCTCCCTCGCCAGGGTTTACTAGCGACAACTAAGCTAAGCATAGTGTCATATCACCCTCCCTTCCCTATCAAGCCACCTACGACTCCCCTCACGGAACGGAAGAATCAAAGATCCTCCACACTGCGCTTAAGGAAATGCTCAGGTTCTCGCTCTGGCTATGTTTTCTGATGCTGGCTCAGAGAAGAAAGAGTAGATCTAGTAATAGGTGCTCAATTATTAGATACTTTTTGATAAGCTAAATTCAGGGGCTACCTCGCTTTCGTATACCTTGATGGAAAGGTCTACTCCAGTCTAGATCTGGAAACCCCTGCTCCGAATCCTCTTCTTGCTGTCCCATTCGCCGCACACGAAAGCTGAATCATTAGCACTCTCACTTAGCACCTTTTAGTTCCCATGAGGAGCTAGCCTCTTTAGTCAGACTCCTCCCTTCGCGAGAGCACGACCGTACTACCGGAAGCTGCATGCATGACCTCTATCCTTACGGCGGGCTCTCCGCGTCACACTATCCTTCGCCCTTCATTGGCATCGGTCTCACTCGTTCCCTTCCTCAACTCTCACTATCAGTCCCAGGCTTCGTCAGGCTTTGAAGAGGAACCCTTTCAGTATAGCGCATAGGCAATTCCCGGGTCCCTTATAAGTATAGCTAGACTCGGCATGGGCTAAGCTCATAGAAGGAGTAGGCCAACAGATAGTCAATTCTCGGTGTCAGGCTCATTGGATCCGAATGTTAGGTGCGTACGATGGCCCTCTCTATTAGAGTAAGCATAGGTCAGGTGCGACCTTAGGTGCTACGCGAATCTGAGATATAAGCTATCTAATATATAAGTGAGTTAGTCTCTGTCTCTCTTCTCAGTTTTTGCAGCACTGATCTTTGTTCTAATTTGATTCTATTTTGTTTTTCTTTTCTTTGAGCTGGTTTGCAAGAAGGGAAAGCTTGCAATGCAATCCCTGCACGATCTTTGCAATCACTAAGAAAGAGCAGAGGACCAGGCTACAGTAGAGTAGTAGATCCAAGGCCCAAGGCAAGGCTGTGATAATAGTTGAGACCGTAGTCCGAGGCTGCCTATTATTTCCCGACCAGCGAGTGCAAGGACAGATTCTGGAGCCGACCTTCATCAATCGGCGGAGAATAAGGGGAAAGGGCTTCGTTGAGCGCGTAAGCGCGAAGCAACAGTGTCAATTTATCCTAACTGCAAAGCGAAATCTTTGCAAATCGCCGAGGCACCCTTTCAAATTCAAAAGACTGAGCCCTCCGTTCATCGCGGAGCACCTCTCCTCTACTGGACCCCTCTTCCCCTTTGCTTCCTAAGGAAACTCTCGTACGGGCGATGAAAAAATATAAATCTCGACACCGAACCAGAATCTAAGCTCGGAATAGCTTTTGCTAGGGGCCTCATCACTAATTCAGTTCAATCAGGTATCATCCCAGGTAAAGTGCCCCTTGTCATTTCCCAAACCAAAGAGTAAATCGCGGACAGTTCATCTGCTCGATAGGGGACTGATTACTTAGTGCTTCCTTCCTCGGCTATATTTGTCTTCCTATTGTTGCTAATTCTGCCCATAGTAGCAGCTAGTTATAGTACTGCCCATCGTTGCTAGAGTGATGGCACACTGCTCTCCCTGGTCTACCTTTCTTGACTTCGCTAATGGCACCTATTCAAGGTCTACTTGACTTCGATAATGGGACCTGGGAGACTTCTACAATGAGGTCTGCCGCTCCGGGTTCTGCTGGTTCTGTCCAATGGGTTCCGTGGTTCTGCCCTCTAACACGGTAGACTTCGAAAAGAGCTTTTGTACAAAAAACTAGTATGATAGCCATAACTTTCTCTACTCTTCCGATTGCCTATACCTTCCATACTGCCTATACCTTCCCCAGTTGTCTTTCTGTACTTGCTTGTCTTCTGTACTTCTTAATCCATATACTATCTCCTCTCTTCGCACACCAACTGGCGCTCTCATACTTCCTTCAGTCTTAGCTTAGCTCCTGGAATAGCTCATTTAGTTCCTTCCTGACTTTCCTTTCTACCTGGCAGTGTTCCGACTTGAAAGCAGATCTATCCTTCTTTCCCGGTCTCCTGCGTAATTCTTGCGTCGCTCTCGTCCGGATATAGGTCGGGAAGGTGGGACAGGGGCAGGCCGACGAGATTCATGATCTTGTCTTCCGCTCCGATCCACTTTAAGTGGCTATAGAGACTCTTTTTCATGCTTGCTTTCCGCTCTGCACCTGAATCGATCTCTATCGCTAGCTATTGAAATTCCGCGTCCTCTCTTCCTCGAACGGATAGTTGGTTCTCTTCCGGAGGTTCTCTTCCTACTTCCTATATAATAATACATTGAATGTTTGCTTGAACGGTTGAGAGAAAGAATGGAAAGTCCGGGGAGCCCAACTCAGGAAGGAATTCAACGAAAGAAGAGAGGAGGAAGCAGAGGAGAACTATTGTCCGGGTCCGGGGAATTCCCCCCTTCACCCTGGTAGCAAGGAAAACAATAGCTTCATGAATCATGCAAGCGAAGAGCAGAGGCAAGAGCTGCTGCAGAAGAGTGAACTGCTTCGGATCCTCTTCATGGCACTCAGACTGATAGCCCAGCGAGGCGGCTTCCTGCCACGGATAAATAGGACAGATCAAAGAAACTCAAGTGCTTGCCCCGGTGCGGTGCCGAGTCCAAGCACTCCTTGCTAGGCCCAGAGTGAAAGGAAAAGGGGAAAAGGACAGGGCCCGCATGATCAAGGCTTCCCACTGATCTCATTCTCTCATCTCCTGATCAAAGCTTCGGATTCTTCCTACTGCTTGCTCCTCCGCCCAAGATCCCATTATGGTCCGGAGCGGATAGAGCCGACTGCATGAGGCTCCCCTTCTAAAGATATAGCGGGGACCAGAGAGGGAAGGGGCAGTGAAGCTCATAGTCACTCTTTTCCTCTCTTCCCGCCCCTGTCTTGAGTACGAAGGGGCAGCAGAATAAAGAGAATTCCTACCAAGTCAGATAGTAATGGCGGGAGGACCTATGACCAGAAAGTCTGGTGCTGGTCTATCCTCAACTTGATCCGGCCAGAAGAGCTAGCCTAGTCGCGGTCCAGCTACACTGAAATCCAACTACTCCTGAAATTCTCTGCTCGGTCGAGATTGGACTGACCGCTGCTATTGGACGGAGGGAGCTCATATCTCTTATCAATAGCCCTTAGCAGATCCACGAGTTGCTTGACTTCCCGCTTCCTTTGCCTTTCACTCTCTTTTGCTCCTTTCACTCTTGACCGATAGAGAATAGCCAGAATAGCATTCCCGCTTGAGCTCATATGACTTGGTCTGCTAGTGATAATTAGTTGGATCAGTATGGCTCGGCGACTCCTCTTATTAATAAGAAGAAGATATGACTCCTTCGGTTGCCCACCTACCGCAATCTTGCTTGCTTTGTTGCTTGCCCATCTACCTATACTATCTATATCTTGCTAAAATTTCTTGCGTGCGGATCATAATTAGCCAGCCTACCCATTTGAATTAGAAACTTCCCACACTTTCCTACTCGCTTCGCTGCTCCTTTGACTCTGTCTCATGAGATTTGCAGATAGCGCATAGGCACTCGTCCTCTCCTTATTTGCCCAGCTGGTGGCAGAGGGAGAGCCTTCCCTATTCTGAGCCTGATTCCTCCATCTTTTGTAAGTTCAGTACTCATTGTCTACTCTCCGATTACTTCTCTCTCTTTCCTGGAATTACCTGTAGAGAGAGCTCCTTCTCCTTTTGGAGATGGTTCGCGGCCTTCGACAGTGTAATATCCTTCTTCCCATAGCAAGAGGGTAGAAAGGAGTGAAGCCAGCGGTAGTCAATAGGCGTGGTCCCGCTCGAACTACCTAAGTCAAGGGATGCCCGGGAAGAAAGAGAACAAGGAATGGAATGGAGAAGAAAGGACCAGCGCATAGGAGTGGAAATTCCCGGCTAGTTGGCCAAGTCAGTCAAAGAAAGGTCTCTCGAAGGAGAAGCCTTTGCTTTTTAAGCCTATCCCCTTTACTCTAATCAAGAACTAGGCTCCGCACCTTGTTCCGCACCTTCCTTTTAGCCGAGCTTCTGTTCGGTGACACTCTTATTGACCTTCTTCAAGTCTCTCGTCCGAAGCGGTCAGGAGGGGCGACTAAGGGAGCAGCGACACTGGAGCGGCGAGTGACTTCCTCTTTTTAGGTCTCCGCTCTTCTTGAGTTGGAGCAGGGCCGTATTCGACTGTGTTGAGCCCTGCCTCCCTATTCTGATCCCCACCTTGCCCCTCTTCGCTGAATAAGTCAATCTACGAGGGACCTTCTCACTCTATGTGCCTGTCCTCACTGTCCTTGATAGCATTGAATCTCACCCCTCCTCCTCCTCCATCGACTACCGCCGTCCACTTCCGAGTTAGATGGTCTTGGTCTGGTCTTCTGCCTTCCCCGTTACGATTGCCTGACCCTCTAGAGCCTAGGAGTAGGTAGCTGAACGGCTGGGTAGCCGCCCGGGGAGGATATATTATTTAGGGGATGTTTGGCATTGCACCGACCATCCAAGGCCGAGGGACCATGAAGCTTTCTAAAGACCCGCCTTCTAGCCTGGGATAGGAAAGAGTTTTACCGATCGACGAAGCGGACAGAGGGAAAAGGACAGTGTGGTTGGTCGGATAAGGAAGCTATATTTCATCCTTACCGATATCGAACAATGAAAGGAAAGCACAGAATGAAAGGCATCATCTGGCTTAGCCCACGTAGCGGTACCTATTATTATAACTTCATATATCGGTTGACAAGAGAGCAGGCTCAGTTTATTATCCCCAAAGGCTGAGCGAATCGCTTCGTGCTTTTTACAATCATGGGAAGAGAGGAGAGCGAAGAGAAGGCCTTCGACGGGACTCTCAAATTGAGCTACTGTACAGTTCCTTATTGAAATAGAACTGACTCGGGAAGAGAAGTCAGGTCCGAAAGAAAGTGCCATCATCTGTTCTACCAACCTTAGGGGCAAGTAGGGCTGTTCTTATTGCTCTATACCAACCCTTAGGGGCAAGCACAGCTGTTCTTATTGCTCTAGTTGTGCGAGAGTGAATCCCCTGATATAACTGTAGTTAGACTCGAGTTATATCAGGGTAGGCGAATCAAAGGCCTTGAACCCTCGGAGATAAGCGTTTCATCAACAACTTTCTCTCCTTGCGGAATCAACAAAGAATGGGTCTGATTCTACCTCAACATAGCAGTGCGGGTCGGGAGTTCTCACTCTTTGGAAGAAGGCCCTCATGGTTATTTCCTTTGTACTAGAAAGCGATCCAGAGCCCTGCCGGCACCTCTCACTCCCTATCGTCTCTCTCGCTTAAAGCACTCGAGGGGCGGGGACAAAGGATGCTCTGTCCGTCCATACCAGATGGGCAGTTCGCTTAATCATACTCGTTGTCCGCACCAGAAGAGTTGGACCAAAGGTAGCTTGATTGGCCACCCAATAGAAAGAGTTGAAAATGCCCTCTGCACCCGAAAAACTCGCTGATGAACAACCACTTCCGTCAGAGTCTATGGGATGGGAGGAATCCCCTCTCTCATATGGCCTGCGTGCCTGGGCTACTAAGCTCTTCTGCTTATTTGTACTGTACTAAAGAGGTGCTAATGAGCTCCAGAAAGAAGCTCAAGTGATATATTATATGGTGAGACCAGCCTTTTTTCGTAACACGTGAAAGAATGAATGCTCCTTGTGCTATTCTTTGAGTTCGGCATGACGCTATCCGTAGTCAAGTCAATTCTACTATAAGCAATACGCTCGATCGCGAAAGGTTGCTTGCTATAGAACAATTAACTTGCTTGCCGGCATCAGCTGCAGAGCATGAAATAGCCCTCGACTTGGGACTAGGAGAAAGGGAATCAGAGTAGGGCCTCCGGTTCAGTTCCTTCTTGATGGTGACAGCTGGGTGCGGGACAGAAGAAGATAGAGCAGCAGGCTCCGGCCACTAACCACGAATTCAAAGAGATGCAATTCTATTAACCTCGACAGGGAGTACTGTGCCAAAGAGTCAATATCCATGAGATAATGGTTCTAAAGTAAGCGCTTCATATCTATTTAAAAAGAATCCATATCCTCACTGTCTGGCGAGATCAGACTGGACGCTGCTATTCATTGAGGTCAGATAGTCAAGGTAGCGCGTAGGTGGGCAAAGAAAGACGCTTTTGCTCTGCCTACTGGGCTCCGCTTATTTATTATTACAGGGCCAGTGGCATTTTCCCTCTACAGTACTGGGGTCTCCGACAGGCTGAATTAACCATGACTGGAGCTGGCGAGTAAAGCAGGAGCTCCTCTTAGCCTTCGGAGTCGGACGAGGAATCAAGACTGATCATGAGTAGTTCCCCAAGGGCAGAGATTCAGGAGGGGAAAAGAAAGGCGGAAGGCAAAGGACGGGAGAGGCAAGAAGGGGAGGACCAGAGAGCACTCCTTCACACAATTCCTTCTTATACTTCTTCTAGCGGACGTAGGCCATTCTATTGAATGAGTAGCTCATCATATCACTAGGCTTTTCGAGTAGAGGAGTTGAGTTCATGACGTGCGAAAGGGACACTATTCGATAGGTGCGGGAGCTCATGCATTCGAAAGGAGCGAACTCAAGCCTAAGATGAAATAGAAGAGCGCATTCACTATTCACGTCGCTCGTTCCTTCGGAAGCTAGAGCTGAGGCGGGCCATAGGTGAGGCGTCTCAAGAGTCCTTCTTCGTTCCAATACCAACAACCAATAAAATCTTTGTGTAGTCAATATGATCTGAGTCGGGACTCTCATATCATATAGAGAGAGATAGGCGGCTCATTCAATAAAAGTTCAGGAAAGGGGAGGCAGGTCAAAGGAAAGGAAAGTAGGCTCTCCAGGTCTTTTAAAAGGAAAGGAGAGAGGATCTGACCTCGTGTCACCGAATCCACGATATAATTGCTCGTGTTACCACTCGTCTTACCAGTGATGATTGAGCAGTGTCGGGGTTAGGTTAGACCTATTTCGAAGAAGGAAGAAAAGTCTAGTAGAAGCAAGAGGAACCTATTCAGCAAGCAAGAAGAACCTTGCTTCAGCAAGAAGGAACCTATTCAGCAAGAAGAACCTATTCAGCAAGAGGTGCAGCAGCGACGGGCAGAGTAGGCTACAAAGCCAGGCCTCAAAGTGGAGAACTTCTATTCTATATCAACCAAGGTGGTACGGAGGTCATCCTAATGGGAGATCACTATCTTGCTATCTCGGTCTGCTCTCCGAAAACCACTGAATTCAAGTCTTCCGACGCCTCGCTCCCTCTGATCCCATAGGTCCTCTTCCTCAATTCAGTAGAGTAGGGCTTGCCAAGTGCGTCCTCCGATCCAAGAAGTGCGGGCATGACTTGAACACTTCCTTTGAGCCTTGCCCTCTGCCTTTCACTACTGAGCCCATGTTCGCCAAGAACAAGAAAGAATCTAATCTTCCTGTCGTTCGCTCGTACCCGCACCCATCGCACTCGAGCGCTCTACGTCGTAGTTCCTCATGGGCCAAAATAGAGCGTTAGGTTCTTAACTCGCTCTGAACTACTTCCGCGTCCCTGCGTCGCATTCCTTGCCCCGTCACCGACGGGTCTTACCTCCTCACCGAGTCGGCTTCCGTTGCTGTTGCTCGGTCCTAAGAAAGCATTCCGAGACCGGACTCTATTGTGGCCTTTCTCGGACTCTATCATGTTCTCGCTGTTCGGATCTAACAAGCGCTGTGGTCTCCCTCTTCTTTCTTATAGGTGCCAGGTCGAACTTGGATTGAAGGGGCTAGGCAATTCAACCTTTCTTCGTGGGGCTGAAACATTCCTAAACATTCGCTTGAGCCTTCTTCGTTCGGCATGAGCGGTACCGCGTAGTGGGTGCATGGGGTCCGCGTCATTCTTCGCACCCGCGTCCTTCTCGGCTACGCACCTTTCGTTGAACTGCCTATGTTCTGTGAGTTTTTCTTCGGTGGAGACAGGGGTCAGTCTTCTTAGTCGCTCCTTTCACAGGTTTGATTCTTTACTTCAGTTCGCTTCTTGCAGAACTCTTTTACGTGGGGAACTCCGCACGAGCCGAACCTTAGCAGCATGGAATTCCTTTCCCCTCTCGGATTCACTTTTGGTATAGCGTTCGAGTATAAGAGTCGATAAGGACCCTCCCCTTGCTTTCCTTGGGGCATAAGCAGCAATACTGAACTAGTGAAGCGGTCTCAATTTCAAATCATAAGACCTGAAATCAAGCGTACCCGAGACCACCCTGACCCATACTCTGCACCGGCGCTTAAAGCAGGTTCAAGCTCTGGCTCCGAAGAGAGTGCTGATTCATCCCTTCCACGAGACGCCTACTGTCCTCCCCTATTAGGGATTATTGACTGACCTACTCTGCCTAGGTTTCTTTACAAGAATCATACCATTCACACTACTACTCTTTGCTTTACCATTCAATGTAGCTAGCGATGCCTATTCTCTTTTCACTGCCCCGGGACAGACATTCGAACTATTCTGGCTAGCTAATTTGCTCAACTATCAAAGATCTCTTACCGCACCTCCCTCTCATGCTCCTATCCTCAGCCCTGATCTCTGACTTGACCTTGCTTCCTGGCATGAGGCGTAGCTCCTTTAACGCTCCTCTCAACTGAGCCTCCCACTGAAACTCGGATAACTGGGACTTTGATCCACTCTCTTCCTCTCCGCTCCTGCTCGTAGTCGCATAGCTCATTCCTCAGTAGTTGCATAGCTCTCTCTATCTATATATAGAGCAGTGCAGTGGTCCGGTCCGAATCTTCTTTTCTTAGTTGCATGCCCGAACGAATCTCTTCTTCAATATGAATAGCCACATTTGAACTACTGAGACAAAGAGACTCCTTCCTTTTCGATCTTTTTGAACTGAATCTCCAAGCGGGACTACTGAAGCTATTATAATAGCACTTTCTTTAGAGCTCATTTCACCTACGCCAGCCGAGGGAATTTCACCTTTCTCCTCTAATGTAATGCATTTTGACTACTGAAGCTATTAGAGAGGACTCAGCTCAGCCTGGGATGATGGGAACTATGCCTCTCCTTTGCCCGAGCTCTCTTCCATTGTTGGGACTTTCCTTAGCCCCGTCACCTCCTCTACGTCGCCGAGCTAGACGTCACCTCCTCTACGTCGCTGTCGCTCGTCCCTTCCTTTAGTCACACGTCGCTATCGCTCGTCCCTTCCTTTAGTCACACTAAGCTATCGCTCGTCCCTTGAAGTTATACCCTGCTCTGCTCGTCCCTTGAAGTCATACCCTCAGCAACAAACAAACAGTCTCTTATCTTCATGAAGGAGTAGGAGTATAAATGGACCCGGATGCAAGCAAGGGGGATTAGAACTATTTAATCCCAATCGGTCGAGCTGTATCGGTTGTAGGAAAGAGGCTTGGTAAAGGTCAACGGTCCTGTAGTTCTCTCTTAGTTTCTCTGTTATTCTTTCATTGAATTTCCGTAAATGTAAATAGAGAATAGAATCATTATGAATTATATTTATCTAATGAATAGATTATTCGAGAAGACAGTGTTCGTGAATGAAAGCTCATTCGTTGACTCAAACACGGGAGAGAAGAGAGAAGGAAAAAAGAACTTCCCGCTGCATGCTTAACACATCTCTAACTTAATCATTCTTTAACGAGAGGGTATATGCCATATGCCACTCGAACTGAAACTGAAGAATTCTTTGTCCCGAAACTATGAAATCCAATTGCGAAACGATTCTTTCTCTTTGTCGTACTCCTTTCCTTCACTTCAGTGCGTAGAGTGAATTACATGGCGTAATGAACGATAGATAGTTGTAATGTTATTATATAGAGGATATAGGAATAAAGGAATATATAGGAAGTGTTCCATGTTAAGATAAGATAGGAAGTGCTCCATGGGAAGTGTTCCATGTTAAGATAAGATAGGAAGTGTTCCATGGGAAGTATATATATAGAGTGTTCCGGTAGATCTTTCGTATGAATGAAGTGTTCTGGTAGCCGGTATAGATCTTTCGTATGAAGTGTTCTGGTAGCCGGTATAGATCTTTCGTAGCTCGATTGCAAGCGTCAATGGGTTTGTTACTTCATCGGACGGGTTTCATCGGACCTGATCGGCACTATCGGAACTCTCCTTTAACTCCTGATCGGCACTATAAGAGTAAGCTGTAAGTCTTTCTATAGGCATAGGAACTCCCCTGTAAGTCTTTACCCGCAGTTCATGGATGCGTTCCAGGAATTAAAAGAAGTGAAAGTGGAAGATAGGACTAAAGTAATCTTTCGATGCGAAAGGAATGAATTAGAAAATACAAATGAAAGCCACTCGCAAATACTAGTCATACTAAAAGAATCCTCCACTACTCGAACTCAAACTCAAGGACAAGGAATAGAATCTAAAGGCACTAGCTAATCTTCGCGAAAGCAATTAGCACTAATGCGAAAGCCATTCGAACATACAAGTCATACTCAAATCTTCCTCCCCTCAAAATATTCCTCCCTTATCATACTAGACTAGATACTAGACGCACCTTATCATAGATTCCTCCTAGACGTCACGTCACCCCTTATAGTTATAGTTACGCATCACTGTCACCCCTTCCTTATAGTTACGCATCTGATTCTCCAATTCGCATCACGCATTAGTATTAGTAATTTGCTCTTTCTCTTTGTTCCAATTCTTTTCCTGAGTGACAAAAAATTCGATCATGAAAGATCTTAGGCCCCGGTTACCGGCTTCACGGGACCATTTCACTCGCGGTCCGCTACTGTGAAGCACTATTGGGCGAAGCTTTCTGGATCAGCTTTCATTCACGAACTAAGTGTTCTCTAGTACTCATGATTAGGATTTGTGCAATGGCAATGCATGTGTTAAGCATATCAGCGAAGCCTGTACTTTAGTGAACAAATTGTTTATAGCTTGTATAGAGCATTCATTCAAGTGAAGTATGTTCATCTTACTACTTTACCTCCTTTCTGATTCGTTCACTAATTACGTCACATTTTTTCTTATACGTATTTTATCCGCTAAAAGCGATTGCGGGTTCAGTGGTTCCTCTTCCTCTTAGCACCAGTTCTTGGTCGATCAGCCTCTCCGCACCCGGTCACTAATCTTTCATCTACCCTTTCACCTTTAGGTCAGTTTATTTCCGAGTTCAAGGCAAGAGCACCTAGAGCACCCATACTTATAACGCATACTTATTTTACTTATTTATATTTCTTATTTATATTTCTTATAAATTTTTATTTTATATTATAATTATTCCTATTTCCTATTCCCTGCAGCTTATGAAAGGTTGATCCCTTCCGCGAACAATTGAAACTCAGTCTCTTGGACTCTTCTCTTGGAATGCCCTCTCCTTCAGTTCTTCAGTCTAGCACTCTTTCTTTTTCGTCCCTCTCCTTTCAGTCTAGCACTCTTTCTTTTTCGTTTCTATCCTTTTCCAGTAGTTATGCCTCCCTTCCCTTCACCAGTAGTTAGTGGTTCCTCCCTTCAACATTTGTCTTGTGCCTACCGCAGCAACTTATAGTAGTCAATTCATGGCTATTAAAAACAACTCTAGATCAGCGAGCCAGCGACCACACTTGAGCGGACGCGGCCCCTATGCCTACAGCATTCGATCTGTTTGAGACTCATACGGGAATCGAGAACTGCAGAAGGAAGATCTATCTATGAATTATGAATGAGCGAAGTCGAATCCATCATGTCATTAGAAGGCATCTGCTGCCAACTATAGATCTTCAATATATCCTATAGAAAGTTAGTATAATAGTAATCTATAAATAAAGAGGAACTAGAATAGTAGAGGAAGTATAATAGTAATCTCTAGAAGTATAATAGATAATAGTAATCTATAACTCGTAACTCGAACTCGGGATATAAAGAGGAAGTATAATAGTAATCTATAACATCTCTAACTCGGGAGCCGATGGTTGAGGTTGGCATCAACAGTCCCGTGGCGGACCGAACAGCAAGAGCAGGTAGTGAGCATACGGGTAGGAAGCCTCAGCCGTAAGGCAGGAGCGAGGGTTGCACGGGGGATAATAAGAAGAACCAAGCGAGGTGCTTTCTCTCTCTCTCAGTAGATAAAACCCATTCTCTCTCTCTCAGTAGACCAAACCAAAGAACCAAGCGAGTTTCTCAGTAGACTAGAAATAGGAGCGGGGCTCAGACCGCTATTACGCTATTAATATTAAGTATTAAGTGGACATCAGATAAAGATAATGAGAGTCAAGTAGAGTAGACTGGGACAATGGTCAATAAATAGTTAAGCAGTAGCCGGGGAGTTCCGATGAGAACAACAAACAAGGATGAGATGAGAACAACATTAATGACTCCGGTCGGATTCGAACCGACGTTCATGAAGTGTGCAACTACGTCATCAGTCTAAATACAAATCATACTCTTTTATTCCTCCACTACTAAAAAGGAATTGATGCGATGCGAAAGCAATTATCAAATACAAATCATGAATTCGCAAATACATATCATACTATTTTATTCCTACCCTAATAGAACTAGAACTAAGACTATTCATTACATATCATACTATTTTATTCCTCCTAGACTAGGCGAAAAGAAAAAATAAAAAAATACAAGAGGACTCACCCCTAAGTCATTTCATATTGCATCTTGGCATCTTGAGTTGAGGACAAAAGTCAAAGTCAAGGATCCGAACGAAGCTGCTCATCCAGTCCATTTTCGCACGTTAGGCTCCTGGGCTGAGCTGGAATGAGGAGTGTGAGTAGAGCTATTCCACTAATGGGTAATGGCAATTGTGCGAAAGCAAAGAAATGCGAAAATACAAATCATACTCTTTTCTTTCTCCCCTAAAAATCTTCCTCCTATACTTGAATTTCAAGGAATTGCATGGCTAATCACGCATCATCTTCTTCTCTTGTACTTTTCCTGAGTGACCTTTTTATTCTATCATGAAGGATCTTAGGCCCCGTTTACCTGCTTTCGCGGGCCCATTCCGGACCACTCATGGCGTTGCGCTTATTTGGGCGAAGCTTTCTCGATCAACTTGAATTCACGAACTAAGTTCACTCATGTACTCATGTATGGGATTAGGATTTGTGCAATGCATGTGTTAAGCATCTCGATTTCTCCTACAAGGAGTGAACAAATTCTTTAGAGCTTTCATTCAAGTGAAGTATGTTCATGTTACTACTTGAACTGTGGCACTTTCCTTTCCAGGTTCGCTGCATACAGGCAGGTTCGCTGCATACAGGTTCGCGTAAGGTTGGTTCCATACAGGTTGTCTCCTTTAAGGTTCGGTTCGCGTAAGCCAATAGAATACAGTCAAGCACAAGAGAACACCAACGAACAACACAAAGAACTTGTACTCCTCAGTTCTCGCCTAACAAAACTTTCATTCAATAGCGCAAGATTCAATTCAATTCCTTACCCCTTTCACAAAACTTTCATTAAATAGCTTAACTTGTTAAGATGGAACCCTGTCAAGCTAGAAGCCAAGTTCAGATAAAAATACATAACCTTCATGCTCTAACCCTTGTTTTGTTGTTGCCCCTACCCTATAAAATCCCTTACCCATACCCAACCAAGGAAATAGCTTAACCCTCAAAATACATAACAAAAAATGCTCTAACCCTTGAATTGAACCAACCTGCCATCCCTTATCCCTTGTTCCAGCCATAAGCGCTCACTCAATTCCTCTAGTTTAATTTTAGTCAGGCAAAAGAGCTCAGCTCACTAAGAAGAAGAAACCTTGAACTGCCTTACGCAAAGCCCACGTAGCAGTAGGGGAGGCTTCACAAGACATCGCCCATGGCCTCACTTTCTTTCGTTCGAACCCAGGCATGACATAACTTCACTCTCGCATGACATAACTTCACTCTCATCGAATGACTCTTTCCAGGCATGACATAACTTCACAATGACTCTTTACCCTTTATCTTGCTATCGCAACTCTACTCTTTACCTTTCTTTATCTTGCTATCGCTACTCATCGCTACTCTGAGTTCTATATCTATATTAGATGATCATACACTTGTAGGCAGCGCTCCGCACCTTAGTCAGAGCTT
>JBBUKS010000066.1:988337-1000609 GCA_038050645.1 Hedychium gardnerianum
TTCTGGCCCCAAATTATTTTCATGAAAATAATTTTCTTATAAGAAAATAATACGGGAATTCCATTCCCTCTTGGTGCCTGGAAATACCATTTATACTCCTTCCATATAGAAAAAGATGCATTATCCTATCCAAGTCCCGAGCTGCCGTTAATGATAGTCAGAAGGTCGAAATGTGCCATACCAGATCAGAGAAGATGGTCAGAACCTAAGTCGTTCATCATCTCTTCCCCCTCCCGGGTTAATTCTGGGAGAGACCATTGGGGCGGTTCTATCCTGACTTTCCATTATCCGGGACATCGTATTAGATATATTGTTCAATTGTTCTTCGTGTACATTGGAAATGGAAGCGGCAGAATGAGAACTATTGGAATGAGCACGGCTAGCAGAATGACTTGTTTCATACGCGAGATCATTCGAGACTTCTATTTCGAGAGGTGGCGATTGATATAAAATCACTTAAGAAAGCCTTCCCGTACGAGTAGTGAAGAACTATAGAGAGCAGGTTGGTTGTTGACCAACGGAAGGGTAAAGGCACGAAGTGCCGATGTCGAAGTGCTGATAATGGAGGGCAAAAGCAAGATAAGCGCAGCGGACGGGCAGAAGGACGCGGACTCATTATTATAAGTACGCGGAGTCAATGATCAGATCTGTTGAAAGAGTGAATTAGCACTCAATATCTTAATCCTGTCCTGTCCCTCTCACCTCATTTCCCAATTCTTTGGATCTCGTCCCTCTTCCCGCAAAAGAGCTAATCTTGTCCTCCATCTATCTCTCTCTATATTAGAAGCTTTGATTGAATTATCTAGTAGTTTACCTCCGTACCAGTAGTTTTTGCCCAAGCAAGAAGAGGTAAAGGGACGAAGTGCCGATAAAGCGTCGGACAGTCTCACTGAGATAGGTACGAGCGGCTGCGACGTGGGAATGGAAAGAGTGATAGGTTTCTCTGGTGAGCTGTCCTGGGCCTGAATCAAATGCCCGAGCCTGACATACGGATTCTCATTCCCGGCAGCATAGGTGAGGTCTTTCTTTTGCCGTCCCAGTATAGCACAATCCGTGCTTTTTCCACTCAGCTCTTTGAGGTAGGCAGAAATCGAATATTCAAAGAGGTACCCTTACGAGTCAATGGCCCCCCTTTCCATAATTCCATTCACTCTCCCGTGGTAGCGGATTGGAGCTTGAAAGCTTCCCTTGGCAGTCTCATATGTTGGTTGAGTTGAATCTTTTCCCCTTGCTTTGATAGTGGAAGATGTTCCGGTGGCTTTTGCCCTCTCACTAGTTGTACTCGTAGAAAAGATCTGATTCTCACCTTCCTGAAGGGGACTGGACTACTTTCTTGGAGCCCTCGAAACCGCTCATCTATCCTTCTCTTTATCCGGCAGTTCGGGTTCTACCTGATTCCCTCCCGTAACCAAAAATAGGTCAAAGACTCCATTCCTTATATAAAGTGTCTGAGGTCGGGACGGGCCAGGTAGCAGCGGGTAAGGAAGAAGAACCATTCCCATGCTGCTGCCGGGTAGCAATGAATATATATCATAATCTAGCCAGGAGCCTTCTGGCTTCAACCTAGAACGCCGATGACAAGACTAACTGGAAAGAATAGACTCCAGAGGAGTGAAAGCAAGCCTCATACCCACTACGACTACCGGAGTAACCAGAGCGTCTAATATGGACTTGTGCTATTCCATGTTCTACTCTCTCAAGCAAGAGTCTAGAAAGAATCAAGTTCCGGAGATGGTAAGATGGCCCTCTCCTGAACCTCCTTTCCATGACCATTTGAATAAGTAGTCCGAACCGGGAAGAATCACCTAGGCACGCAGCTGGTCTAGCTCTTCCAGTAGCAATGTGAGTCTCATCAGTTCCGCTTGCTTGTGCTCCTTTTCGGTGCTGCAAATGTTCTCCGGAGCTCAACCTTGAGTCAATCCCACCTACGGGGTCTTTAATGACTGTTGCTGGGATCGACCCATAGGGAGATAGAGAGGAACGAGTGAATGGCCTAATATAATATAGTCTAGTCGTAAATTATTGGAGTCACTATGAAATTGCCAGGCTAGCTGGAGTGAATTGGTATTGGTCCTTTGCCATTCACTCTTGGAGGTCATGGCATTTCCAGCGCCAAGAGTTCATGGATACATGAACTCCTGGTGCTGGAGGGAATGGCTTTGGGCCATTCACTCTACGGGCCATGCACGACTATTATAAGGGGCAATGTTAGACTCAATATTAAGTTCGGGGCCATTTATACTCCTTTCTCCCTTTAGGTCGATCCCTCACGTCGTTACCCGTCGTTGCCTCGGGCCTTGCATTGCTTTCGCTGTCAGCGAATTTTCTGATTTCTCTACCTAGAGAATATGCTTTATTCCATGATATTTTAGATAGCGGAATCCTTTCATATGGATATGGTTAGAGTGAATGGTCTTGCTTAACCTAAGGAATGACTGAAATAGAAAGAGCTACACACTAGGATTAGGATAGAAAATGTATTTCAATTCGATCTCAGCCGGAAAGGTAGTTTATGCCCTCTTCTCCTATCCCACAGCCCGAACCCGAACTCCCGTCTAACTAGGAAAGAAGTACATCACCCTCATATTGGCATCTATTTCTAGCTTGCCACAAAAGAAAAATCATACACGAGACACCCAAATATCTGGCCTTCGTGAGTCTCCCATTGCCTCGGTAGGTTCGTCGGAAGAGACGAAGTAAGCGGACTGAGGTGGACACCTCCTGCCGTATGCCTAGCCAAATCTTCACTTTAGTCCATAGTGCCATGCTTATGGGACACTGAAAGAAAGTGTGAGCACATGTCTCATCTGCATGTTTGCACAGCGGACAGGTTTTGTTCGCCTCATATGGTATGCGATCCTTCGTCCGCAGCCGGCCATGAGCAAGCAGCCATAGAGTCAATCTGTGCTTGGGCATAAGACATGGTTTCCACACTACCTTGGCCCAGTCCCAAGCTGCTCCTTTCGGTCGGAAGAAAGAATATGCCTTTGCCGCACCTTGCTTCTCTGCTACATACCATTCTATGAACTTCATGTTGGCGCCACCCTGTCCGCCAGTTTGCTGTACAAGCTGATCACGGAGCTGCAGTAAACGCTTAATCAAAGGGGAGTCCGAAGCCTTACTTTGCCATTGCCATAAGTCCACTCGCCTGAGGTAATGATGGTGTATCCAGCGAACCCATAGTGAATCTTTTTTGCGTTGTATGTTCCAAAGAGCACGACATAAGAGAGCAGAATTCCATGCGTGTAAGTCCCGCACTCCATAGCCACCTTCTTCCTTTGATAGACATATCGTGGCCCAAGAAATCGGTGGATGTTTCGTCGACCAAACAAAAGACCGACATATGGCATAGAGTTTGTCAATCACCCCATTTGGAATCGGTAAAATTGATAGCCAAAAACATTCCACTCCTTGCAAGACCGTCTTTACCAATTCTAGCTTCCCGGCATAGGATAATGTATGTTTGGGCCATGATGTTAACTTCCGCACCACTGCATCAATCAAAGCACCATAGTTACTGATACGTAGCTTCTCCGTGGCCAATGGAATGCCAAGATATCGAAACGGAAAGCTCCCTTGCTGAAAACCAGTGAGTGCCAACAATGTATCCCGAGTCCGGGGGTCCACACCGGCAAAATAGATGCTAGACTTGAGTGGGTTCGCTCGCAGTCCAGCCATGTCTCCAAAGTCTTGTAGACAATCCGCAATCATAGCTATAGTGGACTCATCTCCCCTAGCAAATAAAAGTAGATCATCCGCATATGCCAGGTGAGTGATTTCGGTGTCGGCACACATAGGATGAAAATGAAACCCCGGCCGCTTCGATACCACCTTTAAAGACCTGGAAAATACCTCAAGACATAGCCCAAAAAGTAGGGGGGAGAGTGGGTCACCTTGTCGGAGACCTCGACGCCCTTGAAAGAAGCCATGAATACCACCATTGATGCCAATCGAGAAGGATACCGTAGTGACACACTCGGTGATCCATTGCCGAAATTGTTGGGGAAAACCATAACCAACAAGTGCAGCCTGTAGAAACCCCCAATCCACCGTGTCAAATGCCTTTTGTAGGTCAACTTTGAGCACGCAACGTGGGGAGATCCGCTTCCGCGCATACTTCCGCAAAAGCTCTTGCGCCAAATGGATGTTCTCGGCTATGGATCGATCACGAACAAAGGCGGCTTGAGCTGGATCCAACAATCTGTCCATCACCTTTGCCATTCGGCTGGCCAAGATCTTCGAGATCACCTTGTATATTACCGTGCAGCAAGAGATAGGCCTGTAGTCTGTTACTTGCGGAGAGTGATCCGACTTGGGAACCAATGCAATTAGCGTGTGATTCCATTGTCTTAGCAACCGGCCAGTCACAAAGAATTCCTGCACAGCACGCTGGACATCTGGCCCTACCGTATCCCAGGCTGAGGTAAAGAACTTCGCACCATAACCATCCGGTCCCGGCGCTTTGTCGCTGCCAATGTCAAATAACGCAGCGCGAATCTCCTCAGCAGTGACCACATTGATCAGCTCCTGACGCTGCCCATCAGTAAGCTGCTGCCCCATGAGCAGTGTGCTGTCCAGTGGACTGCATTGTACCGGTTGGCCCAGCAAACTTTGAAAATAATCAACGAACTCAGCCTCACTTAGGCTCGTCGTGTGTTCACCCGAGCGCTTCGTAATGGCGACAATTGAGTTGCGCTTGTTGTTACGCTTCACCAAATCATGAAAGAACCTTGTGCACCTATCACTGCCCTTCTGCACACTTCGCACGTTGTTGGTAGAAGAGTTTCTCCGCCTCCGCAAGCAAAATGGCACGGGTGCGCAGCTGATTGTAATCAGCCGGCTGACCACCCCCCGACAGTAGTGTACCTTGGGCAACTTCCAAAGCGTCCTTGGCACGAAGAGCTTGTTGCGAAATGTGATGGAAGTGCTGTTTATTCAGCAGTCGCAGCTTTGATTTCAATCTGACCAGTTTGCTTTTGAGAACAAATTGATCCGTGCCAAAAACCGGTTCCGCCCATGAGTCCGCAACCAATTCTTGGTACCCATCATGCAAGGTCCACATGTTATAGAACTTGAAAGGCCGTTGCACACGAGGTTCACATTCAAGAAGAGAGACCATGCAGCATGAATGGTCCGATAAGCATCCCGGTGGAAGGAATTCCACATAGCCATTTAAATCTGCCATCAACCAGTGTGAGTTAACCAAAGCACGGTCCAATTTGCAAGAGACCATACCGTTCGTCCACGTTAAACGACATCCGATTGACTGTAAGTCCACCAATCCGCATCCTTGAACCAATTGCTCCAAGTCTTGTAGCTCATAGTTCGATACCGGTTGACCACCCACCTTGTCATGAACAGATAGTATGGCATTAAAATCACCCATGATCATCCATGCCTCCGTGATGTCCTCACCTAGCTCTGCTAGCGACCTCCATAAGGGCCTTCTAGTGACGATAGAGTGAAGTCCATATACGAAGGTAACCAACACCCGCTTCCCGGTTACAATGCATCGCAACCGGCAGTGAATGAGTTGGTCCGTTGCCATAAGAATCTCCAAGTCCACAAGCTGTGAATCCCATAGAAGCAAAATGCGACCACGATCAGAAAAATTGAAATTATGTGCCATTCCCATACCTGAAAACCCTCGTTGAATGATAGTGTCTAAGGCACTTTCATTCAACTTGGTCTCCAATAAGCCAATCACATTGATCTTCCGCTGTTTAAGGAGGTGCTGCACCCCCTTTTGTTTAAGGGGCTTGTGGAAGCCCCTTATGTTCCAGCTTGCAATCTTCATCCACCTCTAGTCCGGGCTGCTCGCGCCCGTCCTCGCCGTCCAGTTGGCACCACTTTTGGCCCGCTGTCCGCTGTGGACACCGAGGCAACAGTTTGCTCCTCCTGCGCACTATCCTGGGTCTTCGTCGCATCGGATGTGGTAGCGCCATTTGTCGATGAGCTAGCAGATGTACCACCAGAACCAGTGCCATTTGTCGATGAGGATTCAGTAGATGAAATTGCACTGTCTTTGTCTGCCTGCACCTCATTAGCCTTGCTGGTCTGTTGCTGTTCTGCCACCTCCTGTCCACCCGCAGGATCTGCCCGCCCAAGCTCTGTTCCTGCATGGGTAGTGTCCTTCTGCATAGGGCCAGCACTTACACATGTCGCCAATGGCACGGGAGTCTCAATCAGCACTAGTGCTTGATCCCTAGCCGGAACCTCACCCTCCTGCACAGAGGCAGCCCTATCCGTCGCTGGGTTTGGGCCAGCAGTGCGACTCCGATGTTGCTGCCGGGACCGGTATCTCCGTCTAGCCGATCGTGATCGGCCTCCACGTGTTGCCTCTGCACCTTGCTGAGCGTCATTTTTAGCGGACGCTTTCTTCCTATTCTTGCATTCTCCTTGCTTGTGCCCAATCCGATGACAGTCCAAGCAGTGATCAGGCATCGCTTCAAACTTTCTTTCTAAATCCAATTGGGTGCCGGTAGGTAGGGTGATCGGCACAGTATCAACCTTTGATCCTTCCATGTCTACCTCCACAAGTAGTCGTGCATAGGTAAGCCTTTCCCTTGTACGGGTCAATTTGTCCGTGTATAGAGGCCTGCCGACCTCCGAACCAATCAAACTAAGAACTATCGGAGTCCAACAGTCAGGGGGCAAACCGTGTATTTGGATCCAAGCAGGGATGAACCGGCCATCCTCATCAAACAAGAAAGAGCTCGGCATAAGCTTCAGAAACAGCGGAATCCCAAATGCAAAGTATGGTCCTCCTGCTAGTATTCGATCTCTGTCCGCAGCATTATCAAATTTGAAAACAGTCCATCCACTCTTGTGCATGTAGAATTTATATGGTGCCCTCCATCGATCCGCTATCCACACTACTCCCGCTCTCCCTGGATTCCGCCCCATGAAACAACCTACAAGGCAAAATCCTAGAGAGTGTTCTACCGTGTCAATATCATCAAAATCCAGCTTCAAACGTTCTCCCGTACGCTCGAACTGATGTAATGGAGTTGCCATGGTCGCCTTGCGGTTGTCGCGGAATAGATTCGCCCATGTTTTTTGCTGTTCAGCCTGTCCGGCGTTTGCCCTGCCTTGCTCAGCCTGTCCAGCAGCAGCCCCTCCTTGCTCAGCCTGGTCGACATTAGCCCCATCTTGTGGTGTGTCCACAGCTGGTATTTGTTTGGCCATGTCAGCCTGCGTAGGTGCCTTGTCAGCCCCTTGACTTGCTGCGCCAGCTTGGGTGTCCAGCTGTGCCGCGCAGCTAACTGGGCCCGCTGCTTGCTCAGCATTTCCAGAGGTGACTACTGCCTGGACAGCTTCAACCAATACTTGATCAGCAGCCTCTACCGCAGCAGCTGAGTGGACAGCTTCCACTTGCCCAGCAACTTCACCTGATTGGCCCTGAGCTCTGTTCTGCCCTTGTGCCTTCTTTTTCTTAGCCATTATGCTGTCTGCCACACTCTGACACAGACCATGCAGCCCCTGCAGCCCCCAGGATTGGCAGGGCAGTCTGCCCTCCACCAACCCTCTTTGCCTTGTGTGCCAAGGCACCGGTCAACTCAATCTTCTCTTGAACCGTAGACCAAGAAAACCACTGAGTTCGCCGGAGCAAGTAGTAACGCCGATGATCACCGGAGGAGTGAAATAACTATGGAAAACAGCCACGCACTCCACCACAAATACACCACCGGTTTACCACACCCCCACTCACCTCGCCCTGCCTGCCCACTGCCCCTGCACGCACCACTCACCACTGCACCACCAGACCAACGCACCGCCAGACCTCCGCACCACAGCACACCGCACACAGCACAGCACCGCACCACAGCAGAGCACCAGCACACCGCACCACAGCACAGCACTAGCACCACAGCAGAAGCACCAGCACACCGCACCACAGCAGAAGCACCAGCACCACCGCCGCCGCACAGCACCACCGCACAGCAGCACCGTCAAACGGCACCACCACACACTCGCACCCTCTCCTTGCCGCTCAGCAGGCCACTCAACAGCAGGAGAAAGAGTAGACCAGAACGGGAGCCTTCAACAAGCTTGCACCCAGCACGCCATACCATCCTCCAATCACCCTCTCCACCGGGAAAAACCTAGAGAGAAGGGAGAGCTTCTCTCTCTAAACTGGAAGTGGATGACTTTCTGTCTTGTCTTTCCCGCTTCAGAGAATAGTTGACTTATTGTTCTGTCCCGCCTCAGATCAGATCGAATTTAAAGGCTGAGCTTGGGCCGACCCTCATCCCTTCGTTAGCGGGGGGACAAACGCATGCATGTCTTATTCATCTTCGATCAACCATTTCAGTTATCCGTCCCAGTTATCCGAGTAGAGGTGGGAGGCGCCCTCATGCAGGTCGATGGGAGTTTAGGTAAGGCGGGACTCTCAATCTCTAATATTCAATGAAAGTGTTTTCAAGGCCATGCTTATACCCCGAAAGATGGGTTTGGGTGTGGGAGTACTTTTTTTCTCGTATATTGATCACTGAAAACCCGGGAGGGTAGATCTTTCGTAGTTTTGAATAGAAATTTCATTCCCTCCAAGAGTGAATGGTAAAGGGAAATACCATGAACGACCTGGTGCTAGCTAGCTGGAGGGAATGTATACATTCCCTCTTTGGTGCTAGCTGGAGGGAATGTATGTATACATGAACTCCCTCCAGGAGGGAATGGATTTGTTCCATTCCCTCTTGGCCTAGAAAATGGAATAATACGTTCATGGAAAAATATACCATGAACTCCAGCTAGCTAGCTGGGCTCGACCTAAAGGGAGAGAGTGAGAGGTCTTTTGCCCTCGCTAGCCCTCCTTACCTTACTAGTCTCTGCGGTCCGAGGAGCAGCGAAAGGAGCATTAGAAGCTTCAAGTGATAGGTATGAGTCCGTTCCTGTTGCTTAAGTAGTTGTCCCTGTCTGAGTACGGGAAAAATAGTAGTGATCCAGGAAGCAGTCCATGAAGTCTGAGGTAGGCACTATTAAATTCACTTCTATCTTCTATAGTATAAGGTGCATTGCTATTCCGAGCCCACGGGCAGAGTGAGAACGATGCGCTTGCTCTCGCGCGTAGTCATTGATCACTTCTCATCGGGTTCAACTCCGATCAAAGCAAAAGAAAGAGCTTATAGGGACAGCAACTCAGTGTTGTGCCGAACGAATACTTTAAACAAAAGGATAGGAGCAATTACTTAAGACTCTCCCGCGAGCTCATTCTCTCTTTATAATGCTTCTCACGTCGCGACAAAATAAGTGCGTCTCGTCACGTCGCAATGATATTATAGTATGCCCTAACTTTAAAGCGAGCGTCCTCATACTATTTTATTTGCTGCTCATACCTCTCAACTCTTTCTGTCGTTCCTGTCGCTCGAGACTGAGCCCCGTCTCAACGTCGCTATCGCTCGTCCCTTCACTTAGCATTTGCAGTAGAGCTACTCGGTACTAAAGTAAGGAAAAGAATTAACTCAACACGCGAACACTCAGCCAAACAAGGAAGTCTTTGTTCCTCCCCCTGCAGCTGAGCTAACTATAGCTTTTCCGTACTCAAACATACTATCTCTTTCAACAGGTTATGAGCCAAAAGCATAGGGTATGACTGAAAGGAATAGGCTCTTAACGCAACCGGAAACAAGCTTCTTAATGTAAGTCGTTCCTCCCGAGAAAGTGGTTTCCTGTTCTGAATCTCCAGGCTGGACAGTCTCTTATCTTCATGGACTTGCGCCATTTACGACTAGACTATATTATATTAAGTTCGGGCGGTACGAGTGATAACGACGTCTCCTCCCCCTCTGGCAAACCCTTTATCCGGTTCAAGAGGGTAATTGAAACTCTCCAAGGGGACCCGCTTTAAGGGCAAAAGCTACTAGTTCAAAGTCTCTCTCGCTTCCAGTTGTTAGTGGTTTAGTACAATCAAATCTCTTCCTACTCACTGAAGGAATGAACAGCAAAGGACAGCATATAAGCAGGTGCCTTCTAGAGTACTTCTTTCACTTGGATAGGAGCCAGCTGCTGTTTATCCTTTTAATTAGGGTCTTTCCCTCGTACCTCTCAAGTCAGTCTAGTTTCTAATCCCGAGCGCGTCGTTATCACTACAAACAATATTATATTCGCCCCTCTCTCTCTCCCTTATGGCATTTCGAGCCAAGCTAGCTGGCTGGCACCCCTAGAAAAGAAAATAATACGGGAATGGAATTCCCTCCAGCTTAAGGAGGGAATGGATTTGTTCCATTCCCGTATTATTTTCTTTGGGGGGGGCCTAGAAAATGGAATAATACGTGAATGTATACATTCCCTCCAGCTAGCTGGGGGTAGATCCTTTTCTTTCGTAGTTTTGAATAGCCATTCACGCTGTTAATTGCGGTTGGGCGAGGTAAGCTCTTTTGAAAGCAAGACTGATTAGATAGGCCATGCACTTTGGTACACGCTCGACTATACTACGGGCGGGTTCTAGGACCTTCTTTCTGAAGGAGAAAGACCTTGTTTTGGTTCTGGTACAGATAAGTAGAAGAGCGAGCACCTCTCCACGTCGCTCTGCTCGTACCTTTCCATACCTTCAACGATAGATGAGTAGGGCGGGAATAACACTGTAAACTACTGAAATAGGAGCATGGAGGTCAAATCTTCGCCTTAAGATAGGCTGGCTAGGAAGGAAGAAAGGTTGGACCTTGCCAATACCACGACCATGGCGGGCTCCCACTGTACAACCAGAAAGATATCCCTTCTCCTTCGTTCTCCCTCTCTTAAAGGGGACCTATTTCACCGTAGCTAGTCGAGCCCAACATGAACTAAGCGTAACTAAGCTCATTTGAGACCGCTCATCAGATAGTGTTCTGGCCTCCCGGTCTCGCCAACGGTCTAATTCGCGGTGGGGTAGTAGAAAAAGGTGGCCCTGGGGTCCGAGTATATCTAGTGAGTCTTACCGAGTAGTATCTTCCGGTGGGTAGCTATCTCTGCCGAAAGATTCTCTGTGAGTTGGTCTATCTTCCAAAGGAGCTGCAGCGATCCCAATCATACGTTCTTTCTGTAGCTGTTTCAGGCATTGGTGATCTCAGTGGTGAAGGGTTAGCTTCAGCCAGGGTCCCGAAGAGATATCAGTGGCCGAGATCTTCTCTGTGTGTCAATCTATGGTATTCCGTATCAAAGGTATCTTCCGCTGCAGTCAAAGTAGTTGGGCCTTCCTACACTTCTCTTCCCTCAACTGCCGCAGTCTCTCTCGCTTCCAGTCGGATTAATAGTCGTTTTTCTTCCTCAGGTGTAGTATGGCAAGCGGTATCCTATCTTTGTCCGGCCTCTAGGTGATATATTCGAATTGAGTTGTCTCTCTATCTTTCTTGAGTTTCTCGTCTCTTGGATGATCAGCCAAAGTCTAATCCTTGGCACTTTCTCTGGCGTTGTATTCAGGGTCATTTTCTTTCTCCGGCGCCGTAAGTGGGGAGTCTTTGGTCGTTCAATCCTATGAAAGAAGGGGCTATATAGGGAAACTGGACCAGGACCCAACGACTCCACGACTTCAAAGACTCTATCCTTTGCAAAAGTGGTTTGAATAGCTTGGATGGAGGACTCTCTCGATGGGCGGGCCATTTCCGAAAGAATTGTCACGGAGGTAAGAGCAC
This sequence comes from Hedychium gardnerianum, assembly GCA_038050645.1. NCBI lineage: Eukaryota > Viridiplantae > Streptophyta > Magnoliopsida > Zingiberales > Zingiberaceae > Hedychium > Hedychium gardnerianum. The sequence continues at coordinate 999,947 of JBBUKS010000066.1, forward strand.
AATCATCCCATGCTAGACAGAGAGGATGAAGAGAAGGCTGGATGATAGATCTATGGTTGACTCTATTTCGCCCGAAGATGAGTTAGAAAGGGCAGTGAAACTTATTCTCATTGATGCGCACCGAGATGCGGTAGTCAACGCGCACGACTCAATGAAGGGCAAGGGGCTTCCAATCTAAAGCACAGAAAGGCAAGGGGCGACTGGTAAGGAGCGTAGGAGCGACGTGGAGTGGCGACTGACTTCTAGGTTTATATTAGAGACTCTTCCCATTTACTACTTGAAAGTAAAAACAACTTAGGTTAGGCCTAAGCTCTTCGCGAACCAGGATTCCACTTATTCGACTTTGCCACGCGTTCCTACAAACGGGAGGGCGTGTGCTTCGAACCCATTCATTCTAGCCCTAAATGGAAGATTTTTTCCTCCAAATATTGCAAGTCGTGAATGGCTATGAAAAACGTAGAAAGATCTTGGCCTAGAAAATGGAATAATACGTTCATGTATACATTCATGAACTCCAGCTAGCTAGCACCAGGTCGTTCATGGCATTTCTTTGGGCCATTCACTCTTTCCAAAGAGGGAATGGAACACATTCCCTCCAGCTAGCTAGCACCAGGTCGTTCATGGCTTTGGGCCATGAACTCTTTCCAAAGAGGGAATGGAACA
>JBBUKS010000066.1:1063854-1076524 GCA_038050645.1 Hedychium gardnerianum
TTAAATCACCACCTAGCGGGGTTATTAGGACTTGGGTCTCTTTCTTGGGCGGGACACCAAATCCATGTATCTTTACCGATTAACCAATTTATCGACGCATCCACTGAATTTCTCTTAAATCGGAACGCTCAACTTGATCCTAGTTTTGCCGAGGGTGGTCCGCAGAATTTGTTACTTTTCGTGGAGGATGAGACCCAGGCTGACCGATATTGCACACCTAGCTATGGCTATTCTTTTCCTGATTGCAGGTCATATGTATTGAACGGGCATTGGTTATGGCCTGAAAGAGATTGGAGAGGCTCAGAAAGGTACAGGGCAGGGCGGACTCTATGAAATCCTAACAGCATGCTCAATTATCTCTTAACCTCTCGCAATCTTAGGTTCTTTAACCATTGTTCTAGCTCACCATATGTTCGCACCTTGCTTTTATGAAGTCTCTTTATTAAGTCTTGTTAAAGTATAACCATCATGGAAGAAAGCGGGAAGGAGGGCTAGTTCAAGCAAGGATGTTCCACGGGTTCTAAAGCATAAGATCATCTCTACTTTCTCTGCTTCTCTTCTACCTCGGTTGTCTACCACCTTCTTTCTTCAAGGCAGGTTCCTTCCTCAGGCTACCCGGGTCTCCGGCAATAGATTGTTCTTTCCAGTAGTCATGTACTAGAACCCTATACCTTGGCGGACGTGGCAATCCGTAGTCTTCCTTATCCCCCAGCAGAGGGGGCATGACGAACGAGCTCCCACATCCTCGAGCTCCCACATCCTCAAGCCCTCTCTCTCATTGCGCCTGTCTGAGACGCTCTTCAGGGCCCGCGGGCAAGCTTTCGACTCTATCTATATACTAGATTTAGTGTGTGCACTCTCCCTCGGGGGATTGTTCACTCAATGGATTGAGCCAAGTAGCACTTTCCCTGCTTTGATTGTCGACCCCCTTTTCATTCTGATTCTGCACACACGTCGCTATCGCTCGTCCCTGACCTTTCCAGGGGGGGAATCTTTCCAGAAGGTCTCTAAGAAGATTGATTGAGCCATTCTTGATCATCATTTCCTGTATTCATACAGCGCATCACATGGTAGTCAAACCCTGTTGAGACACTGTTCTATCTTCTTCTCTAGATAGATTCTTACGAAGTTTCGTTATAGTATCTATAACTGCCTCTGCTTTGCCAGGCAAATAGACGGAAGACGCCCACTATAAGTACTCTCAGAATCCGTACCGAACATACCTCCTGTGGGAAGAGGAGCGCCTAATCGGATGCAGCTGCTGTTCTCGTGAATGGTTCAGGTGCCTCTCTTTCCCCAATCCGAGTTGATGCTGCCCATGCAAGCGGAACTGATAATACGAACTAAGCACCCATCATAAATGATAAGCTTTTCCAATTCGGAACGAAATTAGCTCGTCGACCAGGACCAACTAGGTTTGAGGCTCGATTATCCGAGGGGAAAAGGGGATCCGATGATTCATTCGTTGCGGTGAAAAGACGGAAAAGCTTCTCTGAAAGTGGCACTGCCAAGTAAGTACGACACCGAAAGTGCTTCTATTGCTCTAGAGTGCTTTCGCCCTTGCATTCTCCTCGGGCTTCGCCCTTGCTTTCAGGTGGTGCTATTGATAGGAGGGTGGGTTCGCTTGAATGGGTATCGTTTCATTATGCGGATTCGCCCTTTCGGCTCTGTGTTGAGATGGAGGATGGTTCTCTGGCTTCGCCCTTGGATTCTCGTCACGATCATCGGGTTGTCTTCAATCAATCTCGCCGGTCTTGTGACGCAACTGAATTCCTTCGATGGCTTTCACTCGCACGAAGCCGAGTCACACATTCAGCCTAGAGTCTAACTCGCACAGTACATGCTTTTTGCCTTTCACTACTCCTTTTCAGCCATGAGTCTCACTAGCATAGTCTTTCTAGAATGGAACTCGCACGACATCAAGCCACTCGCACGGAAACATAATAATCAATGCTTTTCGCACTCATGGCTAGGCACATTCCGTGCTTTTCCGCCTAGAGTCTCACTAGCAACGTATTTCTATAATTTCACTCTCTCGTTCGTCGTCTTGTCGAAAAGATAAGAGAAAGACACTTTCCAAGTCCATTTATCGAGGGGTGCACTAATAATCTGAATCAAAGCTCAGTCGCCGGGTCAATTAACTGAGTTCAAAAGAAAGAGTTCTTGGCACAAGATAGAACACTTCGATAGTGGCTGCACTTCTCCATTCATCTATGGGAGACTACCCTGGCATTCCAACCGGATGGGAGAGTGCCGATCATTCCTGATTGTGCATTTTGCCCGGAAAGCTGGTTGGTTCTGTGCCAGGATCGGTAGCGGAACCGAACCCCGACCGGTAATAATGACGGGAGTCTTCTTACTATTTCTTTCAAGAGATGCGGAGGACACGGATGGCACTCTCTGAACTCAAACAGCAGCCGTGCATATAGATAGCCATTCACGTATTATTTTCTTTGGGGGGCCATCAACATCTCTTTATAAGCCCTCTCCTGAACCTTCACTCATCAGGGCACACTCTACAGTCACGGGCAGATCCGCTGGTACGCCTCCATGATTGAAAGATGATAAACTACTCTCTCGTACGGTACAAAAAGAAAGCAAAGACCGCTACAACAAAATGAATTCGAATCTCTCGCTGTCGTAAGATCTCGAGGTACTAAGAGCTAATAAGTACTCTTCCGCACCGTAACCACAGGCAAAGATCCGGTTCAAGAGGGCACACGCTTATTATACAAAAGAAAAAGCACCTGCGCATGGTCCAGTCCGATCCCCTGAGATTGAGTGTGAGCTCCCCTTGAGTGAGGACTTAGCAAAGGAATCCAAGTCTCTCTCACTTACGTTCGAGCCATCTGCCCTCTCTTTGAACCCGTAGGTCGAGCGCTCTAGCGCACATTCCACACATTCCGTGCTTTTATCGGTATTCACGTCTCCGCATTTCCCGTATTAAAGATAAAGATATTAAGTGCCGACTGGTACCCAAGTACTTTTCACGTTAACCTATCACCAGCTAACACGGGCTAAGGCTTTCATTTATATGTATCTGGTGCCCGAGAACTCTGATCACTCACATTCCAGTCACAGCTGCTGCATCCGATTAGGATACAACTAAGAAACTCATATTATAAGAAAGGAAAGGCTGCTAAGGAAGAGTACATCGAGGTACAGAAGCACATTCCCTTAATTCTTCTTTCACCCTCTCCAAAAGCCCGTTCGAGCCAGAAAGGCACGAAGTGCCGATAATGGCAAATGCTCTCTCAAGCGGGGCGTCGGACAGTCGTTCTCACTCTGACTGCTCTCCTTCGCCTTAGGAGTAGCGCTAGCGTGAATGAGTAGGTGTAGGTGGGACCTGGGGAGGGATTAAGATTAAGAGATGTGCGATTGGGTGTCTAACCACTGCAAGGAATTCCTTCGGTCATTCTTCCGCATCCGCTTCTAGTCCGAATAGTCGCTTCTTTTCATTCTTTATTTTCACCGTACGAGTACAACTCTCTTATTGAACCGACAGCTGCGGGTCCCCGTCATTAAACTTATCATGCTCCAGCTCCGGCACCGCTTAATAGTGAAGTACGAGTCTCTAGTTGCCTTTCCTTTGTTAGCAGCACGGCCTTAAGGTTTTGCAGCTCTTTCCTGGGCTGGCTTAAGTAGCTTCCTCCGTTGCAGTTCTTGCTTCAATAGTAGTGAGAGGTCGGATTTAGGTGGAGCGTAGCCGCCAACCCTTTCAACCGGAATTAAAGGAGCGGAGCCATATGCATCAGACTCTGACGGCACTTCTGACTAATATACGCTGGTCTCCTGTAGCGGTCGGGCCGAAATTGTGAGAACGACGGGGCGACGTGAGAACGACGGGGCGACGTGAGAACGACGGGGTCAGACCCATTTCAACTAAGAGATCCAATGAGGGACTTCTCCGTTGATCGCAAACGGTTCCTTCTGGAGAAGGTTCATTGTGTTTAGTAACATTTCTTGGTTTGTTTGACTTAAATATCAAAATGGCTAGAGTAATGGGAAGAGACTGCTGCGATGGTAGATATCTCCAGTTGGCTGGCTTAAGTAAGCACCACACAGATCGGATAGGGAAGAAGGATTCTCTACGATAGGTTTCCAATTCAATGGCGGGCATACCATTGGTAGGTCAACGCTTGACTGGGAGTAGTGAGAGATCAAAGTTACACATAGCGTGGAAGGAACGACTTTCCCTTTTTCTTTTGAACCACAGGTGAGGTTGTTAAGCTCAACTCATTAGACAGAGAGATCAACCCCCTTTCCTCTAAGAAGACGACCAAGACCTATTGCATACATTTCCAATGTCTTGCTACTTCGCTTTCCCTTCTTCATCTCTGACTTCACTTCACGTCGCTGTCGCTTCTTTGGAAGTAAGATCGTCCCTCTCTCTCAGCAACTTCAATTTAGTAGTCGTGAATGGCGAACTTAATATTTAGTCTAACATGGTATATTTTTCCAGGCTAGCAGCAAAGTAGGGAATGGTATTTCCAGGCTAGCTGGCACCAAAGAGGGAATGGCTTTAGGCCATTCACTCCTTCCAGTCGTCCATGTATACATTCCCTCTTGGCCCCCCAAATGGAATAATACGTGAATGGCCTAAAGAAATACCATGACCTCCAGCTAGCTAGCACCAGGTCGTTCATGGCTTTGGGCCATGAACTCTTTCCAAAGAGGGAATTCCATTCCCTCCTTAAGCTGGAGGGAATGTATACATGAACTCCTTCCAGGAGGGAATGGAACACATTCCCGTATTATTTTCTTTGGGGGGGCCAGAAAAAAAAAATAATACGTTCATGGCCCCCATTCACGACCTGGTGCCAGCTAGCTAGCACCAGGAGTTAATGGCTTTGGGCCATTAACTCTTGGAGGGAATGTATACATGAATTTGAACGTATTATTCCATTTTCTAGGCCAAGAGGGAATTCCATTCCCGTATTATTTTCTTTTCTAGGGGAAAGAGTGAATGGCCCCCATTCACGACCTGGTGCTAGCCAGGTCGAGATTCTATTTTAGTATACATGAACGTATTATTCCATTTTCTAGGCCAAGAGTGAATGGCAAAGGAAAAATATACTGATCTGCGATTCAAAAAACAAACGTAGAAAGAATCTATCCCTACCCCTGCCCCTATGGGCCGAGTGAGAAAATATTCGACGGGCTCGGCCCTCTGGATAGATAAGAGAACCCTTGCTTGAGGACACTTTGGCACTATCAAAGGGAAGGGAATGTGAGTTCATGAAAAGATCTTTCGTAGTTTTGTAGCAAGGCATATGTTTGGAAAGAGTTCAAACTAAGAAGTACTCGTGAAAAGAGTGAATGAAAAGAGAAAGAAAGAGAGGAACGAAGGACCTACGGGAGAGGATAGGAACAAAGAGTCTTTTGTAACTTATTATGCTCGACCAGCGGAAGAGCTTGGGCAAGGAAACGAAAGAGAAAGTTCAGTTAAAAGATCTTTCGTAGTTTCGTAAATATATAGAATTCCAGTTGAAAGAGATAGTTGTTGCTGTGCTTTCCATTAGTTCATTAGTTTGAGCCCATTTCCGAACCCTTTCTAAGTCGTTCTAGGCATGGAAGGAGAGTTCATGGGTACGTGTTCTAGGTTTGGTTTAAAGTTAGCTACAGGGCACTTATAATAAGTACGCTTTTTCGGCACTACACTTCAAACATGCGCTTTTGCCCGGCTTCCTCTTTGAGTGTGCTTTCCATTAGTTCATTAGTTGTAGCCTAATCGGATGCAGCTGCTGCCGTTCTAGGTTGTTGTTCTAGGTGTTCATTCCTTCATCTTATATTAATGAGAGATATTCACGTATAGTAAGAATGCATATGAAGATCAGAATAGTCAGAATGCTTTTCTTTCAGCTACAGTCGAATATCTGAATGGACTTGCATACCTGCATGTGCCATTCACTCTCTCCATGAACTCTTTTGGTGCCTACCTTATAACTGAGTTTCTCTCGTACCTTCTTTTTAATGAGTTCGGGAACGCTCCCGAGTACTTAACATTTTATAATGAACTTCAACCTGATAATGCTTGGACAGGACAGCTAACAGCCCAGGACAGCTTTCTTGAACCATGAACTCTTATCTATAGCTCTTTCCCGGTAGAGTCTGTTGCAGCTCTTTCTTTTGAGTCTGCTTCAATCCCTCTTTTCACTCATATTGCATGAACGAATTGAACGAGTACTTGAAAGTGCTACGCCTGATCACTCTCAACATCTTAACTCTTTCCCATACGAGTACTCTTGGACTCTGTTAAATCACTCATATGAACCAGAACCTGAACCTTCACTCTATAGTCATAGGGCAGCCCCGGGCAAAAGCAACACAATGAAAGTCTTAAGTGCCATACTTCTCTCCTATCTTTTGAACAGAAGGAGCTACGCCTCTAACCCAAGAACAGACGGACAACAAACAAAAGAACAAAAGCAGCAACGAAAAGCACTTACTATCGCTCAGGGTGGAGCTCTTATTCAAGGTTCAGAAATTCTACTGACTCTACTGGGACTCCATTCTGTCTATCCTTTCGCTCACGAGTACTTATAGGTGCAGAGCCTTAAACAAATAGGGTACCAGCTTATAAGAGTTATGGGGCACCAGCTTAACAATTACATGAGTGCCATACTCGTTCCCGATCTGAATCACTCTTTGAATGAACAGCTGCTTAAGGAGACCGAGGGAATTCCGGTTCGGTTGCTGCTCCTGTGAATGGGTATGAGTTTGAGGCATATTTGACCTTTCCAGCTGAGACAGAATAATAATCAATATAGCCTATCACTCTCCACTCCGCGTACGAGGAAGAAGATTCAAAGGAAGAGGAGCTGGACTAATATGCGAGAGCGGGAAAGAAGCATGAAGTTCATGGAAAGAGTCCCGACCGAGCGCGTCATTATCATTCGCTCCTTGAATTCCCATAGCTTTTTGAGCCTATTCCTTATCAGTCATACCCTATGCTTTTAGAGTTGAATCCGGTGCCGTTCGCTCCGCTCCAATTCAAATATCGGATGCCTACAGACTCGGGCTCGTACGGGATTTCTTTATATTAAGAAGTGGGTGCCCAGTAGAGGACAGGAGAGGCTCCGCACCTCGCACCTTAAGAAAGAAAGAAAGGATCCCCAGACCGGAAGTAATAGGTTAGAGAGAATGCGACGTCTCAACCTGCGGGCCCCAAAGAAAATAATACGTGAATGGAACACATTCCCTCTTTGGTGCTAGTTGGCGCCAGGAGTAGTAGTTCATGGAACACATTCACTCTTGTTGCTGAGAGCCGACACCGCTGCTGGGAGGGATCGAAATTATAGTTAGGGCCGACCAAAGGGTTAGAGTGAATGGCTTTGGGAAATACCATGCACGCAATAATGATTAGATATCGCTGGGCTCGACCTATCTTATTTGGGAGAGAGAGAGAGTCTCTTTGTAGAGGACGCTCGTTTTAAAGTTAGGGAGAGGGAACCATCGTCCCGTCATACGGCACCTCCGACCTTACCAGATCAGAATCAGCCGATGATAGAGGGCGACCCCGATGACAAAGAACAAAAGCAGCAACAGACGAGGGATATGAAAGACCAAAGAACACCTATTATGAAGCAGCAGTCGTGAATGGTAAGAAAAGAGTTCATGGAAAGAGTGAATAACCTACCTCGGGAGGCATATATTGAATATGTAGAAGCTGGATACCTGTTTTGTGTTCCCTGTAGACTTGATGGTCTTTTGCCCTTTGAGCAGGTGCCCTTCTCCCGTCTTAAGTTCTTATCCGAGAGTTGAATTGTTCTCCTTGCATGTGTTAAGCATATAGTAGAAACAGATCTATAAGTTCAATAGAATTTCTCTAGCAGCAGTCGTGAATGGCAATAGTTATTAAAAACTACGAAAGATCTACCCTCGGCCCTTTCTTTTTCACTCTTCTTTTGAACATCAGGAGTTACGCCTCTTTATACCGTAGGGAGGGAATTATAAGATAGAGTTTATGCCATGAACATATTCCACTTTAGAACGCAAGACGTCAAGTTCGGGCTCGGGAGGGTACCGTATCTAACCTAAGAGGTACCCGTACGTCTTTTCATTTTGTTAATTACCGGCTGCTTAGGCAGTTCTTGGGTCTTTTCCCGTCCTTATAGCATACTTCAACATTAATCTTGTCCCGATAAAGTCAAACCGTAGCATCTATTTAAGTCAGTAGCAGCTCTTTCTGAACCCGAGGTAGGAGACTCATTTGTTTCCGTATAAGCTTGCGTTTAAAAAGCTCTTTACCCGTTGTTTGAGGGATAAGGAGTGAATTACACGAGGTGCACTTACGAGTCGCTTCCAGTTGCTGCTTTTGCTCTTTGTCCAGTTGAAAGAGGTGCTTTCTTCACCGAACCTTCTGTGAATTCCTGTTGAAAGAGAGTTCCAGGTATTGCACCTGCACCTAGAAGTATGTTAGTCGCATATGGAAAGAGATTAAGAGTACTCGTTCGGGACTAAGTCAAAGAGTGGTCTCGGCACTAAACCAAGCATCTGCAGTGAATGGGAATGGTTTAAGTGAGTATAGTTCGCGTCGTTATCACAACACAATAAATCGCTTCTCTCTCTCTCCCTTTACCTAATAGTAGGGCTTGCTCAAAGGAAGAAGGCAAAGATCACACATTCCTACAGACTGGCACGGCTCCTAAGGACTTCCGCGTACGACTTTCTTTGCGACGATATGCCGAGTGAACCGTACCGACGAAAGAGCTATTGATTGCTTTCGCGAGGGCTCTTGCAAGAAGAACTGGACAGATTCTCATGCGGAATATCGTGCATTCTCCTTACCGCTTCTTTGACCAGCCAGCCTACCTTTTCCGTGTTAAAGGCCCACAAGCGAATGGTTAATGTTAGGCGCACGGAGCGCGCTCCTAGTATAAGAGCAGCTCCAACGAGCAAGAGATCCTATTCCCACAGCAGATAAAGAGCGGATATGCCATGCTCACCAGAGCCATTGACACTGAACCAAGATCGGAAGGGAAGAGTGCTGGCCGATTCGATTAGACAAGCAAGTGATTAGCGAAATAGACTTCCAATAACGAGAAGGAAAGAAAAGCACGAGTTCGGGACGATTCTATTCTATATAGAAGGCATTGCTTTCCATAGTCGTTCATGGAAGAGCAGAGCGAGGGGCTCGAGCGAGAATCATGCCGGGCCTCCGACTGCTGCGGTATAGTATCAAATGGCTTTCTTCTGGATCGAAGCTCTGTCCTTCGCAAGCTTCCGAGAGTCCATAGGCGATCTTGGCTTGGAAGTGCTCGCTGAGCGGTCTCTCTATTGATGCACCGGATCTCTGTCCGAAAGCTCTGTTATCTCTATCTTCTTTTGACTCCTAGGTACTCTCTCACTTCATTCGTTCGTTTGGTACACTGAGTGCTCGCTCCGGAAAGAAATGGATTGAAGACAGCAAGAAGACCGATCCTCAAGCCTCACGATCCCCTCTTTATGGTAGAAAGATGCCCGACTTTCTTTCTGGTCCTCGTCCTCCGGGTCTCCGGATATGCATCTAACTCAGCATCAGTATGCCATGGAATCTCTCTTTCCTTGCCCTACTCCAGCACTACGCGAGCCATGAGCAAAGCATGCAATTAGCACGAAAGCAAGAGTTCCAAAAGCGGATCAAGTGCGATGTGCGACTCGATTCTTCATACTATAACGAAAGCACGGAAAAATAACACTTCACAGCACGAAAAAGAGCACTGAAAAGTCGAAAAGCAGTCGTGAATGGTCCAAGACTTCAGCTGCATTTTTAGCTGCAGTCGTGAATGGCGATTTACTTTACCATAATTTGAGTCTTCACGTCGCTATCGCTCGTCCGTCACTACAGGATATTTCGTCCCTTTGGGGCTACAGAGCTGCAGTCGTGAATGAGTAGAGTTCATGGTATTTCCCTACGAGTTCATGGTATTTCCCTACGAGAAAGTGAATGGTATTTCCCGTAGAGTGAATGGCCCAAAGAAATGCCATGAACTCCAGCTAGCTAGCTGGCACCAGGTCGTGAATGTATACATGAACTCTTTCCAAGAGTGAATGGAGCAAATCCATTCACTCCTTAAGCTGGAGTTCATGGTATTTCTTTGGGCCATTCACTCTTTCCAAAGAGGGAATGGAACAAATCCATTCCCTCCTGGAGGGAGGGAATGTATACATTCACTCCTTCCAGTCGTTCATGTATCCATGAACTCTCGGTGCCTGGAAATACCATGAACTACTATCCGACAGCTTAAGGAGGGAATGGATTTGTTCCATTCCCTCTTGGCCTAGAAAATGGAATAATACGTTCATGTATACTAAAATAGAATCTCGACCTGGTGCCAGCTAGCTGGGGCCGAGTGATAACGACGGGGCGACGTCTAAAAGATCAACTAATCACTTTTTTAACTCACCTAAAAAGAGAAAAGGGAACTACTGCACTGCAAACCACAAGCTAATCCCTTCACTCTGAAAGATGGTGGCTTGCTTACACCAACTGGCTTGCTAACTAACTTACCGAAACAAGTACTAATGCTGAAAGGGAAAGAACTTCAATCAAGGGCGACTCCTACTTCTACCGGATTCAAGGATCAGGAGAATCAAATAACATCCAAAGATAGAAGGAAGATTCAGTCACAGCTGAAGATGAAATAGTATGATCTTGCAGGGGATGAAACCATGATAGCAGCCTATGAAATAGCAATTGATCCGAAAGGCTAAGGGGAAAGGCGCATCTCTTCATAGAAAGTCTTTTCTTCTTTCTCTTTCTTCGCTCAGTACGGCTTATAAACGCTTTCACGTAGCGAATGAAATGGATTATGTTTCTAAGGGTTGAAATGCACACTTTGATGGGGAGGCTGCGGCTTCCTTTTCTGTCTACTAGCATAATCAATATAGACGCGGCAGTGGAATCACGCTATGGAACTCTTCGCTCAACAAGAGAAAGAATGACTTCGCAGGAGGTACCACAGTCTCACAGACGTCATTTCCTCCTTTGTATACGGAAGACACTCTCAGACCTACTACATAGACGGGCTAAGATAGAGTTGGAATGCTTGAGATTAAACCCTATGGACTCAGGGAAAAGAAGATGAAAGCAAGGTACGAGCGCAGCGACGTGTAGACGGGATCAAAAGTACTCGCTCACAGAAGGTGCGAAACGAAAACGAGGAACGAGCGATAGCGACGTGTCGAGGGAGGAGTGACCACAGTCTCAAGCCATAAAGAAAAGCAGGCAACTTTCCTAAGCGATAGCCCAAGACCAGAAGCCACATTCCTCCGCTTTCACTTTATCTTCCCTTCGGGCCGATTGGACCGCTTTTTCTTATAGAAAGGCTCAAGCAAACCTTCCACCCACGTCTAAACTCACAGATGGAAGAGAAAATGAGTACTTACGTGACGTTAGGGGTTTGACATTCTCAAGCAAGAAGGAAGATCTTTCACATCGTCAAGTGAAGTGATGGTGCCCGATCGCTCTTCCTTATCCTTCTTCTTTGAGTCCGTCCTCTAGTGAAGCATTCGTTCTAAGTGGTCCCAAAGGAAATGGGGATCCGGATCTATCACCATTGCCTTGGTGCCAGTCTTGGAAGTAGTTTAAGGTGCTGTCTTCCCCCACTCTGCGGTAGTTCACTCTTCGATTCGTAGAGAGTTTCTGTCTTTCGGGCGATTATAGCGAGGGATCAGGCTTTCTAACGATTGGCCTAGCCCATACCTCTGACTCTTAATCTGGTGAACCCCTTTTTGCTTTATGTTTCCTACTCAACCGCAGATAAAATCATTTCTCTTTCTTCGCGCTTGTACAGCTCTTTCAGCTTTTTAATGATCCGCCCTTATCTTGTTTGAAGCAGTCTTGGCGTGTCTGAGGTCGAGTTAAGAGCCGGGCAGTCACTTTAATCCCGGAAAGAAGGAAATTGCTCTTAGCCAAATGGGAATGATACCATTTTTCCGACTCAAGGATTTTTTCCTATCGATAGAACACTTCCAATAGCAAGAGAGACAAGAGCAAGACAAAGAAAGAAGTAGTACAAAGAACATAGCGGAGGTTCAGATGAATAATGAGAAAGGAAGACTCAAAAGACAAGTAAACTCGAGCAAAATAAAATGAAACCTTAGCCGACCCGCAACGGGAACACTTTGAATAGGCAATCCACGTAATGAAAGAAAGCATCGGCATGGATAACTCATGGGACTGACCTGATATGCTATTAGACCATCCCCGGAATAACGAATACAAGACCAAGACAGACCGAAAGTCATACAATAGAAGATGGCCTAGAAGACAAAGAAAGAGAATAAGGAGACAATAAAAAGAGGCACTTCACCACTTACCACTTGAAGGAAGAGATTCTCATTCTTGATGCGGGTGAGCGGTTAAAAAGCATTATCCTTACTACAATACCCTTCCCTTGCTGCTCCCACCTTAGTGGGATTCTCAAATATTGATGCGCTTGAGGGACTTCAAACTAAAAGAGGAACGAGAGTGAAAAAAGAAGAGAAAGAGTCAATGGAAAGAGGGAAAAAGAAAGGGCAGGGATATCTTTAGATGGCTCGACCATTAGGGCCGAGTGCACTTAATAAGTTCTCGTTTTCAAGTTTGGAAAGAGTAAATGGAAAGAGTCAATGGCCTAAAGCCATTTACGACTATTATTATTATATTTTGCCAATATTCGACCTGGCCCCCCAAATGGAATAATAC
>JBBUKS010000066.1:1076624-1086686 GCA_038050645.1 Hedychium gardnerianum
CAATTCAAAACGTAGAAAGAAAAGGATCTATCCCTTCAGCACTAGGTCGTAAATGGCAGGCGCCATTTAGTCTTTCCTTTGGTCGGCTTAAAACCTAACTATGAAATGATCCCTCATTATCACTCGACCCTTAGCTTCCTCCGCTTACTCCTATCCTGGGTTACCTGTTTGAACAAGAGAAAAAAACACTTAGATTGATTGAAAAGAGAGATCATATTCTTTCTTTCCCAATCTCAGGATGACTTAAAACAGGCTTTTGGTATAACTCGTCTAACTCTTCACACTTGATTGATCACTCTCAGGTTGATGACATGCCCCTGACTCTCACTTTCAATCTATCAAATTAGCACAGCTCTTCACTCATCCCCCCTCCACCTGTCGTACGAGCTCCCTCCTCGTAAAGTAGCCACTCGATAACTCTCGGAAACATCTAACAAGGCATCAAATCCTGTCCTAGAACTATTGGTAATGAGGAAAGAAGACGGCTAAAGGCAGATGAAAGATATGACATTGGGCCTTACTGTGCTATGAAAACTTCCCTTTTAGATACCGAAACAGCCCCAACTTCATGCTTCCCATCTATTCAATATGCGCTTCCTACTCTCCTACCCTAAATTTGCTTATCTGTCCTTCCCCCTTATAACATATTCTTTCCTGTACTAGATAGGCGCTTTCTTTTGGCACTTTATTTAGGGACGTCGTTATCACTCATACCTTGAAATAGAACTCGAAAACCAGGACACAACACTAGAGTAGTGGCCAAAACAAGCTCCCTAAGGTCGTACCACAACAACAAGAGTAATGGTATATATTTCCCGTAGAGTGAATGACCCAAAGAAATTTTCATTCCCTCCAAGAGTTCATGGTCCTTTACCATGAACTCCTGGCCTAGAAAATCAAATAATACGTGAATGAAAAATATACCATAAACGACCTGGTGCCAGCTAGCTTAAGGAGTAATAGTTCATGTGTTCCATGAACTCTTGGAAAGAGTGAATGTATACATTCACGACTTGGTGCTAGCCTGGAAATGCCATGAATGACTATCCGAGCGCTGGAGTGAATTAGCAGATCTTTCGTAGTTTTGAATAGTCATTCCCGACTTTGCTGCTAGCTGGTTATAGTATTACTACAATGTATCCATTCACGTATTATTTTATTTTCTAGGCCAGGAGTTATGGTAATATTCTTTTTCCCGTAGAGTGCATGGTATTTCCCAAAGAAATTTCCATTTCCTCCAAGAGTTCATGGTCCTTTATCATGAACTCCTGGCCTAGAAAATCAAATAATACATGTATGGAAAAATATACCATGAACGGCCTGGTGCCAGCTAGCGTCAGGAGTAGTAGTTCATGTGTTCCATTCACTCTTGGAAAGAGTGAATGTATACCTTCACGACCTGGTGCTAGCATGGAAATGCCATTCACGACTACCTTGGAAAGAGTTCATGTATACATTCACGACTTGAAAAGAGTGAATGAAAAATATACCATGAATGACCTGGTGCTAGCTAGCTGGGAGTCTAAATTATTTACTTATTTTTCCAGGCTAGCTGGAGGGAGTTGCTTGGCTTTGGGAAATACCATGCACTCTACGGGGAAATACCATTTACGACTACACTATATTATATTAAGTTGTTATTCAAAACTATGAAAGTCTATCCCTTCCCTTTCTTTCTCATCCACATAAGGGGGTGCGAACACACCTGCACAGATTACAGGTGACGGTTACAAGAATAGCGGGGAAGAAAAGAGTACCCCACGACATTCAGGGATGAATGTAGACCCATCGGGCAGGGATAAGAATTCAGATCATGGGAGAGGTGGCAACACCAGTCTGAGCTGAGGGAAGCCCTATGAGTCACTGAAATGACCGCAGGAGGCGCACCCGGCTCCCAGCTTCTCGGAGTTGCTATTGAGACGCTGACCCTGAATACTATAAGCTACAGGGGGCTTCTCGCCTTCATAGAAAGGCAATCGGGCTTAGATTCTATGTGAGCCTTTTTATAGAATAGAAGGAGAAGGTCAAGGGGGGATGGTCAAGTGCAGGCTAGATGAATAGACTTTGCTCGGTGCCTTTCTTTCTGACCAATGGAGTGCTTGAAGTGCCTGGTTCCTTCGTTTCGTCATTGGATAAAGAAAGAAACATATGTGGGGTGTGGATGTCATGAGATTCCCTACAATTCCATCCTCTTTCTGGACCTTTCTGTTATAAAAAACATTTTATTGGTTGAGCACTTTCGTTAAGGTTAAGGCCTGGCGATGCGGTTCTTAGCTCAACACCAACTGGAGCAGGGAGAAAAGAGCAGGGTATCGTCAGATAGCTCGCTTTAATTTAAATAATTTAGGGTATCTAAAGATAGCTCGTTTTAAAGTTAGGGTATTTTCGACTACAAGGGTAGAGTGAATGGCCCAAAGAAATACCAAGCTACTCCCTCCAGCTAGCTGGCACGAGGTCGTTCATGGTATATTTTTCTATGAACTCTTTCCAAGTCGTTCATGTATACATTCACTCTTTCCAAGAGTGAATGGCTTTATTCCATGAACTCTTGGGGCTGGGGATCGCAATACCTATAGTAAGGGAGATATACGAAATATTTAGTTAGACTCGTTTTAAAGGAATTTAAGGTTAGAGTAATGGTAATGTTCTTTTTCCTGTAGAGTACATGATATTTCCCAAAGAAATACCAAGCTACTCCCTCTAGCTAGCTGACACCAGGTCATTCATGGTATATTTTTCATGAACTCTTTCCAAGTCGTGAATGTATACATGAACTCCCTCCAGTCGTTCATGTGTTCCATGAACTCTTGGTGCCTGGAAATGTCATGACCGACGTATTTAAGCTAGCTGGCACCAGACCGTTCATGGTATTCCATTCACTCTTTCCAAGTCGTGAATGTATACATGAACTCCCTCCAGGAGTGAATGGATTTGGGCCATGAACTCTTGGTGCTTGGTCCGAATACAATCATAGTTGAAGGATCATTTTATAATAAGGGAGATATACGAAATATTTAGTTAGGCTTGACTGATAAGGTTAGAGTGAATGGCCCAAAGCCATTCACGACTAGTGCTAGGGTATTTTCGACTACAATCATAGTTGAGGGATCGCAATACCTATAGTAAGGGAGATATACGAAATATTTAGTTAGGCTCACCCTTCATTTAGTAAGTTCTAAGTGTAGAGTGAATGATATATTTTTCCCAAATCAATTTCATTCCCTCCAGCTAGTTGGTTATAGTATTACTATAATGTATCCATTCACGTATTATTTTATTTTCTAGGCTAGGAGTGAATGGCTATTCAAAACTACGAAAGATCTTGGAAAGAGTGAATGTATACATGAACAACCTAGTGCTAGCTTGGGCCGAGTGCAAAATACTCGACGGGATCATTTTCAAGTTAGGGGCAAGGGTAGGGATAGATTCTTTCGTAGTGTGTTTTTTGAATCTCTATTGTCATTCACAACCTATATAAGTTGCTGATTGCAGATGCAAGGATGGATCATTTTAAAGTAAGGGTATCCGTAAGGGGAGAGTGAATGGCCCAAAGCCAAGCTACTCCCTCCAGCTAGCTTAAGGAGTAGTAGTGAATGTGTTCCATGAACTCTTGGAAATTCATTCCCTCTAGCTTAAGGAGTGAATGGATTTGGGAAAAATATACCATTCACTCTTTGTTGGGAATCGTTTTCTAGTTGATATTAGGGAGATTGTATAAAAGAGAGGCTCGACTGATAATGCTAAGGGTAGGGATAGGGATAGATCTTTCGTAGTTTCTGTTTTGAAGTTGTTTCCATTCACTCCAGCTTAAGGAGTTAATGGCTATGAAAAACGTAGAAAGATCTTGGTGATGGGGAGAGAGAGAGAGTCTTTTATCTATTTGTTGTATCTTGTATCTGTTTGTTGTTAGAAGATATTGAAATTTCGTAGTTTTGAATGCCCATAGCCATTCACGTAATACCAGTTAATTGCTTAGGCTCGAGCATATGTGAGAGCAAGCGCATTGTTATCACTCTGCCCAAGCAGCTGTTGTGAATGGACCTGCATACCAAAGTATCTTATCTTAATAGCATATAAGACAGTAGTCGTGAATGGCACCATGAACTCTACTAAACTTAGTAGTAGGATCTCTCGCTCTCCACGTCTTCCCGTCGTTATCACTACTTTGGAAGTCAGAGTCAGTTATGAAGAGTAATATGGCCCTCTCCCAACCGCAATTGACTTAATAGTATTTTTGCGTGAATGGAAGTCGCTCTCTTTCAGACCCTCGCTCTAGCAGTCAATCATTGCATCGGACATTCCTTTCTGCTCAGTCATGGCATCCATCGGATCTCTTTCTTTCGGTTGCATTGCCGGTAGTCCTCGCCTACTAGTTATTTCGGTATGGTTTAGTCAACTCTACTACAAGTAATTCCGCTATTCCGGTCCAGTCCTCCGAGTCATGTTCTTTCCCGTCCTTCACTACAATGAATTTCTTTCTGGGTAGCTGGAGATAAGAGTCGTTCCTCGTTCCTCAGCAAAGCATTGGTCGTTGGATGGTGGAAGCTGGGAGTGGTCAGACCAGCTCCGCTTAGTGGTGATTGCTATCGATGAGTTCTTCCCTTAGCTTGTCTTTGCCCAACCATTGTTATGTGGCCTTCGGGGCTCTTCGTGACAAGCTCTTTTCCGTTTCCAATGCCTAGTGTTGGGAAGCAGTTCACCGCTCTTCGCCCCTTGTCCTAGGAAGCTCTGACTGTAACGCTGGTACTAGCATCAGTCACGCATCCCCTGGACTAGGTGGCATCAATGGTTCGTTCTACTTGTTATGAGAAGGAGCACTCTTCTTCTAGCTTAGTAAGCTCCGGACTAGCCAGCTTTTCCTGGGCCCGTTAAGAACCTGTCTTTGTAGGACTGGACTAGGTTCCAGTACTGGCGGACTAGGAATCTCCCCGTCCGTCCTCCAGCCTCTTGTGCCCGCCTATTCACTCTCCTTGTCTGTCCATTCAGTTTCGCAACACTGTCCTGACTTCCACGTGCCAGCCTATTCACTCTTCTCCTCATTGGGACCGAGCTTGAACTCTTCTCAGAATAGGTTAGGTACCGAGCTTTCTTATCACTTCAGAGATCTCACTTTACCGCGTCATTCTTCCGTCTCTTCTGACGGACCGCTCTCCTGCTCCCGAAATGAGCCGACCCGACTGTGATCTGTCTTTGTTGACCTTTGTTGACAAGAATTGGACCGCTCCGCTCAACTTTGCTTGCTTTGATTTCGCTTCGTTGCAATCAACTTTCCATCTTTTCTATGTTAAAAGATGATTCTCTAACACGGCATATCGCTACTTCTTCCTCAGCACATTCATAGGAAGAGAAAGATCTGTTCGCTGCTACGCCCGGTTCACTTTCATAAGAAGTTGATAAGCAATAGCAAGCCATAGTTTATAATTGCCATTACCTGTCCTTGGTACGAGGTTTGGAACCCTTCTATTGCATAACCTAAAAAAGCTATAAACAAAACCCCACTCTTGGTTATTCGCACAACTCATTGACACAGACATATTATACCAATCCACTCATTCATCTCCTTCGGGTTACTTCACTACCTTTATCTAGTGTAATGCAACCCTCAGAAGAAAGTCAGAATGGCGCTTCTCATAGCGATCAAAGATGAGTGAGCTACTTCATTTTATAGTGATTGAAAGTCATTCTAAAATAGATCTTTATTGCTATCTCAACCCTCCCTCCATAATCTGTTTCTGACCAAACTGTCTCATGACCCGAAATGGCGCATAAGGTATGAGACCGGTCAACCCCACCAAAAGAATAAAGGTATAAGCCGGGCACCTAACCCCAACTGTCCGACAGCCAGGTGACCACTCTTCTGAGGGCGTGTAAGGAGAACTAATCATTCGACAAAGGATGAGGCAATCAGTTCGGTGGGAAGGGATGTAGTGGAGACATACACATTAGGCAGTGACGGTAAAAGCTAATAATCGGGAGAGGTTTATTCATTAAGAAGCATCATTGGGGTGGGAAAGGTCAAAAAAAGTAGAAATTTGAAAAAGAGAGATGCTAGCGATACAGGCGCAGGGGAAAGGGCATAGGCCAAAGAAAGTATCCGGTTCGGGCAGTTCCTTTAGCTGCGGCGGAGGTATGGGTAGCATTCACCGGAAGTGACATACAATAGAGAGCTCACTTCAAAACCGAAACTCTCTTTATATAAAATATATAAGAGAAAGGATCGAGAAAACTTCGCCAAAAAGGTGCTCATTGATATAAAGTCGAGGTTGTCTTGGTGGTCTTAAGCCTCTTTCTTTTACGTCAACTATTCAATAGGCAATGTTATCGCCCAAGCCAGTCCAGTAAGAGTTCTATCAGGAAAGGGAAGCTCAAAGTGCTTTTTGCAAGAAGTTCTTCGACAGTGCTACCCTCATATTAAGTTGTACAAGTCGAATAGGTTTTTTAGAAAGCAGCGCAGTTCGCACGAATGAGAAAAGGCGGCAAGAATCGACTACAAGATAGTCATAGCGCACAATGACTTCATAAGATCTCAGAGAGTCCATATTAGTCCAGTCGAGGCGTGCAGAAGAAGCTCAACTCCCTAGTCCTTACCTAAATAAAAAGTGTAATCGGAAAAATGCTTTGCTTCCACTCTTAGCGCCTTTCTATGAGTAAACACCCTTTGTTCCATCCCACCCAATGAATGAAAATGTTTTCAATAGAATGCAGTCGCGGATAGGCCAACAAAAGTGAAAGGTGAAGCCAAATCGTAGCTAGCGGCATAGGAATAGAAAGTAGAGCTTCTTACGGCGGCATCGACAGCAGATGAAAATGGAAGGTTTGACTGTAGCAGCAAGCCTAGCCAAAGTCAACAAGGCCTTACGTTTACCGTTGTTCCCAACCCATGGCCTATACCACCATAGCAATAGCATAAGAAGAATCCGCATATTAGTAGGGAAAGAGCCTCACTCCTAGCCTCTAGACTGAAACTGAACCTGAAAGCAAGGCTTGAGAGCAAAGAAGAGAAAGAATATCGTATATAATACAACTACACAATACCTCCTATATTCTAATATACTCTTTCATCTCCTTCGTTACTTTCATCTGGAGGATTAATATCGTTATTAGTATTATGAGTATTCGGATCGGTATTCTCCTCTTTATCATCATCATCGGTATTCTCCTCTTTATCGTTATCAGTCAAAATCACTACACGTTTGGCTCTTCTTGAGCGAATTTCATGGTCCTCCGGAACACTTTCTTGATATTCTTCTGATTGTTGTTCTAACTCAGTGATTAATTTGTATGACCGGACTTTTTTTTCGAAATCTATTTTTTCTTGTTCTTGGTCTGAAAATAAAGAAACACTTTGTAAAGTAAAATGCAGCTTTTGTTCTATATCAAATTCACCAGATAAGGCCAAAAAATGACCAACTTCTGTTAATAATTCTTTTTTCTCAAAGAGATCTCCTTTCTGTTCAAACTCTTGGTAATCAGTATCCGCGAGAAGAATACTATGAATCCGATTTATACCAACCAAATTTTCTATCGAAATTTTAGAAGGTGAAAACACTTTTTTGATTCTTCCGCGATACGCGCCTTTCAACAAAGGATCATACGTTTTAGGAAGATATTCGTTTTTAGTATCATCATTACAAAATATAGTTCTTCTTTCAAGTATATCCAGAAAAAGAAATTCCTTGTCGATAATTTCAATTCGATTTCTAAACTCATTGTTTAAATTCTTTCTTTTTTGGTTATTTGTATAAACCCAAAGATTATCAAACTCATTAGAAGAAGTTTTATCTAGTGTAGACAGAGATATCTTTCTCTTTATCATTTCCCCAAAAGTTGACAAACTAGGCAAGTATGTAAAAGATACTCTTTCTTGTCCATCACTTTCACATCTTTCAAAGAAATGTCACAATATTGAGGGAATAAAAATGGAAAAAGTATATATAATCATAGTCGACCTTGTGCGCATAGGTTTCCAGTAGTGCTGGATCGTTCTCCATCTTCTGCTGCACTCGTATAGGTTTCTTTCTGCAGATCAAAGTTCCTCCGTGTCCATGCTCTCGCCCAATCACATCGCATTGTTCTCCTCGAGCGTCTCCCATGCTTTCTTCTGCTGGAAAGATACTAATTCATCCATATCTTCCTTCTTCTTCTTACTGAAGACAATGCTTCCGGAGCTAGACTGAAACAGCCTTCTACCTTACAATCTTTTCCAAAGCATTCGCTACCGGTGATAAGAATTTTATCCCATTCACATCTTTATAAAAAACTTCTACCTCGAGCACACGCAATGGAGCCCTGGGTTACCGAAAGCGATAGATATTTCTTCTGGTGGGAGGGAGTCTTGAAAGGGAGAGCCACTTTACTGTAACCGTAGCGAAATCGAAATCACAAAAGAATCACTTTCGGTCATGTGCGTAACCTGGGCCAAGACAAGAATGTATATTTGTTCTTACCTTACGAACGAAGGCGACCGGTTCCTTCTTTCTTTATGTTATGTCGGTTGCGGGGGAGGGCACTTCAGAGTTCTTGCGGGCAGGATTCCTTCTAGAACAGGCTTTCTTACCCCCTTCCAACTGACTTGGTTGCTAAACCTGAACCAGAATCATACTGGTGCGGAATGAAGATATAGGAAGGGCACGCACTAACAAAACTCATTGCCTTTTCTTCATTTTGAATAGTTTTTTGGTTGTGCCAATTGAAGGTGACGGAAGCACGTACAAGATGTTGAAATGGAGTCCATGATCTAATCTAAAGAAAGGAGCCAACTGAGACTATTTTGAATCAACGGTAGGCAACAACGGATGCCACATAAGAGGAGGAATCATCACAGGCATAATTGGAATAAGAAAGCGGTATAGGTTTTGAATAAGAATTCTGGTTAGTCGTATTCGAAATCTGAATAGAACGGTCAGATCTGAACTCCTAATAACTCAGAAACTCCAGGCTTGGGAACTCCAACAACTAAAAGCTATAGCTGCTTTAACTCCTTTAGCTACTGTTGCTGCCGAATTAAGAAGAGGAGGGGAATTCATTAATCAATTATGAAATCCGCCGCTTAAGGATCGATGAAAGAAGGTTTGAAGATTCTCCCCCAATAGGGAAAGGAATTGAACCGGGTCTGAGCCCTTCTGTCCATACAAAGAAAAGATTCTTGTGTGGTGTCGACTCTTTAACGACATCGTCCGCAAATCGAGATCTATTGGAGAGAGTTATCGAATCGTCCTTGATTCCTCGATTGAAAGCCTCCCTGTCTCAGCTGAATAAGTATAAAAGACTCGCGCACTGAGCCCATTCCCGGGTAGGAGAACCAGATTAGGGCTTCTTCCGATGTAATTCCCGAGAAAAAGAATATTCCTTTATGAAAGGAGTTTATTAAACGAGAAAGGGTGATTCGGGGGCCCACCCCGCTTCGAAGAAAGAGGAGCCCTCAAACTGGGGATTCACATACATTATTAACGAAAGAGGATTCCCAGTGAGATAGATGTTTAACGAAAACATATGAATCAGATAGATTCTTACACGAAAACAGAGGAAACTGCCCCCCTACTCCCGCTAGGAGGAAGGGAATTCACATTAGGCATCACTCCTGGAATTCCCCATCTCCGAACCCCGGTTTCAATCAAATGTGTATCTTGTGTCGGGTCTGTTCTCGCTTCTTGTTCTTGAGTGGGAGCGGGACAAGACCTAAACCTACGGGATAATGGTAGGAAGGTGAAAGGACGGGCCACTCTCCTTCTCGTTGGAAGGTGAAAAGGGCGAGACGTCGTTATCACTCGTTCCTTAACCATCGCATCGACTTCTGACTGACGAGTCTTCTTGCGGAGTCTTTCGGCCCCTGATCTTCAACCTCTCGTCTCGCTGCTGCCTGGAAAAAGTGCCGGGAAAAGGAGAGATCGGCCCAGTTCGTGAAAGTAGAGAAGGTCGGGACCCTCAAACTAATAGGCTCGGCTCAGAAGTGATCTGTTAGGCTCGGAAGTGATCTGTATTATTCTTCGACAGAGACTGGAAATGGAAGGAAGGTATGGTACTTGTCCAAATCCTTAGATCACATCACGCTCGTCTCGTGGC
>JBBUKS010000066.1:1101451-1114092 GCA_038050645.1 Hedychium gardnerianum
AGGGGTAGAGTCAATGGTATGCCTGCCATTGACGACCTGTAGCTGCGAACGATAGTGACGTCTGATAAAAAGAAGGGACGAACGATACAGGACGGGCTCGTCGCTCCACCTCATAGCCCTATGCTTTACCATTGCTCGATCTCCGCTGCCCCACGTCGAGTGCCCGGCCACTGCCGCCCGCCAAGTCATGTGCTTCCACTCCGTGCCTTGCACTCGCTCCTCCTTCTTTCAGCGCACCCTTATCCTTACTCTCTGATGGGCCCACTCTGCTCTAGCCATACATAAGCTATGTCCTCAGCCAGACTCAGCGACCCGGCCGGATCCATGGAGATATTACGAGTCCTCCGCCCTCCCTCGCATAGGCCATCTAGTTCACCGATACTACCATTAAGTCTCATGCTTACTTACCTTACTGTGACTGACTCGGACCACGAAGACAGCAGTCGTGCTTCCGCTTTCCATTCCCATCATCATATTGAACTCCTCCGCCATAATAAACTTGGAGTCCGTATCATGCATGGTTCAGGGCATTCTTGCTCAAAAAAGAAAGATAAAAAAAAGAGAGATAAGAAAGCGAGTTGATGCTTCACGTCCCCTTGCACTCCTATCTCGGAGACACGGTAGAGAAAAAAGAGGCCCGGGCCACGAAGGTGCATAGCGATCAATGGTCTGCTACAGGCTATGGAAATCAATGGTCTGCTACAGGCTATGCCACCCATGACTGATGAGGGAGGTAGCATCCGTCCCATCGCTACTACTACAATGTCATGATCACATGGGGTTGGGTTTACTTGGTAGTTCAAGGTCGCCCCTCCAACAAGAAAAGGTAGAAATATGAAGACTTCTCTGCCAGTTAGATCGGAGAATTTATGGAGGAAAGAGGGTTTGATATTTCCTGAAACCACACGATTATATAGCCAAAGAGAATAGGCTGCACCAAAAATCATCCCCAGCGCTGCTAATGTGGCTACTAAACTATTTCTTTGGAAAGCTCCTACTACGATTAGAAATTCCCCGATAAAGCTGCTAGTGCCAGGTAGACTCATATTGGCTAAAGTGAAAAAGAGGAAAAGAGTACTGAAATTAGGCATGGTGCTCACTAAACCTCCGAAATAGCTAAGAAGAAGAGTCTTATGCCGGTCATATAGAACACCAACACAGAGAAAAAGCGCTGAAGAAAGCAGTCCATGACTTAACATCAGTAAAATGCTACCCACTAGACCCTCTATGTTCGATAGAGCCACACGCGCCGATTACCACTTGATAGTGAAAAACCACCTATCATACGGCTTTATAACTCCACTTCGAGGTCCTTCCGCTCTGTA
Organism: Hedychium gardnerianum; assembly: GCA_038050645.1. Taxonomy (NCBI): domain Eukaryota; kingdom Viridiplantae; phylum Streptophyta; class Magnoliopsida; order Zingiberales; family Zingiberaceae; genus Hedychium; species Hedychium gardnerianum. Next base: position 1,102,777 of record JBBUKS010000066.1, read on the forward strand.
TGAAGTAATAAAGGTAGTATCCAAGATCTATAACCCCCCATCGAAACTTCCTGCTTACAGAAGAAGAACCCGGGCTCAAGTCTCACATCGTAGAACCACCACTCTATCTTACTTAGAAGTGAACCGGAACTGAATAGGTACTCAAAGCGAGGACGAGACGACGTCACTACTTTATGTGCCGATAGAAGCAAGCGTCGGGCCGCTCCTCCGTCTATGCAGCTCCCGTGGCATCCTCTCTCAACTACCGTTCGAGCCCCGTGGTCATTATCGCTCTCAACTACCAGCCTTACTCATCTATTTCTATTATCGCTCTCAACTACCATACCAGCCTTACTTATCCATTATCGCTCTGAAACTACCAGCTTAGAGTAGGCTTTCTCACTCGCACCCCTAGAGTAGGCTTTCTCACTCGCACCTCTGTCTTCCCTGTCTTCCCTGAAGTTGAATAAAAGAATAGCTTAGCAGTCAAGTCGTGAATGTGACCATGAACCCCACTGAGCAGTAGAAGCCTCGGACCGACGAGAGCCAGTAGTTCTGATCTCTTCCTCCCCCCCTGCTCACAAGGAAAGAGGTTAGGCCATAGCCCCGCCCCCCTTTGCTTTCCTTATCGTAGCGCGCACATAGTCAGCACGCACTGGCTAAAGTCGGCAGAGAAAAGGAACCCACGGTGCAATAAGAGAGAGAAGTCAGGAGGTTCCACTTGCTATTCCCACGGTGCAATAAGAGAAGTAAAGAGGTTGCTCAGCTAGCTCGCTCACTCACAAGCTGGGTCGACCTCATAGCCATATGCGGCCCTAACTCTAAGGCCCTTCCACATGAGCTCCCGCGGCGTGGTGGCTGCTAGTAGAGTGGCTCCGGGTGCTAGGGCCCCTTCCCTTATGCCGACTTTCTTATCTATCAGATAAAATGAGTCCCTTCTATCAGTTCCTTGGTCCCTCGGAGCAGCAGGGTCAGGCAGGTAGTACGGGCCCTCTGACTTCAAGCTATGTGCTGTGTGCGACTCCCGGGAAGCGAATGAAGAGGGCTCAGGCTCATTAGTAGTAGGCCCTTGAGAATGACAGGCGAAGCTAAGAAGGAAAGAAAAGATGAGGGAAGCGGAGATAGAGTCTCTCAATATTAAATCAAATTGTAGGCACTCCACTCTAACTCACCACCATGGCTAGTTCTGATATTATGTGAGGCTTGACAGAGAGGGATAGAATTGAACACATAAGTGAGCCGAGGCCCATTGAAAACACATATCAAAGAAAGGCGATCAAGAACACATATCAAAGAAAGGCGATCAATCATTCAGTAGTATAGTTGCCTGGTCTAGTCTAGTTCGCTTTTCGAACCCTTTGGTGTCTAGTTCGCTTTTCGAACCCTTTCCCTTATCAGCCTTAGTCGACTTCTTTCTCAATCTAAGTGTGCTCAACTGTCCGAGCCAAATTAATAAAGGGTCAAGGTCAAGTTAATGCGAACCTTCCTTATTATAATTAAGCTAATAGCGTCTGCTTCTTGCCACTGATTCTTTTGAAAGAGCCAATTCTACCCGGAAAAGGGCCATGGGTCGGGCGACTGCTCCGCGTCTTCATAGCGATTGGGCGAAGGCCTCCGTAACGGTACAAGCACTGAGACTACCATATATATAACTACTGAAGATCATGCCGGACTAATGCTCGTAACCTACCCATATGATATGGGCTCGTTACCTAAAGAGAGAGTAGAATGATATAGAATAGATATGGATAGATTCCATTCATTCACTCGGAGAGAGTAAGTAGAATGAGATATAGAATAGCCCCCCTAGGACGAGTCTGAAATTCCTTGATAAGGCATTGGCCCACCGGGCAATACGAGTCGACTGAGCCAAAGGCCTCGAGCTAGCCCTTTCTTTACTTTAATATCTGAAAACACTTTCGACCCTGCTCGACCAAGTAACGTGAATCCGGTGCCATTTCTTTGGTCTAGGCGCTATGCCTTTCCGGACGGGTACTCAGATCTTGCTAAGATATTCTAAATTGACCAGAAGCATTCTCCCTTCTTCCAAAAAAAGAGCTAGGATTTGGATTCAAGTAGAGGAAACCCGAAAGAGTAGTCGCCCTTCTAGTCTAGTTTCGATAGGGTAGTCCACCATTCAGAACTCATAGCGGTTAACTGCCATTGGCACTCGTCCAAGACAGGGATCAGCCTTCGAAAAAAAAGGAGGAAATGGAAGCACGATTCTCATATCGGAGATCGGAGATATTATACTTCAGGACAGCTGTCAATTCTGAGCGGGTTCAATTCCCGGTAGTATCGCACCTCTTGCTCTTCCACGTGCCATGCCTAGTCCAAGTAGAGTGGATCGCAGTCAGCAGAACGGGAAAGAGGAAAGAATTCCGTAGAGGAGGTGCCTGTAGCAGAGTAAGAGCAAGTCTTATTTCTAGTCGTGAGCCTCTTGCGGGAAAGAAAGAGTGGTGCACTGTTCCCAATCCCTTCAAGCACACACCTTTCTTTGTATGCTTTCTTCGCCCAGATCTGAATCATCTGCCTTCATTCCCCCCTCCTTTCCGTCCCTTTCAAGCGGTCTTGCCAATCTAGAGATAGCGCTAGTTAGACCAGTGAGGCACCGAGAAAGTGCCTTTGGTTTGGGGCGCGCTCAAAGCTTTAAGCCCAACCAAAGCTAATGGCATTTAATGAGAGATTGAAAGAGTCTCTTAGTTCCGCCGAGTAAGATGAATAACTTAAAGTGGCTTTCCGACTTCGCTGTCGGCGAAAATATTAAATATCGGCCGCGTCCACTTCTTCTGCTTTCCCTTATTCTGTTTCTCCTTCTTCTGCACTTTGCTTTAGTCCGAAAAAGGCTTCTTATCTTTCATAAGATAGATTCTCGGCTCCCTTAGCCGTGGAAGAAGGGAGGGGCCAGATAGGCGTGGAGAGTAGTCCATGCCTTCTTCTTTATAGTGTGCTGGTGATCTGACTAGGGTGCTTGGCGTAGCTAGTGGCATAGCGGGCACTGCTGTGGGTTGATATTGCAATTCATTACGCGGGTCTCACTCAAATCTGACGGTCAGAGTTCTAAGAAGTAGTGCTCGGGAGTCCAATCTCACTTATATTATATATAGTCTCAATCCGATCACAAGTCCTCTTTCTTATTTGATCTTATCTGATTATACGCTCTATAACTATAAGTGATCCGGGATGAGTTCCATGCTCTCAGTGCGATACGGATGGAATGCTATTCAAGCCTAGGCACCCTAGACTCAAAGAGAGAAAGACCATAGACCCATAGATGGATGTAAGAAATCCTATTCACGATAGCGCATCCCCACTTTCGTACGTGGTACTCCATTTCAAGCACAAAGGGAATGAAAGGAAGAGGCTAGGTTAAGCCAACACTAAGGACAGCTGGTCTTCTTCACCCTAAGCAACTCAGCGAAGGCCGCCCACCAGAACTTCATGTCTATAGCCTCGGGTCCATATCTTGGCAAAAGGATAAGGACTGCTGGTCCACTTACCGCACAACACACTGTTAACCGTCCACTTCTTCGGGGACCAATGAAAGGGGACAGGACGGGAATCCAGACCCCACACGAAGGGAAAGGAGAACAAGGGTAGGTATGCATGCACGAATGCAAGACAGCGGATCAAGGGTATCTTATCTAGGACCGGAAATTTGCTCATCTGATCGAATGTCGTCTCGAGCTTTCTTTTTTCCCGTTCCTCATAGTCACTCTCGTTCGCTCCTCTATTCTCACTAGGCAAAGCTCTATCCTCTAACAGAGGTACAAGGGGTATGCTTACCGCAAACCACAATGGAAAGCATTCCTCTTATGGGACCAATCTTTGGGATCACCTCCACTCCGCTTTGTATGCTAGGCTTAGTCCAGTCTGCTATGCTTTGTCCGCTATACTAAACTCTCTGACTCCGGTAAGGGCCCTCTACCAACCCCGACCTCAATCATCGAGGACAGGAGAAAGGATAGAGCTCATCCCCGGGGAGGGCATGGCTGATCTGTCTTATTCATCTATTCATACTCTCCCCTTGCTCTCACTAAGATCACGAAGCAAGAATCTTATGTAAGAGAAGAGAAAGGTAAGAGAAAGAAACGAATCCGGAATGAGATAGGTGCGAGTGAGCGAGTGAGTGTAGTTCAGCGGTGGGCGAAGGTACGAGCGATAGCGACGTGGAGACGAATAGATCGCGAAGGCCCGCCAAGCCTGATAGAACGATTAGCGCTAAGACCCGTGAAAGGAAGTGAGGTACGAGCGACTGCAACGTGGGATCGACTTCAGTCTAGGCCGTACAGTTGTCAGAGAAAAGGGAATGTGCCAATAGAGGGAGGTCCGATGGGGGCGAGAGGACGCGGAATCCTGAACGACCGAAGAAAGATAAAGATAAGAGACTATCAATAAAGGTGAGCTAGCGCCTAGTTAATCAATTTATTCACCAAGGAGAAGGGCTCTCTTTGCTTCATAGTAGTTTGTGTCAAGAGTGAATTCAAAGAGCTCGCCTTGCCCTTGCCCGCTCTGAACTTCAATCCTTATAGAGACGAGGAACGAGGAACTTTACTAAGCCCCAGTGACGTAGGCCCAATAGCCGATGCTAGAAAAGACAATACCCGGCTCTGAAAGAGTGAAAGGACGTGAAGAACACACGATTGCGCTGCTTCCATCAATGGATGCTCTCACCCGGGCTATCTAAGCCCACGGAGCGGTAGGAAGATCATGGGTAGGCAAATTGATAAGTCATTGTATTATAGTCAAATACGATACGCGCACGCTATACACTCATAGTTGATTCCATTCTCGAGTAAGACTATTATATTATAGTATAGAAAGAAAGTAGAACCTGGCTTCAAGCTCCGAACCTAAGAATGCTACTTGCTGTTCACATGCCTCGAGGTCAGGTTCTCGCACCCGCTTCCGAACCTAAGAGAGCGACCGGCGCACCTGACTGAGTCTACACCTTCTCTTCCCAAGTCCTCAGGATCTCAATGTCAAGCTCTGGAGGATGCCCTAAAAGAGGAAGGCCAGTCCCAATGACTAGACAAGTGGCACATTGAATCAGGAAGGACCGGTTCTTAAATTCTCTTTCAGCAGCTGGCTGGGTCTGTCATTCTCTGGGAGCATTTTCTTCCTTTTTTTTGCATCAGGTTCGGAATCGGTCTCCAACAACTGAATCGTATAGTGGGGTACGCTGGCAAGGAGAAAGAAGTAGACAGGGGGCCAAGCCAAACCAAACCAAATAGTGTTGTGTGATAGCCATTCTTCTGAACCATCTTTTGAAAGTGAGTCAGAGATCTTAAATCCTGGCTAAAGCAATGAGATATCCAAGAGTGCGCGGGTCTACTTCTTCTCAAGGGTATGCCGATCCAGCATTAGAATTATAAAGGTAGCTGCCCGCTCCCGATTCAAAGAGAGAGTTCTGCCCTCGCACCTCGAGCTAATGCTTCTAGCGTCCTGGGAAAAAGAAGGAGACTCCGGTCCTCACCAAATTGAATCCCAAAGCAGTCTTAGTCTTCTTTGTCTGTGGTGGCCAACTGTTGATGGATAAGGTTAATGTGATGGTTCATCCCCTACTCTTCCGGTCCAGCTCTTCAAAGAGAGGATGGTGGGAGATTGACTTTCTATGGATCTATTCTGAATGAAAAGAGGGCTCTATGGGAGAAGGGAGGAGGGGGAGAGGTATTGTAATTATGTCCTTTCACGACTCAATGGCTTGTCCCTAATAGTGAATACACTATTCACTCCTACTTTCTTTTTACTTGAGCCCGCGTCACATCGTTCGCTCCTTAGCCGGCCTATCGCATTCGTTCGCTTGGCGTCTCCTAATGGTCTGCTCCTTTCACATGTCGGCTCGTCGCTCGCTCCTTCCTAAACTACTTGAACTTGGAGACTGATACTCCAGCCATCCCAATCTCTCTTTGACCCATACCTAGTTAAGAGCAGATGTGGCTGTCTCATCATTTGAGACTGACTTCCGAATCTAGGAGCGAATGTAATGACGCGCTAGCAGAATAATGATTGACCCTCCCTCCTACCTCAGTGAGTCTGCCAAACTTTCCTCACACCGAAGGAAGGGCTTTCAACTTTCATTGGCATGGGACCCGGGGACTCTTTGGGGCGAGTTCTCATTCCAAGAAGACTTAAGCTACCGCACCAGGTTCGCTCCTCACTCATAGTTGGCTTGAATTCGGTTTGGTGAGCCCGGCTCTATTCTATTATTTTTGCTCTACGTCGCTGTCGCGGGCCTAATTCATTCCATTCGCCCTTTGGTCCAATTGACCCTTCTCCCTTACAATGCTCGCTCTAGCTCGGTCCCCACACCCCGCACATGTAGAGTTCGCATTCATTTTGTTCCCCTCCCAGGTCGAATACCCGCACTCGGCTGAGAAAGCGAAGTTCCTAAGGACCACTTTAGCCCTAACTTTGACTTATATTGAATTGTTGACAAGAATTGGACGATAAGATGCTTCTAGTTCCAAGTTGACCACGTATCTGCCCACTTATCCCATTCGTACTTCTTCTTATGATCATACCTGTGAGATATAGTTGATTGAGAAAGCCACCACGTCGCTGCACTCGTCCGTCACTCTCAGCAAAGCATTTCTCTGACTTTCTCATGCATTGGAGGGAGAGAGCGTCTAAGCAACTGGCTAATATCTAGTTCTTGACAGATGTGCACGCAGAAAGGACATTAAGTCAAAAAGGCTTACGCCTGACCAGGAGACCTAATCCTCCTCGCCCTCAACTAATGTGAGTACTGTAGATGCTATGAACGGAACTTCCAAGGCTCACTCCGGCATTTGACTTCAGATTCAGTGGGATAGGCAGAGGCCTCTTCATAAGGAGGGCATTTTAGATGTGTAGCAAACCAATATCTCTTAGGCACAGAGGAAAGGAAAGAAATTCAAAGTCCCAGCAATGAGCGGCTACCTAGAGATTGATCTCATTCATAGGTAGATTACCTTCGAGTACTTATATCTCTCCCTCTTCCCCTTTCTGTCAGAAGCAGATCGTGAAGGCTCGCGCACCAACCTGTCTGTGAGTAGAGTGCACCCGTCTGCTCTGAACTGAGTGAGGTAGAGAGTGACTAGGCAGAATCTCTTTCTCTTTTCATGCCCAGCGAGTGGAATGATCTGAGGCGGGACAACCACTAAGCGAAGTCGGAGTGGCGGGACTTGAAAGACAATTCATACAGAAAGAGCTAATGCGGATCTTTAGTAATAGGCATGCCAAGTGGTCAAAAGAGATCAGCGGCTAAGGTCGAAGTTGACTATATGATCCCCACATTTGCGTTCGTGAGCGTGAGAGTTTCTTTATAAGATAATCCGCGACAAGTCCTCTCTTTCTTTATCTATCAGTTGAAGATGCGAAGTCGAAAGCGAGATGACTCGTAGTTCAGTTCAGGACGGGAAAAGAATGACTGGTAGGTCTCCGGACAATCAGGCTAGTGAGGACCTTGATACCTCCAATCACTCCCTTCCCCTCAAGCACTGGGACAGTAGCTGCAGAGCTGATCGGACTCTAGGAAAGCCATGAACGACTATCAGACGGGGCAATTGACTACTTTCCGACCTACAGGGGTAGATCAATAGCGTATTCGAAGGGGAGAGAACTGACTAAGTTTAGTGAATAAGGAAGTTGACGCAAAAAACACGGGGGTTCGTACTTTTTTCCAACTTTGAAATTGGAAAAGTCAGTTTAGTCAAAAAACACGGGGTTTCTAACTTTCGACACAACTTCAAGACATTTCCCCTTAGGAAAAGTCAGTTTAGTGAAAAAAGACCGGGTTTCTCAAAATCTTTCACACTTTTTGACCATTTACCTGCGGGAAAGTGAGTTGAGTGAAAAAACACGGGGTTTCTCACTTTCTTTCACATTCCACTCTCTCTTCATCCCGACCTCATTAAAAAGAAGAGCCGGATAAACAACTATTGCTATTGAAGCAGCAGCAGTGAATCCGGTCAAAGAGGGCACGCTCATATTATTACATTCATCCCGAACTCATTAAAAAGAATCCAATTATCTTCTCCCTTTTTTTATAGATTAAGAGGTGAGTCGAGGGTAGCCTCCCGCTTGACCGATTTCTCGGAATCTCCGGAAGATCTCTCATCTGATGACCCTGAACAAGAAGGAGCTGCTCTCGATGTGAGATCGGCAGCAAAAGACAGGTAATGGCAATGAAACTCGGGCTTGCTATTGCTTATAAACTTCCTATTCATGTGCTGAGGAAGATTCGTGGCGATGAAAGAGACTGTCCTCTATTATATGGATTCCCCGAGTACACTTTCTTATGGAGCCAATGAAGACGCCTTAAGAATCAGCCTGTTCGTCAGTACGCTAAAAGAAAGCGCATTCGACTGGGGAATCCGCCGGCTAACCCAGATGAGCTTATGCCAGTCAACAACAGCAGCTTAGGTAACACAATATTCCAAGCACTAGAGATTGAGTTCTTACCATTCCATTGCTAGACTGAGTCCCAGCCGCTAAAGCAGCTGGCCTGTAGCTTTTGTATCTTTGCATTTCCATAATAAAGCAAACCATTTCTGCATCATAAGGTTAGTGACTTTCGTGGGCAGGATACAGACATGAAACCAATAAATCGTTTTGGATGCTAAAGAGGACTGGCTTTAATCTGCCAGCACAAGATATATGCTTGACTGTCCAGCTCTCTATTCTTTACAGAATTATATAAATTATAGGCTTACACTCCTTCTCCTTTTTAGCTTTAGCTTAAACAAGATTCATTGCCTTATATGGAAATGGAGGCGTAACGAGAGGTAACCCTAAACCGTCGGCTCTTATCTTAGACTATGCCCTATGCCTTATGGAGGCCTAACGACGGAACTCTTGGTGGGAGGCCTTACGACTGCTCGAGAACCTTCCTTCCTTGTCGGCTTAATGACAGCATTCCCTCCTACTCCTGCTACTACGAATGCTACTGCTATTGCTACGACTCCTAGTCCTACTGAGACTTACACCTTTTATGGCACAAGCCCTTCCAAATGCAGAAAAAAGCTCAACCTCTATATTTGATGTGCTTAGTCAAGCTGGCTGATAAAGCATGTTCAGTTTCATCAAGTTCCAGCAAGCCCGTGGGAGTTGCCTTTCATACGGGTGCAGGCGATCCAGTGGGAAAGCTAAGGGTTGCAATCCTGAGGCAAACCATTCATCTACTTTCTGTGGCATAGCTCTTATCTCTTTGACCTGAGACTGGCATTTGTCTTTCCTAGGGATGAGACAAAGTCTGAAAGGGATGGAGCTTTCACTGTGCATCAATAAGAAGGAATAGCAGGTTCACGGGTTGAGGAGCTAATGTTGAAGAAAGGCCTTCGGGTTCCTCGAAGTGAATTCAAAGCTTGAAATTGGGGCAGTTGGAAAGATTGAATCTTTTTGCTCTAATAGAGTTGACGGAATCTTGCTGCTTGGTTCACCTAAACTTGCATTTCGTGTTGCAGCCCCAGGTGTAATACCTACATCATCTGTTTGAACGTATCCTATATACCCGCATGAGATCAGTGGTGCAAGACCCTCGGTCCTAAGTCACGGCTAAAAAACCTAACTGGATCTTGAGCTATAGATTGGGTCGTTATGGGCCAACTACTATATGAAAAAAGTTCTGCTCTCCCCTTAGCTAGTATAAGCACACGTGCCCTCCCGATCTGTCCTTCAATAGAGGTCCCTATAATCCCGGTCTAGCCCATTCGTGATGAGATGAGGAATGTACTGACTCTTAAGATGAGAACTTGTTTTCTTTGTCTATGCCGAGAAGAGAACGATCATCGCGATGCGCACAGGAATTCTAATCAAATTAGTCAAGATCAATAGTCAGAATAAGCCGATTCAATCAATTCCCCATTACTGAGACAAAGGATCGAACGAACTCCTATGAGACAAAGCGCCCAATCCCATCCCTGAGACAGAAAACGGGTAGCACACAAAAAGAAAGAGCGCTGTGAATCAAATCAGGCGAAACCTACATAAGTGCAAGTCTACCCTAATGATACTGGACCGATCCACTCCATGCACGATGGAATTACCTCATCCGATCAAAACGCCAGAAAGAGGCTTAGCCCGTTAATGAAAGAAAAGACCAACCTGGGAATGAGCACAGATCCACCAACAACCATAGTGAAAGTCTGAGCTTTAAGCCATTATGCCAGAAAATAAAGTACGCAGCAAAGCTCTACGGAATACCAATCGTGCCCAGAAGAATTGACTTCTCGAAACAAGAGAGATATAAGAGCTAGGAACACCTACGGCCAACTTCCTTATCAGCGGTGAATACGACTTCTTTCCCAATAACTAGAGCATTATAATATATAATCTTTTGAACTGAACGCACCAATTCCTATCTTCGGATTTACGAACAAAACAAAAGCTTCGCAGTGAAACATGAAGCACATCAGCCCATTCTTTCCCATTTGGATTGTCTTAGTCCCTCACGGGGGGTTACCCATGATGCGTATACCAAGGAGCTCGAATTTTGACCAACCTACTGGAGTGCCAACCATTTTCTGTCTGCTTTCTTTTCTTGTTCAATTGAACTTGGTATCATCCAGAGAGGCAGCAAAATATAGTATAGATTCTTTCTAGCCCTAGGGGGCCTATTTGCCATTATTCAATAACACGCAACATAGAACCTGGTGCTTTCATTCTTCCTAGGCGAGTATAGATTGGTAGGAATAAGGTCAATTCAATAAGTAGAGGGGTTTGGGTACTATTTCCCAGTAGAATTTCACTATCACATTCATGAGGACTCGATTTCTCTTATGAGATGACTTGGCCTATTCACATTGAATTTCCTTTTGAAATGGTTAGAAACACTTGAAATACCATAAGAATTGACTGGAAATATGGATGTTCGATGCTGGAAAGATGACAGGATAGGATGTCCGGCGATAGGTAGGAGATTGAGACAAAGTGAAGCAAAGACCCTCCTCCTCCATATTGTCAAATCCATGCACTTTCGGGAAAGGAGAGAGTTGCTTGGCCTAATAAGAAAACAAATGAACACCACCTCTCCTTCCCAAAACGAATACTTGACTCAATGGGAATTGCATAATTGATTTGACGTACTACTCCCTAAACAAATATTGCCCTTCCCCTATTTACCGCTCTCCTTATCCACCAGGGTACCAAATCCCACCATTTTATATGTTTGATGGGGGAGGTTGCCCTAAACTAAAAGACACTTATCTCATTTCATTACCGATTGCCGGGACACTGCCACAAAATGGGTCTTTGCCATTGAGACAATTTCCCCTTTCCCTCGACGGTCCTGCCTACGAGTGGTATGACAATCTCAGGCCCGGGTCCATATCAAGCTGGAAACAAATGCAAAGGGCT
>JBBUKS010000066.1:1117656-1139851 GCA_038050645.1 Hedychium gardnerianum
TGTCGCGGCACCTGTAGTAGGACAGAGGACTGATAGCGATGCCCGCGGACCAATTTACGATGTCTCCGTCGCTGACGCTCGTCAAGCAGGCCACGTGGATTGGCCAGGGTCTGAATCGGCTAATGAGACCTCGACCCCGAAGCCTTCGGAGTATCTTTTTGATAGGCGCCTCTATCTGTATGGGGAATTCGCTGCTGATAGATCCCGCCCAGTGTCCTCCTCCTTCCCCCGCCGCCTTCCGACCCGCGGGAGTATACAATGACAACTTCCGGACACTCATGCCCGATCGTGAGACTGCCTGTTGAACGTCCGATGGCGCCTTGCTCCGACCTGAGCTATGCAACAACGAGGATCCCCCTTGATCCTTGCCGGATGTGCTTGACGGCCCCCCATAATACGCTCGCTTGGCCGTCCAAAATTGAAAATAACGACGTTCTAGCGCGTTTTAGCCTATCAAAGTGAGCCTTTGCGAACATGACATCACACACTAATTCTAGCAGTGCACACATACACGAAAGTACACGTACACACAGACTAGCACACGTACGAACACACATGCGAGCACACAAAAGTGCGTTTTAGCGCGTTTTCGCCTATCAAAGTGAGGGTTTCCAATCCCGAAAATTCGATCAAATTCGATGTCCAAAAAATGCATCTTATGATAGGTCGTTGAAAGTTTTGTCAGACTCGTCAAATTCGAGGTTTCGAGCGCTCCGTGCTGTGCATGAAAATGCTTGGGCAAAAGGCACGGACGGGAGAGAGATGGCCCTGTCCAAGATCTGGACATTATTGAACCAAACAAACACAAAAAAACGCAACTCAAAGGCACGCCCCTATTGCCAGGCTTCGGAACTAGGTGAGGGTATGAACTCTCTCACTGAGAGTTTTGAGAGGGAAATTACTCTCTCAAAGAGAGTTCTCTGTGGTTTTATGGAGTCGAAGAAGTGAGGCATGCTCAGGGCCTCATCTAGCGACTAGCATGCCTGAGGAACATGCAACCATTCAGGAAGATTATGCACAGGATATATACAGTTGTCAAAGTGGCCTCGATGGCAGGTGGGGATACAGCCTACGCGGAAGCGAAGTCGTCACTTTTTCGAAAGTGAAGACCTAACAAATTCTTGGTACAAAGATAGAGCCCTTTGAGAAATCCAAAGCTGGCACTCCGGGGAAAGCACGAACCACACTAAGTACATCTCGAAGATCAGTGTCCCTTAACCAAAAGGACAGACAAGCTACGGTAGGATGCCGGGTGGGTGTGTCCTATCGCCTTGGTGTCCTAGAGATGTATGGTGCCTGAAATGGCACCAACAACACTAATCAACTAATTAGGCCACTTGCGTGCATAACTATTCCCGTGTCCACAGCCAATAAGCCTAACGCCGTTAAGCGGGTTTTGGAAATCCAACGAGCGGAAAGTACGAAAACGGGGGAGACAAGCTGTCACCACGCAAGACCAGTGAAATGGGAGGTGGAGTAGAACAGAGTGGGTTGAAGCCCCGCAGGCCATGAATCGGGAACTAACTTGGTCTTAACAAAGAAACCTAAGTTGCGTTTAGGGTGCGTTCCTGTTGAACTAAACTATCTAAACTTGCTCACTGCTGAAGCAAAATACTGACAACTAAATCCTCTTGGAGAAATCCTCTAGGCCGGCGAAGCATAGGTACGTATAATTAATAATCATTAGTGTACTTTACGTACGATCGTACTATACGTATTGCTTTCATGCTATTTTGAAAGTCTGTAAAGTATACGTTAGAGGTGGCTAGAAGGGTTCAGGTACTACAGACTCCAATTTAGGTACTCAATTTTTCATATGCATAGGACACAGGTTCATAGCCTGAGTGACGCCTAGTTGAGGTACTCAATTCTGCATATGAAACGGAGTTATGAACCTTCCCTTACAGGGTTGAGAAGGGGTGTCATGGGAAATTCTCTCAACACTATACCCGGTCTAACGAGAGCAAGAGGGGTAGATAGCGAAGCAACAAGGAAACACCCATCTGTTGAGTAGCCACTAGGGATACATACGCCAGGACAAGATTATAATGCCCGGGACATGAAGTCCACAGGTAACAACCTTAATAACCAAACCAACGAAGGGAGTTCAAGCAAAAGGGACAAATTAACATCCTCTGGACCAGCGTCCTCATTCCATAGAGATCAAACTAGTGGACAAAAGACAGAACAGATCATCTGACAAAATCACGAAAAGGCAACGATTTCATTCCCTTCCCAATGATTGCTAACTGAGACAGATGGCATAGGGCTATGACAGTATAAAACCAATACTGGATATAAATGACTTCCACATCTTATTCCGGCTATTCCTACAGAAGGAGGCCCGTCCGAGTCGATTATCTTGGGTGTGCTATAGCCTATAGAGTACGAGCTCAGTTCATATTTCTTCAATAGAGAGTCTCCCTCGTTCGGGCAACGGTAGCGTTAGCTAGAAAAAGACAAGGTGGCGGAATCAAAGGCTGAGAGAAAGGTAGGCTCCAGGCGGAACACGCATCTAGAGAGCATGGCACGCGTCACAATGGTTCGAGTCTGAGGGCTTTGGGTGGGCCATCGCTTTGTTGGGCCTGGATTCACTCTTTCCCATTCCCCTCGTTAGCTCGGGCGGAGATGCTCTCTTCTTTTCTAGACAGGGCTATGGTTGCCTCTGCTATCAGTCATTTGGTTAGTGCTCCGCCTCTCCTGGCCTAGACCCCTATCCCAGCTCTACGCAAGGAGGAGTGAGATATAAAGCAGAGGAGGAGACCCGGGACTGAATTGCTTCGGTAAGAACAGAACTAAGAAGAGTCACTCTATCTTTCACTTACATCCTTTTCTAATGCAGGGAATGGACGCTAGAAGACCCGAGCTAGAGAGCCACGGGCAATTAAAAGCACTCTTAAGAATCAAACCCCTCCCTATTAGGAATGCCTACAGAGTCCTACCCTTTCTTGAACTATAGAGAGATTTTGAATGAACTGATCACTTAATTTAATGAATCGATACAACTAGGCATGAGCAAGGATAGGTGCTAGATATTGATCTTTATGTGGAGCGCTGCTCTTTTCTCTGACCCGCCCCTCTCTTGAACCAGGAACTAGGAATACTTGAGAGAGGTAAGTTGAGACCCACGTCCTCCTCCTTACACGGGCATTTCTTACTTTTTGCATTTCTGACTCAAGTTTACTGAATCTCACTCGATAGTGTCTTAGAGCCGCTTTGCTACTCCTATTCTTTCCTCCCTCATTCCAAGAGAGGCTGAGAAGGATAAAGAGGTCGGTCACTCCCCAATCAGAGACTAAACTTACTGGGGCTATTGCCTACTGCGCTACGAGACGATAGATTATCCGGCATGAAGAGGGGACTCCTGCTTAGATCGAGCACTACAGAATGCAATAGTGGTTCTTATTTATATACCGGCCCCGACATTCCATGCCTTCCCCGCTACCGAAGAGTTCTTCCTTCTTCCTTTCTTCGCATGCCAGCCGCAACTGGGAAGAGTAGGGATAGCGTAGGGGCTCTATCTGGTGTGAATAAGCTAAGGAGAAGGGAAAGAGAAAGATAGCATCTTCCACTTGCCTCAGAAAGACATGCAAGTCGGACGAGAGCTCGGAATTCACAGAAACCATATGCGCTTCCACGCACAATAAAGAAGCGAGGGCGGTCGAACTCAACGGGGCTATGCGAGCACATATAAGTTTCTAAATCTCCCCACTTTTGGACCATGAGGAGCATTTTGCTGCTATCTTCAGAGTCTGGTAGGGAGGGCTGCAGCTTTCTTTCCGATGGGTTCAATTGTACCTGGGCGTGGTCCTGTACGAAGTTCTCTCTGGGCATGGTTCCGACCTCAGAAGACCAGGAAAGTGAGATACTAGACGAATAGTGAGCACGAGTGAATCTACAACTGAGGATGGTGGGTGTAGTCTCTCACTCCTTGTTTGTTGTGGTCTGTGAATAGTGCTTATTAGTTGGGTCCGTCTCACACTTTCCACGGGTGGATGGCATTGTGCTAATTTGTCTCTTTTATTCATCCGACGAGGAGTGGATTGAGCACGACCTTCTCAATCTGATATCTTGCTTTTGCCCCGCTTCCCAGCCCCTTTCAGTCGACAAGAGCTACTCCAGTCTGTGTGCTATGCCGATTCCTGAGTTCGCACAACTTCGATCCCAGTCTTCTATTCGTCCCTTCTCGTGAAGCCGAGCAAGAATTTCATTATATTCTCAGTTCAGTCTGGCGGATTCAGTTGGTGATTCAGTCATGCGATAGTGAATGTGAGTCTGATTCTTCCCTCTGCTTCTTTAGTTGAAGTAATTAGCGAAGCTAGGTCAATCAACTCTCTAGCTACAGCCCCTTCCCTTAAGCCTAGACCCCCAAATGGCCTATGATTCAGACTCAGGCAGACCTTGACTGAATAGGTATTAGCTCTTCTGCGGTATGATTCAGTGGGGTTCTCGTAGGGTGAGTTCATGCTCAGCAGCCGTTACACCCAACCTCCATCTTTCTAGATACGAATATGCGAGGGGAAAATTCACGGTTTTATGGCATTCCAGGTTTAGTCATGCAAAGGGCTCTGCGGTCTGCTTTGCAGAGTATGCGCCAATGCTTCGGGTTAGTATGTGCAATTTTCTTTCTACCCAGCTGCTCTGGACTTCAATAGATAAGCGGAGTTAGTCTCTGAGGATAGCCTAGAATGCTGAGTGCCCCTACTAGGTATGATAGTGACCCCGCTTCCTCACTTATGGTTTGATTCTATGCGCTCTGTAGAGTCGCCTACCTGAATTGATTAGTGGGAGAGGTCATGCTACTCAGTCTGGCACGTAAAGCCATTAGCGTGAGGACATGGCCTGGAAAGGAGTGGAAATGATAGGTATTTAGACCCGGATCGAATAGCAGAGCGACCCCAACCTACCTAATTTGCTAACTGACAGAACTAAGCCAAGCAGGCGAAGAAAGGACAGGCGAGGACCACAGGTGCGTAGCGAGTGAGCCCGATTCAAGCATGGCACCGAACGAAGAGGGCTTGGAAGGGAGTCAGGCGGATCATGAACAGTTGAAAGGTAGACTTTGCCAGTGGATAGAAAAGTACACTATGTTGGCTAATAGTTGGCTAAAGGCAATTAGTGCTCCAGTTCCTGTTCATAGTGCTTGCTACTATAGTCGGCACAGCCACTAGGATAATTGACTCCTCTCTCACCGAATGACTGCTTTACAATGTAGTCGCCTAACTCTTATGCCAGCCTAAAACCAAGAACCTATATCTAAGGGAGCCTGTGTAAGCTAGAGTCATGTTGGGAACTCACTTCTATGCTTGTACAATGAGGACTCTGAATAACTAGCCGCGCTTGCACCAATAAGTTCTCTCTTCGGATGGATGGGATTCCGACATCGGACATGGTTGATCCAAGAGCTTCTTCAAGTCAATCTAGGCTTATGTATGGGTGGGTGTAAGTAGCTAGGGGTCAAGGTGAATCAAGGGATTCCAACTCTTCAAGAAAGGGAGTCTGAAACCAGATCAAGCCTCTACTGAGTCAGCAACTGGTGTTCACTGTCTCGAAAGGGAGTGAGTTGAAGAAGAACTGGGCCCATACTTATAGTGAAGAAAGGGCTCTCCTTTTTGATTTTCTGACTTTCTTTTCTTATATAGTAGTTGTCAAGAGTCCCGAGTATAAATGGATAAAAGGAAGGTCTCTTTAGTTGAAATGAGATAATGGAAGCATGAATGAAGCAGATAAATGAGAGCACCGGTCATTCCCATGCGCCAGATGAACTATATAGTATAGAAAGAAAGAAAGTAGACTGGTCTTTAGCATTTCTGACTGCTTCTTTCAACCTGATATGAGCTCTTCATCTCGCAGTTGCGTGACTAATGCCTAATGCAAGTCGAACTGATTTGATTGATACTCTAAGGGCACTAGATGCTTATAAGTCCCAACCTCACCCGCGAAGGACTTGACTTGTGTGGTGGGGAGCGTAGGCCAATTCCCTCTACTAGAGTAGATCCCCGCCTTCCGAGACTCATTTGACCGGATCGAACCCCCAATCTTGCTTTCAGACAGATTCGCCTAACAAGTCTATTTATCCTATTCTCTCATATCATTCTCTTCCCATGAGCACATATTTAGATTATATGATCTTTATGAGGACATACGATCGAGACCATGCAGTCAACTAAACGATGGTGATCTTGCAATGCACGAATTCATCAATGGTAGACGTCGCTTCTCCACTCTTCACTTCCAGTAGAGACTGCCGCATGTAGCTATCGCTTCAGATCGAATGTCGGCAAATACACTTTATAGCTCCGACTTGACCGCATCTATGATCTTTCTCCCACATCATTCACCAACTGAAGATCTGAGGCATCACTCAAGAGGGCCGTTCTTCATTGGCGTGTCGAATATCTTTGGAGTATAAATGGTATTTCCCCAAAGGAAAGGAAGAGCTCCAATGGAGACTATCCGATGCACTTGCTGTAAGTAGTCGTTCTCTAAATCTTTGGAGTATAAATGGCCCCGTAGAGTGAATGGCTCAAAGCCATGCTACTCCCTCCTTAAAGCCTGGAAAAATAGACTATTTGATTTACGACTAGACTATATTATATTAAGTTCGTGATTCAAAACAGAAACGTAGAAAGATCTATCCCTATCCCTACCCAACTAGTCGGCCCTTTATTATACCGGTATGGAGCCGATATAAGAGCGGGAGGACCTGACAACAATTCAATGACATGGTCCTGCCTCGGTGGCAATCCATTAGGTAGTTCAATTCATACAAATGAATCTTTTTGGACTAGCTGCTGTATGGCATCCGGTTTTTCCACCCTTCTGTTCTCTTAGTACTCACATCTATGGCCAATGCCTCTACATCTTGTAATAAATTGTGACTATGGGAAGGTGATCACATTGAGTGGGTGGTGGTTCGAACCTCCATCATCAAGAGGAAGCGAGAACAGAATCTAGTGAAAGCAGAACCAGCGCTTAAGAAAGAGTAGGTACGAGCGACAGCGACGTGGCACGTCTTGAACTTGGCTACGAAAGTGCCCTATCGAAAGAACAAGAGATGCTTTCAATAGCTGAAATAGCTGCGCTTTTTCCTAGTCCGACGGGCATTCTTTGTAACTTATTAATAAGACATAAGAAGAAGAATAAGAATAAATTCCCCGCTCTTGAGTCTCTAAGAGAAGAGCTAGACTCAGCTCACTTCGCTACCGTTAGGGGCGAGTGATAACGACGCGTTATCCAGAACAACCAAAAACTTTCTTGCTTCCCTCGGGGGGGAAAGTAGGCTTCAGGTTTGAAGAGGGGGCCTAGTTGAATGCGATTTTACATTTCGAAAGTGATCATTTCTACTCTGAATAGCGAGCGCTGTTCTAGCAGAGGCCTAATCAGAAGGCCCTCCTTCAAGTTTCAGTTCCAGGCCCTGCTCCAAAAGCCTTTGCATGCAGCATTGTCCATCGATTCCTACCTCTGGTCTGGGCATCCGCTTTCCTTCCTTCGCTAGCTACTTGTTCGACCTTTATACCTTTCAAAGAGCCGGGAAGGCCCGATTTCGATCTTCTCCGATTTCTGGGCACAAAGAAAAGAAAGAGAATATAAAGTGGCTTCTTCTAATTTCTCTATTTCAGTCATTTCGCTCTCCTGAGCTTTCATTTCCATTTTCAATTGCATCGCCTTTTCTATTCTTCAATTGCAATCTCGAATTCTTAAATTGATTAATGCCAAATGTGGATGAAGAGGCAAGAGTTTATTCTTAGCACGTTAACCTATCACTTGAACTGACCTCAAGTCCTGCTGCAACATTCAGTCGTGGTCTTGTGGTGCCAATGGATGATAGCCTTGACATTGAATCACCGTCTCGGCTGAACTCCTTTTCTCCTGGGATCTTCTTTGAAGACGTCAATTGCCCACATGGAAGCGAACAGATAGCCGACGCCCTTATGAGCTAGGCAAGTGCTTGCTTTCTAATCCCAAGAAAAAGGCACATTTTGACTATGGCGTCGTTATCACTCGCACCTTCTTACTTCCAACATCTGCGCGGGTATCTCACGGATTCGGATTCGCCAATTTGGTGACATATAAGCCAGCTATATCTGCTATGCTTTCTACTACTCTTTCTACGGAATTTGCCTCATCTGTCTCATCGTTTTCTGTTTTGGAAGCTAACCGTAAAGCGTCTGCTCTTGGTTAGCTGCTACCAGATCGTCTGTAGTCATCCATCATCGGTCTACAGTAGGGTCGGATAAAGATATCGATATGTCAGTGACGCAGCGGTTGTACAGTCCACCTGGTTCTTCAGTTTCGGCTATCCCATTCCTGGGGTCTTAAAGGTAGTTTGCCTCTATTAGCAGACGGGCTTTTCTTTAATGTATTTCTTGCCCACGTCGCTTCGCTCGTCCCTCGCTCATTAGTCAATCCTCCTTTGAGTCAAAGTCTCTAGAACGAATATTCACCGCAGTCGTGAATGGCTATTCAAAACTACGAAAGATCTGCCCATGGGCTGGGACCAGCTTAACAATTACATTAGTGCTTTCCGGCTTGCTTTCTAGAGTCCGCATCCGATTGCTTTTGTTTGAATTTCCCGTGCCGAACGAGAGAATTAGAAGCATCAGATAAGAGGGTATGTAATAGCTCGACCGGAGAGTGAATGGCCCAAAGCCATTCCCTCCAGCTAGCACCAAGTCGTGAATGGCTTTGGGCCATTCACGTATTATTTTCTTTGGGGGGCCAGGAGGGAATGGAATTCCCTCTTGGTGCTGGGAGAGGGCACCTGCTTTCTTTTTCAAGTATGAAGTGCCTTTAGAGTCTTTTGCAGTAGTTTGCTTGGCAGTTGTAGCTTCAAAGAAAAGTACCTCTCCCGCCTCAAGAGCACTCCAGTCCTTCCTCGAGCTTATGCGTACTTCTTGTATGGAGTGAAATTCCCCTCCTCTGGCTAACCCGTACTTCTCTCCATGTTCACTCTAACCCAAGAACAGGGACTAGGTAGGGACAGGATGATTCGCCTGGGTAAGCATCTGCTTCTGATAGTAATTTGGTCCCGACACCTGCTTCTATATGTGTTTCTAGTGCCGAAAAAGCTCTACTCTTAATAATATGAGTCAGAAGTGAAAGTCCCATTCACAGCTGCTGCTGTTTATCCGGATGTCTTCGTTCCTGAGCTCGGAAGGGCACCTGTGCTTCTTTATGTATCTAGTTGTTTAGTTCTTTCCTTTCAAGCAAGAAGGTACGAGCGACAGCGACGTGGCGGGATTGAATCTCTCTCCAATCACCCTAACCGCAGCAACAAGAGTTCATGGCCCTACGAGTGCATGGTATTTCCCAAAGCCATTCACTCTTGGCCTAGAAAATGGAATAATACGTTCAAATTCATGTATACATTCCCTCCAAGAGTTAATGGCCCAAAGCCATTAACTCCTGGTGCTAGCTAGCTGGAGTGAATGGTATTTCCCTTTGCCATTCACGTAATACTATAATGAGTTCATGGCTATTCAAAACTACGAAAGATCTGCCCGTGGGAAGTTCGTCGCCGCTCTACCCTCGCCCTCGATCTTCTCTTTCTGATGAACCTATTTGCCCAGCTTAGGACTGGTAGTTGATTGGCTCTTGAATAGGTCCCAGACTCTCTCCCAGGTCCTGTAGTTAGTGGTAGGTTCTGTTCTATAAGGTATGGAAGCCAGGTCAGCTATCCCGTTCAGGTAAGGTAAGGATAGGCAGCCCTCCCCGGTGAGATAGCAGTGCATTCCCCGCTCCCCGGTCTGAGGAGAAGAACTAGATGCCCGTTCCGGTCACTGGATAAATAGGCTAAGAAGGAAGAGCTCCACCCTACCAAAGAAAGAGCAGGTAAGGAAGCAAAGGTACGCTATAGTGCTAGAGGAAGGCATGCAGTCGAGCGAGACAGGAGCGAAAGAAGCCATTCCCTTGAGCCAGCTGGTGATAAGAGCTGGTCAGTTGAAGAGCTGGTCCTCTCTTCCCACTGCATGCTGAACCCATCCACGAATGAGAGGTAATAAGCGATTCAGACTACCTACACCGGGGACGGAGAACTGGGAACGATTCACTCTCACTAGACTAGTCAATGGAAGAGGGCCAATGGTGACGGGGGAGGAGATGAAGGACGAGTGAGCGGAGCCTCATGCCAGGTGCGGAGCTTTTCAAAGTTCATTGGCAAAGCACGGGTTCGATTCCACAAGTCGGGCTCTCTCCCGGGGAGAAGAGTTCAAGGACGGGTGCTCTGACCGGCTCATTGCTTTTCCTCCGTTCGACCGGGCTTCGGAGCACTACTCGGGAGACAGAGGTAAGACTACTCGGTGAGTGGTGGGCTCAGACCGGACCTAGCCCGTGAAGTTAGCTCATTCATTAGTTTAGAGCCCACTATATAGGGCACTACGGGAGCTAAAGAGGCCAACCATATCCATATCTGGACTTTCCTGCTCTTCAGTCACTTCTATGATTGGTAGCGTACGAAGCCGTAGGGGGAGAGAATATTCGGTAGCGGTACGAGGGAGAGAATAGTTCTTACGAATGGATAGAGCCAGAGGAGTAGTTCCTAGAACAGATCGACTACTTTTCCTAGTACTAGTGATAGAAAGATAGGCTAGTGAGCGCGTGGGCTACGTAGCTCTACGTGATGAACGTGTTAGGGAGTCTTTTCTAAGGCAGAGCTGTGCGAAGTCATTGCTAGCAGGGTATGCGGATGCTCTAAGGCAGCTGTGCGAAGTCATTGCTAGCAGGGTGTGCGGAGTCATTGCTGCAGCTTTACTATCTTATTGTGAGGAGGTCTAGCTATAATAAGAAAGAAGAAGGTTGGCAATCGGTCTAAGGCTAAGGCAGCTATAAGAAAAGAGTTAGGCTCTTAGTTCTAGCAGCAGCTGTAGGAGGTTTGGGTTGGTAGAGGAGGCATAGTGTTCTAGCAAGAGCTATGAAAAAGTAGGCTACTCGTTGGCTATCTCGGTGGTCTAGCTATACTACTCAAATAGTGGTATCGGCTATCTGCAGCTATAATCAGTTCGCTCCTCGGTTGAAAAAGAAAGAAAGTTTGGCTCGGTTGAACTATAATCAGTGTTCGGTTGAACTATTGAACTATACTTTTGGAGCCGCACCGAAGCAGCTATTATTGTATTTCTATCCCCCGGAACCACATGCATGGTAAAGCATCCCGGAGCTCAGATCCCACAGCTACAGGTTAGCCTTCTCATCGCACTCGGTAGTCCTCCCCTACCTATGCACCCTTCGATCCTAACCAAGTCTTTCTCCCTCTTTCATCAAGTCCTGAGTTCCTAGCTTCGGTCGGTGCCATTACGCCGTTTAGCCCTCCCTTGATTGGGACTACTTGTCCTACCTTCTTCCGCACCTCTCTTTATTCGGGTAAGGGATTCGAACAACACAATTCCTTTGTCTCTTAACTCCCCGGGGAGGAGCAGCTATCCAATCTCTAGCTCTGGAGCCGAAGCAGCCGGAGTTCGGTCGGGGGACCTCTTTTCTTAAATGAAAGCCTAAGCCGATGCCGAAGTTGACTACTGGCCTCAGTTGACTACTAGCCAGGAGAGCTCATTGGATGAAAGGGAAGAGGAAAGGCAATGAAATGAATAAATGGGAACTCTCGCCTCGGCTCGACTGAGTTCTTTCTTAAAGTAGAGTGAAGACTGGAGCAAACGACAGTGACTATGAGGTGGAGTAGTGGACCGGAAGGCAGTGAATAAATATATTAGGTCGGGCTTCCCGGACAGGAACGGATGAGTTGAGCGAGCCGACAAGTAAGCAGAAGTTCTAGGTGGGTCGCCACTCTTTCTCTCTCAGATCAGAATTGGTTTTCTTCAAATCTTTTCTAATTCTTGTCACTTAAGTCAACTAATCTTGAACAATGCGAAGTCGAGCGAGAGAGCAAAGGCAAATCCCAATCCGGCTCGCGAGGGCAGAAGAGCGACTTCAAGGAGCGAGCGGGCGAGGTGGTTCTCAGGGGCGGATGTAGCCAAGCAAGGCAGTGGTCTTCTTGGAACCATGCACGGGTTCGATTTGGTCTAGCGCCTTGCCAAGATTCAAACTAATTATCTGAAGTGAGCCGTGAAGAAGAGTCCCACCCAGGCTACGGACACAGGAGCTCAGGACTGAATTGGTCATGCCTACAAAGCACGGATAAGCAGCTATGCCGTAGAAGCTCTGATCGACCAATGAATCAGAAAGTGGTTCGATTCCTTCCATATACATTTCCCGTAGTAGGTCGGCTCCGAAAACTAAGAAATGCATTAAATTTCTCCATGAACTCCTTATTTTCTTTGGGGGGCCCTGCCCATAACTTGAAAACGATAAAGAGAAAGTGAAAGAGAAGTCTAAAATTAAAAGAAAACAATTCAAATAATTTCAAATGAATGAAATTCAAATAATTTGAGATTTTCATTCAAAGAATTTTAGAAAACCGATCACGTATTATTTTCTTTGGGGGGGGCCTAGAAAATGGAATAATACGTTCATGTATACATGAACTACTACTCCTTAAGCTAGCTGGAGGGAATGGATTTGTTCCATTCCCTCTTGGAATAATACGTTCATGTATACATTCACTCCTACTCCTTAAGCTAGCTGGAGGTCATGGTATTTCTTTGAGCCATGAACTCCTTATTTTCTTTGGGGGGCCATGAACTCGTAGGGAAAAAATATACCATGCACTCGTAGGGGAAATACCATTTATACTCCTTCCATTCACTACAGCTGCTTGGGCCGAGTGAGAACGACGGCAATGTGAGTGGCTCGGGTTCGGAAAGGGGTCCCATTTACGACGTTGGTATGCAATGCAGCTAAGAGAAGTTCAGTTTCATGGAGTACCTACCGACTCCCGTAAAGAGGGAGATAAAAGAAGAGAACGGACAGGAAGGGCAAGGTACGACTGAACACTAAGCCAATCATGAGAATCTTCATTAAGTTCGGGGAAATACTATTTTATTTACGACTAAATATTAAGTTCGGGAAATACCATGCACGCAAAAATACTATTAAGTCATTGCTGGGTCCGAGCAGCAATTCTGCTTGTCCCCGCACTTTGGGTCTTGTCGCTACTAAGATCGGAACCACGAATGAAACTACTACTCGAGCTATGCTCTATATTAACTATTCGATCAAGCGAAGTCGAATTCACTCTACTAGTATAGAAAGAGCCCGGCGTCACAATAGTGAGCTCGAAAATCATTATTGTCCCTTTAAGTGGTTAGGACATCTATCCTTCACTCGTAGCGGGTCAAGGCTATATATCTCCTGGCCTCTAGCCCTATACGAATCAGGAGTGGCATCGGTGAGCAAGGTCTCCTCGGTCTTCGTCTCCTGTGAGTGGGGATGAAACCATAACTGCGTAGCTGGGCTCGTCTAATATCTCCAGGTCTCTGGCCCGGATCGCATATCACTAATAAAGATCTTCATCTTTAATCACCGTCTATTCCATCCAAAGACTCCAGCTTGTCCAATTAACTCATAGGTCTCCAGCTCAGCCCGGTCGCTTACTTCGGCACGGCAAGTATTCTCGTTTAGTCAATGAGGGGTCTCTAGGCTCAGATCATTCCTTGGGTTTTCTAGCGGTTATCCGCTAAGTGGGGATAAAGAAAAGAAGTCAGGGCTCTCCTGCAGAGTAGACAAGCAGAGTCCAGCCTAGTCACAATCATCGGTAGGACCTGGCAGATCAGGACATGATGGGATGCGGGAGCGAAGAAGTGCAGACGAGCGATTGGAATGAACGGACAATTGAAGAGATGAAAGTGATATCTCATAATAATAGAATAAAGATATAATCTCTCTAGAATCTCTCATCGATTGGTGCTAGACAGAAATGTCGGATTCAGCTTTGTTTGCAGCGAGCGGGATGAGACATTAATTTCGAATCTTTGTTGTTCTCGTCGGCTCCGGCCTCGGACTACTAGGAAGCTTCTGATTCTTAGGCTACAACTACTGAATCATGAAATTAATGGTTGCTGAATCATTGAATTCACTCATCTATTACGATACTATAGTAGCACCTAACCGGACCCTAACGTATGAGACTTCGTTCCCTATCTTTCTTTTCTGTCTCTGTCTATTCTTTTCTGTCCCTGTCTATCTTCTGATCGAATATGTTTAGACCAGTTTAGACCTGATCGAAGCCTAGTCGAGGAGAGGCCGGAGGGGCACGGAGAGGAAGGGGGCCGGTTCAGAAAGATGGATATGAAGGATGGGCCCAATCAAGGGAAAGAATCTCCCCAAAGACGCCTAAGAATCAGAGGATCACATTCTCATAGCGAGGAGCGACTGAAGAGGAACGACCGGGGAAAAGAGAGACATTCAACCCCCGGAACCCCACACCCCGCCTATTCGTTCTGTGCTTTCCTACTCGGGTTGGCCTTGTGGATATGCTTCGCCTCTTCGTCCTTGGTTGGCCTTGATAAAGCACCTTACCTTGACTGCTTTTTCATTCCCTGAAGTAGGCATGGAATCGTAGCTGGTCTGTCAGACGATGAGACCTGTAGCCGAGACTTTACCGATATGACTCGTAGGTCTTTGACCGGACACTCCCTCGCTTCACACTGAATCTATATCTATCTATATGGTCGGAAGAACTCGACATCAACGGATTGGATGACCTGCCTGACGTGACGCTTTATTTTATTATAACACCACTTCTTTCTGACCTCCCGAACAAAGGTAGAGTGAATGAGACTAGGTATTCATAGTACCAACTATCTCGAATAGCAACTGCCTAGGCGGGGTACAGAGATGAATTATAGTCTGCGCCGGGCATCATAGATAGCTATCTCTCCCTCTCTTATCCCATTCGCACATATCTACTTTCTTTATATATGATATGAGTACTCTAAGCGAAGTAGAATTCGATCTGAGGACCGAGCGACGGATAGAGTTCAACAAGCCCTACGAATGCGAAGTCGAAGAACGAAAGCATTCGAGTAGATGTCGAGGAATCCCTCACCGGCATATGCACTCCCATTCACTGCCTAGGGAGCACGAACCAGAGATCCCTCACCTCCGGACGGACTCATCCGCCTACTCAGATAAGTGGTCGAAGATCAGGCTAGCTCGGAAGTCAATCAAGTAGAGCCCAGCTTACTCGATGAAAGATTAGCCGGAGATTATACAGAAGCGATTAGGACTAGGCGCGAAGTCGAGCGAGACTGGAGAGTGTAGAATGCCTAGCCGCTGCCGACTGTCTTAGCTAGAAATGAGGGGGCTTAGCCAAGTATATGTGCTATTGATCTTATCTAGCAGGAAGAGCTTCTACTATGAGAGCAAGCAGGGCTTCTTTCTATGTCCAGACCGGAAGTGGAAAGAGCGGTTCTTCTTTATGTTCATTGTCTTGTCGGGGCCAAACCGGAAGTGTGGAATGGAAATATGGAATAATCTCGAGCTCGGGCCCCTGCACTACCTAATTTGCTTGCCACTCGTGAGCGCATGAATAGCAGCATGAATCCTTGCACTCGAGAGCAAGGATTCACGGACACCAGCTCTTGAGCAAGTCACCTATATACCAGCTCTTAAGTAAGCGCATTCATAGCATTCCAACAGGTGCCCTGGCTCCTCTCATCTCTCATTCTAAGAAGAACTCTTCGTGCGCGGACACCTAACATCCATGACCGGAGATAGAAGTCTTCTCTACGGTTCCAGACCAGACCTGCATGAGAGATTAGGAACCATTGTCCTTGGGATGAGTGACTCGACCAGTGCTTGCCATGTCTATCAAAGGCTGCCCAGGCGTGAGCCTTTCCTCTATTTCAATTAGTTCTCTCTTTCTTTGGTGCAACTCCTCGACTTCGCTAGGAGTCATTCGTCATCACAATGCCTGATCATTGGGTATAAATAGTCATAGTATGTATGAGTCATCGGTCTCTCCCCACTATGGAGTCTGCTCCTTCTTCGCTCGTCGTTATCACTAGTAGGTTGCTCCGCGCACGCCTAATAGTCGTTTCACTTCGTAACTTCTGCTCGGAGTCACGGGTCTAGACGCGGAACTTTAAGTCGCCCCACGTGTCTCTGCCGCACTTCGCGGGTCCCAAATTGTCGCTCTGTTCTTCACTATCGTTTGAGCTTTGCTCGTCGCTGTCGCAGCAATGACTTAATAGTATTTTTGCGTGAATGGATGGCCATTCACTCTACTAACACTGATCGGAACGGGTCAAAATCAAGAACGTTCGCTCCTCATGAGTCGAGTCTTCCCTTGAAGTCGCTCTAGTCACGGGTCTGAATCAAGTCCCTTCCCTTTATCAGGACTCAGTCCAGCGTGCGGTAAGTAGTATGATCGCGGACAAAGCCGCTCTGCTAAGTTCTCACTCGCCCGTTCGCTCCTCGACTTCGCATGGCCGCCTGGGCCCACTTGTTTGCTCGGAGTCACGGAAGAGAGTTCCTTCCTTTGACTACTTATATTATAGTCTGCCTTTGGCCGGGCATAAGCCGCAAAACTGAATTCGCTCCGCCTATCCACCACCATTTCCCGGTGACGAGTTTCTTATCCTAGTCTTCCCGGCCTTTCCCCAGGCTATTAGTGGGATTCTTATGAGATTAGGCGGGGACGGGATTCTTTCCAGTCAGTCGTCGATGGCTTAATGCGATCCGGAATAGGACGTCTGTGTGGCCTTGAGCTCATGCATGTGTCTTGAAGCTGGGATCTCTGGGGGGAAACTCCGACCAGTCTCTTCCAAGCGGAGGGGGACGGCATACTCACACGACCAAGGGCAGGCATCCGAGACGGTGAATAGGCCGGAGCCAGGGAGCACAGGAGGAGCGAAGTCTCACTCCCATCCCAGCCAGCTATATGGTAGAGCTAGCCCGTCCTTTCGTTCTCTTCGCCATGTCATCCCGGCATAGTCACGAGTGCCATCCCGATACCGGAATGCCCATCGGTCGGTGTGAGACCATGCAGTCAACTATTAGGCAATGCACTCATTCATCAATGGTAGACGTCGGCTTCACTTCCAGTAGAGACTGCCGCATGTAGCTATCGCTTCATTTGTCGGCAAATACACTTTATAGCTCCGACTTGACCGCATCTATGATCTTTCTCCCACTTCACCAACTGTTGAGAAGAGGCGCCTCTCAAGAGGGCCGTTCTTCATTGGCAGATGGCATAGTGGCTATCGCTCGCTCCTTATGAGGTGGCGACAGAGCTTCGACTTCCCCTCTCCTCCTCTTGCTTAGCTTCATGCCTCCCAACCAAGTAGTAGTCCTCCCACCTACCTCTTCATAGTCGCAAACGCGGGCTCACTCATCAGTCTCAAGCCCGTCAATTCGCTCGTCATTGCATTCTATAGTCATTACCATTCGCTCGTCGTTTCACTCGACTTCGCTTCTCGTTCGGGGGCCAAATGATTGGAGTCCGCTCTTGAGGGATATTGACTGAAATTGTGCCTGTGCCTCTTGCTTCAGCCTCACTTAGTTCTGAATTAGTGGCCAGCTATGAATGGGAGCTCGGGCGTCTGACTGCGGTTCTCGGACGAGGGATATTGACACTGAAATGGTGCCTTTACGGAGAGAGGGGCGAGCTGCTCATTCATTATAAGTATTGGAGATTAGGCCCCCCGGTGAGAGTCTCAGATAGGCATGCTTATAGGTGAGTGACGAGCGAGTGAAACTACTAAAAGAAGACCCGGCTCGAACGACAGTGACGAGGCTCAAACGACAGAAAAAAAGAAGCTACTTCAAGGAGCCGACGCGAGTGAGACCTTAGATAGATGTAAAAAATGCTCTTAACGATAGCGCAAAGCACGCACAGCCGGCTAATTCTATCTGATGCTGATGGCTAAGGACGGGCTAAAGTATAGTAAGTGACGGACGAGCGGCCGCGGGTGAGTTCGGAAGAGGGACTCGGTTAAGTAGCTCTGAGCAGGCTGGATAAGCTAGGAGTTCAATGGCTAAGAACCTCTTCAACCTTCTCCCCAGCGCCATATCACTATCTTAATCCTGGCAGCTGGGCACGGAAGCCTGGAGCGTCTCTTCTTGGAGTCGGGTGGCTAAGATGCTGCTGTCCACCCCTTGCGGGTAGGCGAGTAGTAGACCTAACCCAGTTCTTGACGGGGCAGGCTAAGGGTGCTCCCCTGCAGTGGTCTAGGAGAGAGCGTAGCGATAGCGTAGCGGGGAAAGGCGCCCTCCTTGTAGTCGGTCCGGGAAGTGGGAAGAAACCATGACTTGCAGGCCTCCGCTTGGTGGGGAGGAGAGAAGGGTAGCTCTTTTCCGGAAGGAGACTAGCTATGTTTGTAGCGCAACTCTCCAGCGTCTGTTGTGTAGTTGGTCGTCGGCTGCTGGTAGGAGGTAGCTAAAGCCGGGAGACTGCGTGGCTGTCGCTGCAGTGGGAGGAAGCAGAGGACAAGCAGTGCGACCGGGCTCTGGTTTGGGAGTAGCAGTGCGACCAGGCTCTATATATAACAGAACAGGTAGATCTGTGAGTAGCTAGCAGGGAAGGGCAGTAAGTCGACCATCGGATCGGGAAGGGTTCAAGGTGCGTAGCGAGGAAAGAGTGAATGTTGCGTAGTCGACTGAAGACAGAAGTAGGGTCTTTCAATTCAGTACGGTCACACCACTGAGAATAGAGCCTTTAACTAACTCATAAGAGGTGCGGAGAAGGGTTAATGTCCACGTTTAGGAAGGGGAAGCGAACAGAGAATCAGAGTGGAGGTAGCCGTAGGGGAAGGCCGCTCTACTCTAAGTCAGTAGGAAATGAAGCGAGCTTAAGCTAAAGAAAAGAGAGAAGTCAGAGGAGCGAACGACAAAAGGAAGAGGAAAAGGAAAGACACTTTATTGTTCGCGTAGTAGGTCTCCATGTGAGTTCTTTCAGGGAAAGATCAAGAGTGAGAAGTAGCCCTCGAGGATTGGAGCAAAAGGTCTGGTCAACTAAAGCGCTCGACTGAGCGGACAGCTCACTCTGAATGGCCTTACTGAAATAGTAAATAGAAC
This sequence comes from Hedychium gardnerianum, assembly GCA_038050645.1. Taxonomy (NCBI): domain Eukaryota; kingdom Viridiplantae; phylum Streptophyta; class Magnoliopsida; order Zingiberales; family Zingiberaceae; genus Hedychium; species Hedychium gardnerianum. The sequence continues at coordinate 1,136,563 of JBBUKS010000066.1, forward strand.
AGGAGACTTTCTTTCGTACGGTACGAAATCCGAATCTCTGTTAGAAGGATCCTAACTCTACAGAAAGAGAACTAGAAGCCAGATGAAGAGGATTCAGGCTCTACTTGGCTTGGGATGCTCTAGTCAAGGTGATGATGGGTAGTCCATCCGTGGCCTTCTCCCTTCCTCTGGCAGAAGAACTATTACAGGAAAGTTGACCGCTTCGTGTTTTTCCGATGGGAGGACGGGAAGGGCGAAGTCGAGAGTTGAGGAGCAAACGAGAGCCTCTGATCGAGGAAGAGACACATAGAATAGCTATCGAGAAAGAAGAAGCGAATAGCTATAGAGAAAGAAGAGAATCAAAAGAGCGATTCAAGGAATTGAGATGAGACAGTTCGTGCACGAGAGAATGCAGCTGCCATTTCGCACAAATAAAGAATGCTTCTGCCGCTTCACTTCTTCCTTCGCTTCTTGCTGGCTCGCTCATCCCGCTCGCTTTCTCGCTCCTTGTCTTTTAGTAGTTCCGACCGCTCCGCACCTTTACTGACTCGTTTACTTATATCTGTTAGCCTTGCTATCCCGCTAAGAGTCCATTCTACCATGAAGACCGCTCCTACCTTACACGGCGAGCACACCTACATTCGATGAAAAAAGAATGAGAAGCTCAGAGGCAGATAGGCGATCAAATCTAGGCGATCAAATCACGCGATCAAGCGAGCACGCGATCAAGCGAGATTGAATCCTCTTCTTGCTCCAATAGGCCATACTGGCCGGCCTTATATGTCCTCTCATATGTCGTTCGCACCTTCTTCACATGTGGTGTGACAAGCATGTAATTCCAGCGCCCGGCCCCGCCCTCGTAGTCACCTCATTCGTTCCTCTACTCTATGGTCCCATTCCGCGTCATTACATTCGCCCCACATATCCCCACTCCTTTCCAATAGGATTTTGCAAGTTATTGATATGAAAGAACCCCAATAATCACACTAAACATTTATATATCCAGCCAGAAGAGAAGGTAGATCGGCAGCTACGCCTCCCATGCAGAGCATCAGTCGCATACCAGTAGTAGTCGCCCTCATCTCTTCTAATCTCAAAGGAGTCTCCGTGTGCACCGATATCTGCCGGTCCAAGCCATGACAAATGAGAAGCTATACGGCTCAGCTCATTGATAGCTAGCATATAGTTGTTGTTCTAGAGCACCCGGTTCTAGTGCACCTGCCTCAGATCATCTCGACTTCGCTTCTATAGCGAGAAGGGATCTATAGCGATAATGGGAGGGCGCGCACTTCTTACTCATTCTCAATCTTAGACTTGAACAGATTCCATCCTTCTTGACTTTCTCCGACTTATTCTCTCCCACTGCATCGATCGTAACTGATATTCTATTGCAGCGATGGGAACAGATATTCATACCGCTCCGTGGGCTCATAGTCACTGAAGTTCGCTCGTCACTTTTCTACTATGCTCCGCACCTTTCTTCGTTCATTGGTCTCTCTCTTCTATTTTATTTTATTCTTTTCTTTGCTTTTGCTTCAGTTCTCCGTTGAAGATTTGGAGGCTCTGAAAGAGGAACGAGTGAAACGACTCCGAGTACTAGTAGCTCCTATTCTGTGGTCGGCTAAGATCCCTCATAGCAGGGAGGAGGTAGGGATTGATTCACTTAATAAAGAACTCATTCGGCTATAGTTTAATCGCTCCGCATCTTCGCTCCCAAGCGCTCCCGTGGCAATCTGCGACGCGTGCCAATCAATGGCTCCTCTACGCGGGCCACTAAGCTGTCCGCTCGTTCGTCACGGGTTAAAGACGCGTGCCAATCAATGGATCGTCATTACATGAGCCCCTTTCACTTGCTCGTCGTTATCACTCTTGAAGAGCGCCGTCGGGGAGCACATGCAGTCCTCGATGGGAAGATCAGTCGGTAGGACGGGGAGCGGCAGGACGCGGAAACTAAAAGCGCCAATTCATTCGATCACGTGTCACCAACTCATGTCTGTCTGTGTCCAAACACCGGTCGCCTTCGCTTCACTTCATTGGACTTCCCGAAAGTCATATAATGAGCTCGCCGGGTCTTTCATATAATGAGCTCGTCGGCTTCTCTGTGCTCCGTCTGCTCGTTGCACTTCTGCGTCGCTTCTTCCTCTTTCCTTGTAGGGACCAGCTATCGCATAATGGTCTGTCTTTTCTTCACTCGCTCGTTCGACACGGGATAAAGCACCTCTTCCGAGAACTTCAATCTCTCTCTCTTCCTTCTTTTCGATCGATGGGAACTTCCGCATAAGGGATCATCGGACTATACTATATGAAGAAGGGCTCTCTCTTCTTCCTTCACATTCATTGGTTGTGAAGCCTTCTCCCACTCGTTTCATTGGTCGATCGCTCTTTCTATATGTTGAATCAGTGATCTTGATAAGGCAGCTTTGATGGCCTGATCTGCACTTATTTCACGAGAAGGTGCGGACCCGAGGAGAAATCTCCGTTGAGTGAATGGAGCGAACACGCAGAGAGATGCTTTGCTGAAAGCAGCACGACACAGGGTGTGGAGGTCTCTCGGGCTGGTCTGATCTTGGCAATGGGTGGAGGAGCTATGAGCAGAAGAAGCAAGGGGCTGCGGAAGTATGGGCAGTCTGGTCACTGCAGGCTAGGCATCGCACACTGTCAGGTGGGCGGGTCCGAATTGTTGATTCAGATCAGCAAAGCACTGAATTTATACTCATCTCTTGCGATTGACTGATCGAATTGCAATAAAGTAGGCAACCAAAGGAAGCACTACAATAACTACTGAAATGCAATAAAGTGAAAGTCGACATTCGATCTGAGGACCGAGCGACGGATAGAGTTCAACAAGCCCTACGAATGCGAAGTCGATCATGAGGATGAGAAAGCGAGTTCAACAAGCCCTACGAATGCGAAGTCGAATGAAAGCAGTCAAACGCCTACTTGACTTCAGGATCGAATTTAAATGACATTATTGCAGTGCTTCCTTTGGCTACTTGATTTTCAGTAGGCGAAGTCGCGAAGTCGAACCGGATTCAGACCTTCCCTACAGATCCTTCCCTCGACCTAATGGTTCAGAGGAACTGGTTTAGAGGCTCCGAAGACTGGGGCTCGTTCATTCCACTCGCTGGATCCATATCTATCTATGAATGAGCGAAGTCGCTCGGTTCACTCTACTGATTCTGTGGTCAATATGAATGGTTGCTTTACTATAGTTATAGTAGCACGCACCAGAAGGTCGACTACCTACCATTTCAAGCCCCGCAAAGGGAACTCTCTCCCGCCTTATGCCTATCTTACTTAGTCAAATGCC